>OX632367.1:17838094-17911920 GCA_951751655.1 Ophion costatus
AGGTTTTCGAAAATTTACAATTTCCGCCAATTTCTTTTACTCCGCTCACTCATAAACTGACGCCTTGTAAAATTTTCGAAACAGTTGTTACTTTTTTCTTTCCGTAAGTGGTAATCGGTAACGTCTTGTCAGATTGCCGTATGCAGTTGAAATTGTCGCAAGTAGTGACGGCCAATATTGGGTCAGACTTGTGGAAAGTAGGCGCGTTCGCGATCTTTGGAATGCCCGGAAGGATGATATACATATATATCGAATTTCAAGTAGAAATTCTTCGTAGCCATAAGACCCTTGCACGTAATAGCGGTCAACATTGAAGCACATATATTTATATATACTCATAAATCATCCTTCCGGGCATTTTAAGGATCGCGAACGCGTTCCGTATGTACTAGCCTGAACCGCCATTGACCGTTACTACTTGCGACAATTCTAAATGTGTTCTGTTCTTACTTGACGGCGATCGAAACGTTCCTTTCACGCCTTAACGTCCCTCATATCCTGAAAAAGAATTATTTTCTCCTCCTATCAACCGAACAAGCATATTTGCAAAGGAAAAAAAGATAACCACGACGAAACATCATTCGCAAGTTTCACTTACTATTTGGCACAGCCTGGTGTGTATCGCCAGACGTTTCCTCATTAGTCACATTGGACAGCTGGATTCATTTCAGTCAGGCCTTAAATATACAACGACGGAGAACTTGAAAAACAATGATAACAATAAAGTTCGCGGAGGATTGAGAAAATCTCTCGAGTTTCGAACGCGAGCACGATTGGGCTACGAAACGGAGACATTTTACAAAAGCGGTACTATTTCATCCTCTCGTTAAATCCTGTGCCAGATGGCGTCCAATAAACGCTACTGGAGCGCGCGCTCAACTGCTGCAATAATAATCATCGAGAGCCAGAGAGAGGAAAGGAGAGGGGGGAGAGAGAAAAAGTTCTACGGTGAAAACTGAGATAGTTAGCAGCAGTCGACTAATTTAAAGAAAATTTCCCATTACAATTTTCAACCGGAAGACAGTTTGGGCGAAAAATTGTTCGCGAAATGATGACAAACTGTCATGAACAGGAGATGGCTCGACAGAGGTATGGCGAATACGAAAAGCTGAAAGCCTCAGGGATCCAACAGTGAGGACACGTACGCGGGCGATCTCTGTACGCAGTAACCCTGTTCAAAGCTTCCTCCAAACGCTCAGTTATCCCTATGGATTTCCGCCTTATTATACGCGCCGGATAAACTCCGGCTGACAACGATGACAATGCATGACAACGTTGAACCACCTGCGCTCTCAAGCCTCGTTCTGCTCGCTCATACTTAAACCAAGTTAAGCCTGCGGCCACTGAGAAATTGAAGGGAAAGTTGTTGCACCCAACAATTCGTGTACGTAGTGCACCGAAGTGCTTCTCTCTCTCTCTCTCTCTCTCTCTCTCTCTCTCTCTCTCTCTCTCTCTCTCTCTCTCTCCCTCCTTCCCTCCCTCTCTCTGAATTATATATATATATATATATATATATATATAGTGTGTGTGTGTGTGCGTGTGTGTTTTACTCCCTTTGTCCCTTTTCCATTTTACGCTTCTCCCTTTCTCACGTACACTTGCAAAGTTTCCCGAGACCGTTCGTGCTGAGAGAAGAGATGACTTCGGCTCGTCTTATTCCACAGAGGCAATATTTCATTAGAGAGTAAAAGACACAAGAGCTATATAATTTTCGTTGTACCGGCCAAACTTTAGCCGAGAGTTTCGCCCTCACTGCTACCACCGCCACTTCCGTGACACCCGTCCCGTTATATCTCCAACGTTGAGCGTCATTTTCGAAAAGCATAGAAAAAAAAATCGGTTTCCCAAGAGTGCTCTGTGTTGATACTTTGATTGTTGGATTTCAGAGCCAATTAGCATAAACCTCTCGTCCTTTCGAATCCTTTTTCATTCTCCGCAAAATCAACCTTAACCCGACCGAAAACTGGATTATCGTCCGATCATATTACGCTACGAAAAAAAAATCCGAAACGAAAAGTCCCTCGAAGAAATGTAGAGAAAAAAGCTGAGCAGTATACGCAGGTGAAATATTGAATAAATCAATTGCGGTGTCTGTCGTGGTTACGACTTTGAAATAGAAGCAAAAAGATTTGTTACGAGCTGTGATAAGCAAAAATAAATAAGAAAAAAACCACGAGTTAAAAAAAGCAAAAATATTTTTTACGCATTGAAATAAATAAATAGAAAACTGCGAGTGAAGAGAATAGCAAAAAGATTTATCACGAGTTAGAATGAATAAAATAGAGCACTGAGAACTAAAACACAAGCAAGCCCAATTCAGTGGCAATTTTTTAATGAAAAGTGGATAAAAAATGGAATATGGTGGGAATGAAAAAAAGGAAGATGACCTCGTACTATAGAATCTGAGATAAAGAAAAATAAAAACACTTTTGTGACAAGCTCCGGTGAGGCAGGAGCCCAATAATTCAATGAAAGTTCAAATATACACAAAAGCTCCGACACCTCAACCCTTTCGATAGCGCACTCGCTTTGGGAGCACCTTCACCCTCGATCCTTCGGGCACGTGGAGTGGGGAAATAACTTCGTCGGGACATTGGGACAGGTGGTGTATCACGGATATTGCACCATATATATGTATATATAGGCGCACGATAAGTTGATGGAGAGACTCCTCGTATATATCGAGACGTCTAGAGACCTCTCTTTCCGACGAGCACAGAAACGAGGCGAATACAGCGCCGAAAGACGATACTCTCTCTCATTTTCTCTCTCGGGGGTTGAGAAAAAAAAATCGGTAAGGGCGTCGGGGATTGGAAGGGGAGTTTTTCCCAGACGTTTCCGATACGCAGAGTCGAGAGAGAGAAAGAAACAGAGGGAGAGAGAGGGGAAGAGAGAGAAATAGAGAGGACGAAAATTCGCGAGGGATGAAGAGAGAACGGCAAGGGTAGAAAAATGGGAAACGCGAGTGGGCGCGGGGGTGACGCTCGCGGGTTTATACAGTAAGATAAAAAGTTTCGACCTGCGAAGGAGGGCCTTATATATCCCCGGGACTCTCTCAAATATAAGAAGTCGTAACGATAAATCACTCGAGCTCTCTATATATCCGAGAGCTTTCGCGATCCCAATACCAAGGGAGGAGGTACGAGAAATCCGGGCCATTTTGACTTCCCCAACGAAACTCTTCAAGCTGCAGAGAATCGGTGAATTTTCGCCGGATAATAAAGGGCAAGAGTCACCGGGACATTGCGTTTGCCCTAGTGGAAAATTCTGGAAGATGGGGACGTCCGAAACCTCCCCCTGCCCTCTCTATTGAACCGTACCCTTACTGTTTACGTGAACCCTGCCTCCGACATTGCATGTTCCTGGTGTGTTTATAAACTTCAAACGTTTTTATTTTCATCCCAAATGTTCGATTTTTCTGACTTCAAATATATTTATATGTATATTTGTGTGTGTGTGTGTGTGTGTGTGTGTGTGTGTGTGTGTGTGTTATAGTTGAAGATTTTCGTTAAGGTCTAGTACTCAGTAGTAGAAAAAAACTTTTATTAGTTTAATAACCGTTATTAACAATTCTTTCGATGTGAATTTTCCAACGTACAGACGCCACCAAAATCAGAATCAACTTTCTATAATTACAAATGAAATCACAGTATAAAATGAATGGCTATAGCTTCAGCATCATATCGCTTCCTTCTTGTCGACATTGGAGCTGAAGGTCGACATAGTGACAGTGGAGTTTTTAAAAACTCCACTGCACTAACCTCCAAATTTGGTATAATGGTAACACGATGGGGAATATTTGGTGGACCAAAAAACACTTCATCACAAAGTACGGAAAAAATTGTTAAAGCTTGCATTGTCTTGCATAATTTTCTGATGCGTAAACCGTGATAGTGCCGGGCAAACTTTGCTGACTCTGTATAGCCAAATGGAGCAGTAAGTCTCGGGGAATAGCGAGAAGACACGAGGCCTTCCGAGTTCCGACCACCAAGAGGATTCGGAAGCAACACTCATGCTCGAGACGCAGCTGTTGTTCGTAACAAATTTACTAAAAAATTCCTTGGTACTGGAGCTGTCCCATCACAGTGGGATTATATTACTGATCAATGAAAAGATTGGAATTGCGTAAAAATTTACAAAGTGGACCCTTTTTCAATTCAATAAATACGTAGAGAAATACTTTTTATTTGGTGTAACATTCTTAATTAAAAAATAATTAATTATAAGCGTTATATAATCGTAAAAGTTGTATTCGAATTAAATAACAGTTTTTATTCGTTTTCTTCCATTTGTTCTGTTTCTACTTTCATAAGTTCGAGCAAGATGGTATAAGTAATCTTCGAAAAATACTTTCGCTGCAATTTTTCCAACCGGCACTGCACATATAATTGCAGAATGCCTGTTCTTCGCTCGGTTTTTCTGATAATTGTGACACAAAGTTCTCAAAGTGTTTTTCTTCGCGCGTTCGTTTCGTTTGAGAGTCATTTGACTCACTTGATGAACTTCGCCGGCGTTTCTCTGGTAAATCCCACGACGCTGATGGAGCCGGGCTAATGGAAGGGGACGGCCTATTTGGGACGCTGAACGGCGACGTTATCTCCCGCGTACATATCGGCGACGGCGAACTTTTACTTAAGAGTGACCACTCTCAAGATAATTTTAATGTGAAATATATGCATGTAATCTCGATCGTGCAAAATTCATTTTGAGTAAAAAGTATACCTAGTTGCTTTTGATATATGCGTGAGACATAAGTAATAAAATATTATTTAACGAGACAATGATAATAAAATATAAATTATTCACTAAGAAATGGTTGAATTATTATTAATTAACTAATTTTTATCAAACCTTGAGAGTGGTTTTGAGATAATTTTAATGTGAAATATATACATGTAATCTCGATCGTGCAAAATTCATTTTGAGTAAAAAGTATACCTAGTTGCTTTTGATATACGCGTGAGACATAACAAAATATTACTTAATGCGACAATAATAATAAAATAAAAATTATTCACTAAGAAATGGTTAAATTATTATTATGAATTAACTAATTTTTAATAAACAATAAAACGACATACCAGTGTACGTCCTTTGCAATACTGTCCTTCCTAAAGGCTAAGAAAATGAGGATGTTGAAGCCGTCAGCAAGTCAGATTGTCTGTTATATTATAGATGATTTATTTGAAAAAGATGTAAAGGCGTTCTGTATTATAATTGCTAATTAACATTATAAGAACATAGCAGTGTACATACTTAGCGTTACTGTACATTCCGAAGACTGCGACAACGGTGGTGGGGAAACCGTCAGCAGCGGGGATTTGACTGTTCTCTTACCCGCTTGCGAATTGTCCTTTGAGAATCGACTCATGTTCCTGAACGTTGTGAATCGTATAAAAGTAAGAATATTTCAATTATTCCGACAAATGAGTTATCGAACGATAAAATTGTGTTCATGTTGAATATTCAAATATGAATTGGGAAAGGTGCTTTCGAAAATGTATGGTTGGCAGAAGAAATTCCATATGGTGATAGAATTTTCATTGTCCCCGCTGTTTACCTGGTCCGCTTCCACCGGGAACATAAGCATTTTCCATATCTGAATTTTAATGATAATTATTATTTTGTTAAACGTTAATGTATTGAAATTTTTAATTCTATAAAAACATCTAGTTCGAACATGCTCTTCAACCAAAAATTCATTCACCCAGAATTTCGGAGATTTCTCTCCACGCTTGTTTCGTGGCATCGAGTCCTCGCAATCGGACATCGATGCGCTGATCCCATAGACACGGTCTTTCGCGTACCTCCGCGATCAAAATTTCTTTACAAGTGTCGAAAGTTTCATCAAAATCCTTGAAAAAAGGACAACGATTAATTGATAAAAAAACTTGTTTCTACACAGAGAGTTATAATAAAATAAATCTCCACATTACAAAAATTCTTTTTAAAATAATTTGACGTCGAGACTCTACCGCGTCTCTTGACTGTTGATAAACAAACTTACTTCCAAAACTTCAAGACCCTCGAAGTTAGTACATTCCTCCGTGATTACTGATGATTTCTTCAATCTTTAGATCTACTGACAATAGCGTGTGAACTGTAATAATTAACCACTGTATTTTGGACAAGTCAGCTTTTCCACAAACACCAAACACACTCAACCAGCGCACTGTCAACAAGTGTCCAGGCGCGCTCGAAAACTCATCATTTCAATGTACTTTTTTCATTCTCCATCTGTTGAATAGAGATAGAACGATTTTTCTGTCTGAAAAATGTTGACTGCGGAACGCGTAGTCGCTTGTCGCGCGCGCGCCACGAGCGTCGAATGTTGAAACTTGGTCAACTCCGTGAGCGAGGTCGGGAGAAGGCTCGCGACGGATGTGACGTTTGGAAAAGCAGAGCCCTCATTAGGTATCGCTCATCGCGCGCAGTGTGCAGAGGCCATAACTCGACGGCGATCGAAACCTTACCGCAGGCCTTCACGACCCTCTTATCCCGGAACATAATTATTTTCTCCTTCGGACGTGTTTCTCATCGAGCACCAGTCCAACTCAAAAGGACGAGCACATTGGCAGTGTGGAAAAAACAACCACGACGAAACGTCATTCTCAAACTTCACTTTCCACTTGGCACAGTTTGTGTGTATCGCCGGAAGGTATCCGCGTTAGTCTTGATGGACAGCTGGATTCATTTTACTTGGGGACCTCAAATACGATACTCGCGAGAGCGTCCAGCGTGTTTATGGTTGTGCAACACCGACTCGCCTGTATCTGACGTACGGTTGTCGAGAAACGTTCGCGAGGGAATAAAGTATTTTTCGAATGGACGTACGAGGAAATGCCAGCGAAATGTGCAACTTCGTGTATATTTCGAGGAAATGAAGAAGGATAGAAATAAAAAAGGAAAGGGAACGAAAACGCAGCGATGGATACGTAACGCACGGGGCTTCCTTGGGGGATGGGAAGCAGAGAAATGGACGACAGTAGAAAAAAGAGTGGAGAGAGAGAGAGAGAGAGAGAGAGAGAGAGAGAGAGAGAGAGAGAGAGAGAGAGCAGGAGGGACGCAGATACAGGGAAAGGTGTAATGGGAGTACGTGAAACTTTTTCACCGAATCCTTCGCATATATGTGTGTGTGTGGTGCGCGCTTGTAGATCAATCTTTTTTGTTTTATTTCATCTGTGGACCAAGAACGACTAAGCCAGAGAAGAACTTTGAAAATGGTCTACATCGTCAGCGGTGTGTTCAAACCGAGGATGAAAAATTATGTTTTCCGATCGTGCCAACTATATACGTATATAGACACACCAATTAGGTATATTATTATCTATACATTTGTAAATTATATACAAAACATAATATCTATTTAGTATCTAATACCTCACCCCCATATATATATATAAACAGCAAATGGATGAGCGGCGATTGTGTGACGAAACAGCCGAAGTAGGAAAAGAAATAGGCCCTTTACATATACTTTTTTTGCAACTCCATATCGATGTATTTTCACCCGCTGAACACGAATTCACTATTATTTTCTCCGGAAAACCAAATTGTTTCTTGGAAAATCGTTCGAAATGTGTGCGGAGACATTTTCCGCATTCAATCTGCGCAATTTCGAGCTCTCGATTAAGAACTCGACGATATTCGTAACCGAGTCGAAAATGTCACATTCGATAGGCCATTCAAATAGTTGAAAAATCGAAATAAAATGTTTCGACCCTTTCAGCTATTTTTCCGGAATCGCCAAAACGGCAAAACTTCAGACAGTATCGTCGTGTCCATTTGAGCGATATAAATTTGTCGCGAGGGTTTTGAAAAGGATTTTGATCGACTTAGAGAATGCAGTTGGATTCGTCCCGACATCCCAATTAGTTTTCTCGGAAAGTCTATTCGAACAGAGACAGAAAAAGAGGCAAAGTGTGATCGGGAAAGAGGCAAGATCGGCTAAAACCATGGTTCGTTTTCGAAATTCTGCCGAAAATTAAAAAAAAATCGTAGCTCGATGAATCAAGCGGCATTTTTTGAGCAAACGATGACAAAGAGAGTGAGTGCAAAGCGAAATTGTAAATCGAAGAAAAAAAAATGGCAACCGATCCAATGAAGCCACTTTCTGTTGGCCGAGGTGGACAAAAAATGTGCTTTTTCGATATTTTTTTCTAACAAGGAACATCCCTCAGGTGTCCGCCTCCGATTTTGTTGAAACTCATATATGTGATAGAGCATCAAAAATTTTGAGACACGTATTTTTTTTTATCGGCGGAAAAACGGTTTTGAGGGGTGAAACGCACCCTCGAAAATGGGGATGTTTTTTCGTTTTTCGTCGATAACGTTTTAACGGTATGAGATATAAAAAAAATTCAAATTGCAACAATGTTTATTTTTTCATGTACTATACATTGGAGATGAGAACGATACCATTATCGACGAAAAACGAAAAACACCCCTATTTTCGAGGGCGCGTTTCACCCCTTAAAACCGTTTTTCCGCCGATAAAAAAAAATACGTATCGCTTACTTTTCGGTGCTTTATAACATATCCAAATTTCAACAAAATCGAAGGGTGTCACCTGAGGGATGTTCCTTGTAAGTCTATATCGATGTTTCTTAACCTCTAGAACACAAATTGACCACTTAGTTCACGCAAAAGCAAAACCAAACAAAAATTAGCCGTTGAGTTGTTTTCGAGTTTGAACGTGAAGATCGATTACCGATCACAACACTTGGCCTAGAGTCGGAGAGTTCGAAGTTCTCATCGTGCTTATGCAAAATACTGTGACGAAAGAAAATTATGAAAAATTGCAAGCATATGTAAGAAAAAATGCATTTTCCCGAGACCCGGCGTAATGTTTAGAAAGACACGTGCTCCGTCGTGATCAGAAATGTGAAAAATGCATTTGCGGCTGACTGAAGAGTGATAAATCTGTGGCCCCGTGTTGGAAAAAAAAACGCTCGACGCACGTTCATACAGATTTTCGAAGTGTCGAGCGAAAGAATTGTACATCCGTGAAAATTCGTATCATTTTCCCGAGCCCTTCCCACAAGGCAATTTTTTTTCTACTCCAACGCTCGCGTATAATAAGTCAAGGGATGAGGGTGAGCGCGAGAGGGGGGCGCACGAGAGTTTTTCATTATCAGAGATATTTGATGTAGAAAAAAATATCTCTCCCTTTCTCCGATACTTCGGAAAAGCCTCTCCATCTTATCCGGGGATTGCATTTCACACTTGAAAAAAACAACAACCAAGACGAAAGGTATATGACGCGAGAGGGTGAGAAAACCCGAGTTTTTATTTCAATGGATTGTGCTCGAAGCGAGATTTTTTTTCTTCTTCTCGCTCGCTTTCTTTTGCCGGGAAGATCTGGAAAGCTTGCGCGTGTTTTCCGGAACTTTGAAAGTAGATGTCCAACGGAGAGAGAGAGAGAGAGAGAGAGAGAGAGAGAGAGAGAGAGAGAGAGAGAGAGGAAGAGGAAGAAGCGAAGAAAAATATAAGGAGATGGAGAGAAGGGAGAAAATATGCAGAGAAGGAAGCATATGAAGAGAGATGGGAACAAAACAAAAAAGAGAGAAAGAGGAAGAGAGACACACAGAGGTGTTAACGGCGTTCCGCCAAATGAGAAGGAGAAGAGGCCAAGAGCGTCTGCCGCGTGAAATTACTGTCGCCGGCGTACGAGAAATGTGACTTCGTATTTTATATAAGTTTAACGTTTACCTCGTGGTGGCTGGGGAAAACGCGTGTGTTTGCCCTCTCCAAAGGAAACGTCTCGAAATGCATGCTTCTCTCTCTCTCTCTCTCTCTCTCTCTCTCTCTCTCTCTCTCTCTCTCTCCCCCTCCCTCCCTCTCTCTCTGTCTCTCCCTCTGTTTTGCTTGTCCTCTCTCAATTTCTCTCGAACGGCGGTGAAAGCAAGAGAGAGAGAGAGAGAGCGCGAACGATCGCATTTCGCGACGATAAAACTGTCACGAATCTGTGGCCACCGCCAAGGGGCGTTTTCGCTTCGCCTCGCGCCTCGTCCAGCACAAGCAAACTACAAGCCGCCCCCCCACCCACCCGTTATTTTCCCTTATCACGCGAGAACAGACGTTCAAAAATGCACATTTCTCAAATGATCTTCGTCCTCTGTATCTCGCCGTGTAGAAGCGATACACACCTAACACTCGCATTATTCCCTCTCGACTTTTCTCCTCGCAAATATAAAAGGTGTCTCAAAATGACCTGACATTTCAAATTGCGCGCCATTCTTTTTGTGGCGAACGTAGAGTACTAATATTTGACCACTGGCGTCAGGAAGTATTGAGGTTCAGTGATGGACAATTACACGATCGAGCAACGCATAGAAATTGTTATTTGTTGCATCGTTACTGCACAGTTATTGCAGACAAAGTTTCTCATCATCAAGTGATGCCAATTGGACATCGAGATCGTCCAATTTGACACTATTGTTAATCGCGAGTTAATCTTCGATTAGAGAGACACATTTTGGTGCAAGCGGATATCCAATATTAGACTCGATTGAGTATCCGTTATTAATATTCGACATGGCCAAATATGAACAGTAATATTTTTCTACGTATTGCTACTGTTGCGAACATTACATTTTTATCAACTAAAATTAATGCTGTACTCCATGAGAAATAACAAAAATATAAATCATTCGGGCTTACCTCAATGCAAATAACACTTTCAATCATCAGTAACATCAGTTCACTGTTGTGACATTTTTGTTGCTAGGCAACCAAAAGTTTCTGCACTGATGACATCTTACGACTAATCATTAGTGTATAAAACAAAAAACAGATCTCTCGCTATAGGAATGTTCGAGATAATCCACTATCCGATGTTAAGCAACTATCCAGTATATGGTGCTTCTCCCCTACATATATTCGTGGCATGGGAACAAAAGATTAGGCAGAGGCATGATTACCGCATCGGATGTTATCGATGAAAAACAAGGACGAGGGGAAAAGAGAACAAGAGCACAGCGAAGTGACTCACCTTTTGTCGATCCTTCATGGAGCCTCTGCCAAGTACCGCCATCTTGCACATTGTCTCTTCCTGCAGACGTTTCATGGAGTTTCCTTTGGGTCCGAGGAGCTTACCGACGAAGTTGAACTGCAACAATTAATCAGAAAATCCTCGCTGTGTTAAATGTCCTTCGTACAGCAAGTTGGTAGAAAAAAAAAGTGATGATACGTTTATTCATTAGGCCTTGGTGAGAACTTTAGGGAACATGAATTACTAACGATAATAATCAGTGAAGCAAGAACAGCAGAAATAATGACAGTACATAATAACAATTTAACAGAAAACAATTGTTATTATTCAATAAAACGAAACAACAATAATAATACGTGCAATAATTACAAAAATAATGAAATATTAAAATAGACAGGTGTAACGTGTATACTAATGATATTAATGTAGATAAATAATAACAGGACGGTTAAAATATTGATTAAAATAATTATAATAAAATAATAATACACTATAAAGTTTAAATACAATACAATACCAGTAAAGTTCCAACAAATAATAACAATAAAGTAGAATAATCAACGAATTGTAATGTCGAAATATAAGCAAAAGGAAATAGAGTAGAATCTCGATTATTCGAACCAACTGGGACCGAAACTAGTTCGGATAATCGAAACGTGGGTTTTTTGGGAGATCATAAACAACACCTTTTTACATAAAAACAGTACATGCATATATATTAAAATTTGACATACATATTAACGTTGAAATATATATGTATGTATTTTAAACACCTGAAAAAAGTCGAATGCTTTTTTTTATAAAATCGTCAATTTTTAATTGACGAACGGCTTTGTCAATTAAAAAATCGTCGGGATTCGCGCCAACGTTCGGATAAACTAAGTCATCGTTCCGATAATTGAGGGTTCGGATGATCGAGGTTCGGATAATCGAGGTTCTAATGTACTCACGTATCGTAACGAAATTATAATAAACGATTATAAAACAACAATCAATGAAAATAATACATTTTAATAAGCTTTTATTGTACCTCACTCTACATTTTAAAAAATGTTATCGTTTGCCAAAATGGTAATTAATTTTTTTTTATGTGGAGCAACGAACAATTATACATAAAAGACGAGAGAGAGAGAGAGAGAGAGAGAGAGAGAGAGAGAGAGAGAGAGAGAGAGAGAGAGAGAGAGAGAGAGAGAGAGAGAGGCGGAAATAGAAATAGCATTAAAAGGTTTAATCCTTTCTCTCTCTCTCTCTCTCTCTCTCTCTCTCTCTCTCTCTCTCTCTCTCTCTCTCTCTCTCTCTCACTCTCTCTCTCTCTCTCGGATTGGAAACTCGCTCGCATTTGAATTTACCCTGTGCTCCGGGACTCTTGTAAATACGAGAAAATCGTAAAACCCGCTGGCACAAGATTAAAATATTCGCCTGAACTTGCAAATTGGACACTCGATTTTACGGTCCTCCGTTTCACTCAGCTCCCATATTATTTCTCCCCAGTATTTATGTACATAAATGCGTAGTTGAGAGAGAGCGAGAGCACAGAAAAAAAACACACAATAAAGAAAAGAAAAAAAACGGATTTTTTTTTTCGTTTGTAAACCAATGACGACGAGGTGGGAACAAAATTTGCATTTTTTCGCCAGGCACACCGCGATGTACCGGGTGTCCCGGGATAAGTTGCTGCAAAACGAATCGACCGCCCTTCTCATAGGCTAGTAACGAAATGTATATTTTATCATTGTCATTATTCCTATTCGTCCATCAAAATGTATTGACATTATTGTCATTATGCGGACTAACAACGTGTCGACAAAATATTTTTAACGCGCATCTCTTACCGCCCTTTCAGACCACTCCTCTTCGAACACCCTCTATGTGCGCAGCAAACAAAAGAAGAACTTGCCCAGAAGTACTTTCTTTTTCTTTCCCTTCGTGCTTGCTTAAATGCGGTCAACGGAAAAAATTCTTGATTAAATTTTTAGGTAAAACCCCGGGGTAGTGGGGAGGGGGGGGGGACAACGCGACTCGCCTCGATTATATTCGTAGTTTAATTAATTCGTAGATTATACGCGTATTTCTTTTTTATTCTCGATTAATGTGCAGTAGAAGGGAATTGCGTACGACATGAGTCGGACAAGTCTCTTCGGGACGGAGGTTCAGCTTGATTGTTTTTCCCCCGACTCGTCCTTTCGTGCGACGAGAATTTTTTCTCTGCCTCCTCCAAGGGTAGCTTTGCTTTGAAT
The DNA here is from genome assembly GCA_951751655.1 of Ophion costatus. Taxonomy (NCBI): domain Eukaryota; kingdom Metazoa; phylum Arthropoda; class Insecta; order Hymenoptera; family Ichneumonidae; genus Ophion; species Ophion costatus. The sequence goes on from OX632367.1 coordinate 17,851,325, forward strand.
TTAGATTTTGCGCGCTTTTACTCCTTAAGTTTAGAAAGTGCGGTTCGCTTGGGTTACTGAACTGGCAAAATTCTGTCTAACTGTGTGAATAAATCAGAGCCTCATAATCAGCCTCTTTATTATTATTAGCTCTTATTTTCTCTGCAGGGGAGCACCCAGTGAATTCCAAGTTAAATTCTTTCGGAAGGTTGAGGACTTCACCACGAAAAAATAAGCGAACCATGAATTCGAGTGGAAATTTAATGAAGGATCGAACCTTTATTTAATTGACAACATTTTCACTGAATGGTACACAAAATGCGTTTATGAAAAAAAAACTGCAAAAAATGTTGAGAGCGACGAGAGAAGTTTTTATGGATGCAAAATTAGCTATTCGATTCGTTGGATTTTTATCAATTTGGGATTATTTACTATTTCGTTTTGAAGGAATATGCTTAAAGTTCGTTATGTATTCACGAGAATCCCCGTCCGAATAATAGAGGGAGAGAGATAGAGAGATAGAGAAACCTGCTCTCACTCAAATTAAGCTTAACTTATTCCCGAAAAAATCCCGCAATATCTTTATTTAAAAAAAATGATCCCGTAACTAAATGTGTGTGTGTGTATTTACACTCATACATAAAGAGTGTCCTATTTCAAGTGTTAGAAACTGTTACTTCAGAAAGTGCGCATTGTAATACAAAATTTTTCAAATTAAAGTTGCCTGGTTGCGAAGAAGGAAAGAGGTGACACTCTTCGTTTGACGTGGGATATACATTTAAACAGGAAAAAGTTAGGCACATTTGAGGGATTTTTTAAACTAAGAAATAATTATTCTACATTTATCAAACTGTAAATATACTTAATAGGATATTCGAGTATACACGAGAATTTTTTTAAATTCTTCTTGGTAAAAATTTGTTTAGTCAGAACATGTATAATTTCTATTTGACAGTGATGATAATGAAGAAAATGCATAATTAAGAGTGGCACGCACTTACCACAAAAAATCAACATCGCACGCACAGTTTCTGTAAAATTTAGATTGAAATACCATCTTTAAAAAATTGAAAAACAATTCCCTTCAAGTAGAAGGAAGCAATATTATCAATGTTTCTACCAAGTTCCAACTCGATCGGCTTAATAGTTTTTGAGTAATCCTGCATGCCAATTTCAAAAATGCCGTTTTGGGAAAAATGCGTTTGAAGTTTACATAAAATTTGTATTAAATTGCCCTAGGTACTTGTGGTAACTAATTACTTGAGTAATCTGTTATGAGGTAATTAAATGATCAATTACAGTAGTAATTGCAATTGTCAGTTGTTACGTTAAGTAATCTGTTACAAAGTAATTAAAGTATCAATTACAGTAGTAGTTGTAATTGTTAGTTTTTGCTTCAATTACTTTTTGTCCATCTCTGTCTGCCCCTCCGCGCTCTCGCTTCTACCAACGGCTCGCGCTTCAAATTCAAGCGGTGAGGCACAGCGTTGACGGGTTGTAACGTTTGAAGTTTTTCGAATTTCGCTTTGAAACTTTGGGAAAATATTCGATTTGTATAGTTCTATCGTTTAAAGAAGAAAAAAAAGAAATCAATTTTTTAGGTTAGATTCAAAAGTCCTATTAAGAGAACACACTTTTCATCGTACATCCTCGTAGCTTTTCAAAACACTGCAAATACGTATTTTTTCATCGAGTACTTTTCGAGCTGATCAGTCAGCTCGAAAAGCGGCATTACCGTCGGCATTTTGTGCAGGCAATCGCACCCATATCGAAAAGAGAGGGAGAGAGAGAGAGGGAGAGGGAGAGGGAGAGAGAGAGAGAGAGAGAGAGAGAGAGAGAGAGAGAGAGAGAAAGAGAGAAAGGAATAGGGTATGCCCCAGGGCGTGGGAAATTGGAAACCCTTAATTCAGTCTGAAGTGTACACAGCTTTCCGATGTTCCTTTACGATAGGGATGACATTTATTGTGCGGCCAAACTCACGCTTCAATTCATCTGAGAGGATGATAACGATAACGAATGGAGGGACAAAAGCCTGCGATCAAAGCCCAAAGTTGCTCGAAGTAATCGCACACCAAACGTCTCTGTTCCGTCGGAGGTCCCCCCCCCCCCCGCCCTTCCTCCGACAATTCCTTTCTAATGTGCCTACCAGTCCGGATATTACGCGGGAACTGCGACAATATTAAAAACGCTCCCGTGCACCTGAGACCTCCATTCCTGTTGCGATCGCTTACGATAATAAATTAAAATCGTGTTAAAATTGTGTAAATGTTAATAATTAATCGTTAGGTGTGTAATTGTGTAATTATTGATTGGGAAAGTACTTTCAGGTTCAGGAATACGCCGATATATTGTTAAAAATGTGAAAAACGAATGATTATTTTTAGATGCGGATATGTCCGGAAAATATTTGAAGGGTCGGAAAAAACCACCACATCGTTTTCGAGAATCTTTCAAAATTAAAATCGAAGCAAGTTAGGTCAGTTTCTTACGAAGGGTTACAAATTTATCTACTGTGGGTATGTTTTACGTGTATTTTGTCATTTTCCATGAACACGAAAAATTCAAATGGGAGAAAATCCTTGTTCCTCTACTCGACTCTTTGGTAATTAATGAAAGATTGTGTACACGCGTATGTTGGGATACAAGGGCGGACTTCATTAATATTTGAAGAGTATGTGGCTTCCGGATGGAGGCCGTGTTGAGAATCGGGCGTTGTGCCGACGTTTCACAATCGTTACAGTCTGCATCATCAGGGCTGAGAGCTCCGATACTGAAGCTCCCGTGTCTCAGGCATTCCTGATATAGTTACAGTCATCGTTCCAGATCATTGCACCAGCCAATCAGATGTTTTAATTGATCGGCCGGTTAATTAAAAAACCGGGAGGACGGTGTGCCAAATGGGATTGACGTGATATCCACCATCTCTGTTTAGATTGTCCGGATGTTTTCGGATTTCCAAGCCCTCTCGGTGTTTCCTGGAAAAATAGCTGTTCGATGGGGCCAGACTTTGGGCTTTATCGAACTGAATGGCATGACCAGTCTCCATCCAGATCTCCAGATGGATCTGGATGGTCAGATAGTCCTCGAGGATAGTCCATGCTGTTTTGCACGTATACATTATTGTTCACAAATCTCAAAGTATTTTTTTACGGCAATAAAGACGATATGGCTTCAATTGTAAAGAGATGAAAAAATCGTCGCATCGGCTGGCCAAATAGCGATTGTTCGACTCAAGCGACCTCGCAACCTTTCCTTGTAAGTCTAACGAAATAATAAGGATCCATCGAAAAATGAGTGTCGCTATCGCGCGTATATCGCTGTGCTTTGAATATATGTGAGAAACGTACGCATAACTTTTTCTCGTGTACGGTTACGCGTCTCATGTCTAGATTTATACATATTTATGCACATGCAATATAATCGTGACGGCTAATGAAGATACTGGGAATAACCGAGGGAAGAGTTATCCGCATATCGGCTAGAATATTACAACATGCACAAACTTTCAACTTCATTATAAATCTGAGTTTTTTTTTCGACTACTTTGTTCTCGTCGCCGTACTAATTTCGTAATAATACTAATTTCGGCGGAAAAAATCCAACTTCGATTACGGTTTGATATGAGAAATACTTAAAGCTAGGGTGGAAATGGCAGCACATGCTGATGAGGTGAAACATATTCTCGTTGCTTCAAAATGTATATCTGGGTCGAATAAACTTGGGCGTGTGGAGTTTGCATAACTCGTGGAATAGCTTGAAGTGGCCGGGGGCTGGAATGAATATTCCAGCCACGAGGGATACGTCTGGTTAACAAGTCAAATCTGCGAAATGCTGGCAGCATCTGTGCCGATAACTCGCGTAGAGGTGGACAAAAGTACACTTCGTCCAATGATGTCTAATAAAAGTTCAACTTGGACATCTTCGCTTCCGAGGATGAAAGCAAATATAAAGGGACTGAATATAAAATATAAGATGTTCGGTGCCAAGCAGCGTTGTTGTTAGACAGTACTTGGATAGGTGACCACTCAGCCGTTGGTCACCTGTCCGTAGCTGTTCTTCAAGTGCACTCCATGGTTAGATACTCTCCATCAAATAGAAGTAGCTAAATAGGTGCTGCCCATCAAGTAGGGATCGCTTGTTAGGCACTAATTAGGCATAAACTAATCGAACTCTATCCACCAACAAGAGCTTGATCGATAGGCACTAAATAGGCATAAACCAATTGAGCATTGTCCACTCAATATAAATTGCTAGTCAGACACTTTTCATCACTTAGAAATGGCTATCTGTGCACTGTCCATCAACTAGGAATGCCCCTCTCATCTGGTGATACCCGAAGCATTGCGCAGCCCCCTGGTCTACCAGCTTAACCCGGCGCGAAGAAGAACCCGGTTTCGTTGGATTTAGTTCGTGATCTGAATCGCCACAAGAAAAGCCACCTCAAAGAGGCTTTATTCGGCGGATAAACCCGCTGTTACGAGTCAGCGCATCAAAGACGACGTAAAAGCCCTGCGGAGGGAAGGAAGTACTTTAAGCGCCGCGAAGTGGGTTCGAGAACTGTGAGGTACAGTCACAGAATAGCGACAAACCTGGCGTAGGGTTTGGATTACGGGTGAACCAACCAGTTCGAATTTGCATACTGAAAAATCTCTAGGGGTGGAGAGAGATGCTCGTGAGGCGAAGGAAGCGGTTTAAGGGCTGCAAAGTGATTTTAGGTCACTTCAATACGGGGTCGCGACAAGAGTCCTCATGGTGGATCGACTGGACGACGCACAACAAAAGCGTTCCAAGTGCTAACACTTGGACGTTTCCCAGGCTAATGTTGCTTGACATGAGAAACTCCGAAGCTGCGCGTGTGGATGTTGCCTTTTCATCGTTTTATTTCGCTTGCTAGGTATGGGCGAATTCACTATTTCAGTGGTGTCTTCCTCACAGTGTTCAAGTTTCTAATTCGCAAGATATTGATGATATTTAAGAAAGATACAGCTCCACATTTTCGATAAATTCATAAAATCACCGATGCGTATCCTGACAGCCCGAGAAGCCAAAACTTTGCGGAATGAGGCTTCACGGCTTAAGAGCTGTAAATCCATTTCAGGAGATTCGCTCGGAGGCTCGTCAGATTTACTGTGACTATCAACGAGTGTGGTGGAACGGTTTCGAATTGATTGGAGAACAATGCATTCCGCACGTTTACATCATTCGGAACTCAATCATATCCGGTAAGCGTACATTTCCAGGAGATGTTGGACAGCGAACATTGTCTCCAAACGGACATAGTATATAATCGACGCTCAATTGTGGCATTGAAGGAGGGTGCTTGTTCTGTGAATACACGAGCCTCGATTTCTGGGGCTACGACGGGAATACCTAGATTGTGGCGTCAGGGAGCCCAGTGACGTCACGAAACTCCGGGGAATATCCGTATCGAATTGTCGTGCCAATTGCTCGACAATCGATCCAGCTGACGACAAGTATGAAGACCCATAGCCACCTACCGTGACGAACCTTTTGACCTCCGATCCTGCGTAAATGTGTACAGATATGTGTCTCGATACATGTATTCTCTCATATTCGTGTTCCACCATATGCAATACGTTACCGAACAATCTGTGCCAATTACGGGCAGCGACGTTTCCATCCATAAAAGATAAGTCACGAAAATGAATTAAGGCAATCCCCGGACTTTTGTAATTGAAGAAACTGAATGTGCCCGGCGTCCGGAGGGAATTGAGGTGGAATGAAAAACTTCGCTGGAGAGCCAGCGAATTCGTAGTTTCCAGCGTCATGAGGCATATTTTCTTCTCTTTTCTCAACTCCACCGCTTCTTCTTCATTTCGAACCCCTACAACCATTCGCGATTTTTCAGCGGTATCCGATCCGGCAGAACTTTCGTTCTTTCACAAGACGTGTCATTAGGCTGCTCGTCGGTAATTCATGGATCGTAAAGAAAAAGAATAAAGTTTGAAATTTCTACGGAAAGTTCCTGCTTGTCACTACAAAATTCGCCGCAGTCTTATTTGTCGTCTGTCGGAGTTAGGAGGCAATTGATGGATTGTAGCATCGTATGAGCATTGACACGAAGCACAAGTCCAGGGACAGCTGGAAGACTGTGGCGATTAATCAAGAGTTTCAAGGCGGACTTGATTCTATCGAGGTCATCTAATTCATGCCGTCCGAAATGTCGACCTTACTCTCGCGGATCAACGTGATAACATACGGCCAACAGAAGGGTGGGGGAGCAGGGGGAATTGGTATCTCGTCGCAAATCAAGGAACATTGTTAACTTGGATGACTTTGGATCAACTTCTATGTACATAGATCCGCAAATGTGTATGAATGATCAAGGACACGCCAAATTGGATAGATTGAACCACCCACAGGTCTGCAAGATAATAATTAGTGTGTATCACAAGGGTGTGTATCACAGAAGCATTCTATTTATTGCTAGGCAGCCTAACTCTTATCTTTTCGTGTACAGCTGACACGGTAAATACGTTTTTAAGTACTTTTTCCAATGTTCTTAGGCTCTCGGAAGCTTTCATGGTGGCATGTTTCTTCAGTTATGCCCCATGCTGGTCTCGCTGCCATTGCTCATCCTCGAAATGGCCTGACAAAGTATTTCCTCTCACTTGCGAGCCAGCGCGCAAGCCGGTACGTGGTTTAGCGACCACCCATTCGAGCGATGGCCCAGGCCCGTGCTGCTTGACATAGGAGATCATCACAGCTGCATCCCGTGGTTAAATCGATAAAGAGATCAAGATAAAGATAATCGAAGTAGACTCGAAGTGGTTCCGGCGGCGTTAAGAGTGAGCAACGACCTAATCGGCAATAAATCAAAGTGTTTCCGGAGGTGTTGGCCCTATGGACCCCGAGGACGTGGCGCCTAACAGCGGGAAGAAACACTCCGAAGAAGCTAGCACGGCGGAAATCGGGCGGTCTGCTTTTATTTGCGACTTATGATTTATCGTGAAGTCCAGATACGCGACGCGAAAGAACCTCGTCAGGAAAACGGAGGTAGCAAGAAAGCAACAGGGATTTAATAGAAGATCCAATGTGTGAGCCAACTGTACACATAACCGAGTTAACCTAGACGAAAAGCTTGGGCAAATTTGTCATTAAGATTGCTCCTTGCCAAGTTATGATCCGACGATGGTGGTCGATCACGAATCCCCCCATCTCTGAAGAGAAAATGGAAGGGGAGCTTCCCCCAGAAAGCGATTATGGGCTTTGCGCTCGAGCGCAAGACGATCAACAGTGTTCGTTTTCGTTTTTAAAATTTTTATCAATGGGAAAATCAATATCGTTGAGAAGTTGACCAATCACTGACGGACCAGGCCACTATGAGAATGACCCGTTGCCTGACTGAGCAACATGCACAGGGTTGACCGAATCCGATAAAAATGCCCTCGTCCCTCCACAATCTGTTTCGCCCCGTGAGCCGTGATCGATTCGGACACGCATCATGTATACCCGTACCGCTTGAGAGAGCCTGGATAAATGATATACAATAAATACGAATTCTCATTCGCTGAAAATCTTGCGGTTCACCGTGCGTGCGGTGAACGCACAATCCCTGAGCTGTCGCTTGATGCGGGCCGATATTTTGCGTGTGACGCATGCAACATGTCCTCATTTTGCATTGAGCCATACACTGCACGTGAATACGCGTTTTTCTCGTTACTCGTGACAGTTTCGCATAAACATTGACAATACTTCAAATGGCATAATAGCCCCATTGCAAGTATTTAACGATAGTCTCACATTCATTAGTCCAACATAGATGCATGGATGTAGACAAACTAAATATTTGATTCGTCTATTTCCGCCCTGACCGCAGCTTCACAGATTCTTGGCATTCTTCTGATGGACGTTAGGTCTGGCGTTTCTTTAGGTGCCGGCCATGATTGGCACTTGCATATCCAGTTAGCTCCACGATAACCCGATAGGGTCAAGGTCAACCGATTGCGGGGACCACACCACAATTATGATAACGTTCATTGGCGATCTTGTCGTTTATGTTGACGAAAAGTCTGGGAGTAGTGATGGTACAGGTGCGCAATAGAGAGCAAAGACGGGAAGAGCCGAACGACAAGCTTTTAGTTTCAATATTTCCTAACGAATTTGACAGGCAAACAGTTTTGGGGGTAGTGTATGGGATATGTGTTCGTATTTGTAGTGAGGATGGCATGCGGATAGGGGGGTGAGATTGTTGGGATTCGGTAGCACACGTTGCAAATGTCCCGTTTCTCTCGAGTTCTAATTTGAACAGTTGCTGCACCCGGCATGCATATAGCATGAAATAGAGAGAGAGAGAGACGGAGGGAGGGAGGGAGGGAGAGATAGACAGAGATAGAGAGAATGAAGCAATGACTCGATGCAACTGTATGCAAAACATGTATGCGGGATGCGTGAAGCGAGAGGGGCGTCGAGGGGTTGCACGTGGGGCGACGGGTTTCCGCAATGATGAGTAGAACGGGGCTAGTGTGTTCACACTATGTGCCGGCGAAATTGTTTGTTTCGTGAATAATCGTTATCGGTTTACCTGCAACGTGATATACCTGTAATTCTGCTGGCTCTCTTCCTCTCCAGGCTGTCCCTTTTTTGTTCTACCTTTCCCTCTCGTCTCTTCAGTTTCATCTGTTGCTAGATTGTCCACCAATTATCCAAATTGTCCAGTCTTTTACTCTCGTTATCGTGGCGCGTTAATTTCGCGGATAAACCGTATTACAATTCAACAAATGTATCGATCCATAATCCTCTCGGTGAATGCAAATTGGATGGAAATTTATCCACGGTACAAGGACGATGCGGAGGAGCTGTATCTGTGTATCAATGTTCGACCAATAAGTGTGAGACTACCGCAGAATACTTGCTGTGGGATTGTCGTATTGTTTCAAGTACGCTTGTCAATTAAAACACGAAAATATGGCGTGGGCAAGTACTTTCGGGAGTACCATAGGAGCGACTATCGGACCGCAACTGCTTTTATGTCAACAAGCGAGACACGTTGAAACCAAGAGAACATTCTATAGACAGGGAATACACAAAATGAAACCCAAACAAACTGGTAGAAAGGCTGAAATATGACACCCAATAAGCTAGGAAGGAAGTTTCCAGTTTACGACTAATTTCAACGAAAACGCAACGACTCTATTCCATGTTTGATGCAGTGACGCGATGCTCTCAGGCTTCAGCTGAAGCTCCAAGCGAAATCTTGAAACAAAGGAAAAGCAACCATCCAAACCTCGGTGGCTCGAGAACCAAGACGAACTACCTTTGTGCCAGATTGCATCTTGCAAGGAGTCTTAAGTTCTGCAGTGGAAGTTAGCACACTGAAGGTGTACTGCCGCCCTGCTATATATGCACGTGCAACGAGACGCTTCGCTTTCGGTACGTCCTTATTATACTGGATAGACCGTGAAAAACACAAAACCAGACGTATGAAATCGAGCACCAAGCGCAATATAGGAACCCAAAGAAGCATCACCCACAGTACCGTTCAAAAGTTATATTCTTGTATCACAAATTGTAAAGATTGTAATACATACATTGCACGATCGCCTCACCTTGACTGATCCAACGTAGATGAATAGATGCAGCTAACTAAACATTCGATTTGTCCGTATAGTTGGACTACTTTTTTATCACAGCTCCACAGATTCTTGGCATTCTTCTGATTAAATTTCCTAATATTTCTTTAGATATGTTACGTTAGTTATTTTTCCTCCACAAATAGAATTTTACGCAAGCTGAGGATGTAGAGCAAGACTTTTACACTCGTCTGTCCAGTTTATTCTACAACATTTTCATAGGTTTGGGAGCTGTTAATTATGGCTGCCTCTCCATCATTTTGACCTTCGTTGGCGATCTTGAATTTAAGTATTGGAATATCGATCAGAATCGCAATGATACACTCGCGCCCGAACAGAAGAAAAAGGAAAAACTACAAGCACAAGCTTGCTTCAATGGTGTTTATACCCAGAATAGACTATATTGAGGCAGATTGTCCGTTTCCGTAAATTGGAGCGCGTGGTGTGAAAGAGCACAAACATTGCCTAACTGCAAAGGATGTGGTAGTGCCGGGACTGCAGGATGGCAGGAGAACTTCGGGAATTCGCTCGAATATCTTTTGGTCGCTTGGGAGTAACGAGGTCAAGCCACGATGAAGCTCATACAGCCATGTGGAAGTAGAGAGCGTGAAAGGAAGGGCCAGAAAGAGAAGGTAGCAGCAAACCACCAACACCATCAGCACACTCAGCCCAAGGAATTGGGTTGGAGCATCTCAAACCTTCAAGTAGCACTCTCCGATGCTGGCAAAGGTGTGACCTTTGTGTGCGGAGAGTCAGAGCTGTGCGGTATGCACGCGAGTGATTCAAGCTGGTCGAATTCTCCCTTTTGCAAGGCAGCTTGATGCCAGGTCTATACCGCAACCAAGAGAAAGAGTGCGACAGCAGTAGAGGGCGGATCGTCGAGAGTACCAGCAAGCAGATCCCTTCATCCACTCATGAATGAGACAAATTGTCGGCCCGACCGAAAATCGCCTTGGATTCCCTTCAGCTCCTTGGTGTAACATGCCTACATATGCAAGGCTGTGTGAGCAACGGGGTGAGAACGAGTGAGGAACGAGCAGTGCGAACTGAGAAGAGGAAGGTGAAGGGTTGAAGGAAAACGCGATGAACATCGACTACGTGTTGGAACGCGCAGAGGATGTAATGCAGTATATAAATTTTCCGCTAACAACCCTCCCTCCGTCTCTCTTTCTCTGTAGACCTTTTCTAGTGCCGTTCGCACGAATCCCTTGGGCTTCTCTTCGTTTCCAAGACGTGAAAGAATCGAAGGAATTAATCCTTCGTTGTTCTCTGTGCCAAGGATTGCAAGGAGATTGGAAAGAATCGCTAACTATCAAGGGCGGGCTCGTCCCCCAAGTCGGAGGTCAGGAGAGCGTAGGGGGGCAGAAGTCAACGAGTCGTCAGAACGTGTCTTGAGGATTCGAGGCGCGTGCGGCAATCAACGAAATAACTCGCCACTCGATATTTACCGCGGAATACCTCCTAGAATCGAAAAGGGATGAAAGTGAGAGAAAGCGTGTCTTACGTGTCACGCAAACGGATGCGAACCTCCCATGTAGCACACGCTCTTCCAGAGGCCGCCGCCAAGAGCACTCCAATAACCAGCAGCAGATGTTACGTAGAGATTTTTTTGAAGAGGCACGACAGACTCGTTCCTTTTTTCACCGGCCCAATGTAGAAGAGAACGAAGAGAAGTGAAGCGAGGAAGGAGGAGGGCAAAAAGGACGAGTAGAGCGCTGACAGGAGAAGCTTCAATGGAAGACGAATCGAGGCCAGCGACAGCTTTGACGACGTGCCGCTATGGACAATAAAGTGGCGAACGATCCTCGAGAGCGCATACACCTGTCCGCGTACTCGAGCAGAATGCCCGATTGTCAACATTTTTTATGCGCTTGTTCTAGAGCAGCAGTTTGGAGAAATGGGAAAGTCGAAAACGAGCAAGGGAACGCAAAGAACAGCCTTCTGCCGTGACTCCGGGTTGGGTACCTCCAGAAACCTCCATAGGATCCAATCGATATTGGCGACGTGTTCGGGACATCGGTTACCCGTTTAGTCAACGCTTCGAGGTAAGATCGGCACGTACGAAGAATCTACATATATTATATATACGGGAAACATTGCGGTCAAAGTGCAGAGCCATCTGGAGAATAAGTCAGAGCGACGGTCAAATGCGAAGTCGATGTAACGTCGAGACGACTATACCAGTGGGATGGAGCACTGAGAACGGTTCAAGCTGGAAAGAGAATCAGCAATGACAGAGAAACCGTGAGAGATATTCCATGTCCGGGCACAGTGAACCCACAGTTCAACCAAGCAGTTCAATCTCGTATTCGAAGCGATACAAATTCTCGACTGACAAATTTCATCCCATCATCTAAACGAGTACGTCTCACGTGGTAGACTCGATAAACTTTATGCTAGGGTGATGCACATCCACATTTCCATTCGGCCTCGTAATTTGAGCCTTACCCCCACCCCGAACGCGGCACGGTTGGGGAGCTAACCAAATGGTGGGGCCAGCAATACGTGGTACCGGGCGCGCATATTGAAAATAAAACTTTCTAGCCCACTTGACATTTAATTGGTCGTAGGAAGTGCTGAACGTTGATAGCAAGAAAAATTAAAGATCTTATCTCGTGTGCTGCTCCGAGGACAACCATGCCAAAGTTCTATAAATGTGCTGCTCGATATTCCGGGGCAAGTAGTCGGAGGGACACAGAGTGGAGAGGCGGTAGAAGAGGGCGTGCGCATGGGGAGGGTGTTGGTAGTATCTCGAGAAGCCTAGAAAATACTGCCAGGCTTTCTCCGGCTGAATCGACGAAAAAGCCAAGGCGTGCTGTAGCGGAGGCACAAGGATTTTGCGGAGTCTCAGCGATTCGCCCACCGAGAAGAATCTCATCGTGTCGAGGAGGATGGAGGAAAGGGTCTCTCTCTCTCTCTGTCTGTCTGTCTCTCTCTCTCTCTCTCTCTCTCTCTCTCTCTCTCTCTCTCTCTCTCTCTCTCTCTTCTCTCTCTCTCTCCCGAAAGAGGGCAAAAGTCCTTTTACGAAATATTCAGGGGACTCGATATCGTACCGCGTCATTCCACGGATAACCAAGAAACCGCAAAAAAACAGATATTCAGACAAAGAAAACGAAACGAAATCTGCCGGGAAGATGTCACCTCGAGAAATTGCGCAACTTCTTTTCCAAATTGTCGCTCGGCCGGTGGGCACTTGAGGCTGACATAAAAGTTGGCGGAGTAGGTGAGGAGCAACTGGCAGCACGATAGTGTGCCAGTCTTGCCGGTGTCGTCCTCCGCCTCTGTCTCCATGCGAATTCGGAACTTCGCCAATAATTACAAGTTCCGAAAGTGACCTCTCGTGGTGTTGGCCACGGATGTATCAAATTATCCAAAAGAAGAACAAGACCAGGGGCTTATACTCGGTATATCCAGCGGTAAAATCGTACGATAATCTTATGCAAAGGGTAGGACGAAGTTTCGCTCCTTTTTGATATTGGAGAAGTCAGTGGTAAAGAGACAAGCTGGTGGTCTGGGTGTAGGTTCACATGAAGGCCGTGTGACAAGGACGACTGAGATTTCCTTAGGAATCCCGACAACACACCAGCTGGACAAGCCCTTCGCGTCTCCGTTGCCGAAAATTCTTGCAGCGCAAGTACATAAGCTCAAAAGCTGGCGAGAAAAGGCGGTCGATTTGGTACAGCTTATCGCCGAACAAATTTTTTCCCCACACAAGTATTCACAATTTCTGACTCCGTTTCTATCGCACCGCCCGTTTTCTCCCATTCCTGCTAAAGCAGCAGCCCTGATAAACTCGAATGTGTCGCAAAAGCCCTTCATCTCGAGCGAAGGGGGGGGGAGGCTCATTGGATGGCGAATGTTTTGAGTATTAACAGAGATATGGCTATCGATGAAGCGGGAGGTTGACGAGGGTAGGGGAAACAATGTAAGGCTTCAGCAAAGATGGATCGATCTTTGGGGTACTCGCGATGGAGTCTTCGACATAAAGAAGGATCGAGTCGTTTCGCCATCTTTCTCGAGGAAATCTTGCGGAATGTTAGGGCGCGAATTGCTCGTATTATGGAGGCGTGGATAGGGCACTGCGGGGGAGAATTTGCGGTTTCGATAGTAATAGGAATCAGCTGGAGGAGAGATATCGACAAGGTGAGAGAGACCGAGAATTCGGGTATCCATTTTGTTCCTCGTTAAACGTGACTTCTCGCAAGGGCCGCCATCCACCGCAACCTCCAGATGAAGCAGATTATGCGCACGTTCGATCAGAAGAACGGGCGGATACATTATCGCTTTTCATTCTTCAATACTTGATTCCCTTTCGCTCGTGGTCCCTGCAGCCTGCGCCGCTTCAACGTAACAGCGAAATCTCGCGTGCTGGAGAACCCAGCATCACAAATACGGAGGAACGAAAAGACGGGGAAAAAGGAGGTAATCGTCGTTCCGGAAATGAGATTAATTTGGGTCCCTTTGACAAAACACTGGGAATGAAATAAATGATGCGAAAGGGAGGGAGAGTAGCCAAGTAGAGAGGGCTCTAACGGGGAAGAAACAAGAGACACCACCATCCCGGCAATGGGAGTCAAATTGGATTCATCCATTTGGCTGATACACCGGAGAACTCGGCGATCTCCACTTCTCTTTCTCTCTCTCTCTCTCTTCCCCCCCTCTCTCTCTCGCTCTCTCTGAGTTGTTCTCAGTTTCACTCAACCTCTCGACAGCCCGGTGGAATTCCTCGTCTCGTCGGGTTAGAGTTCTGGACACTCGGGGAAACATTCGGAGAGCCACGAATCCCAACTTGCGAGAAAGCTCCATCGTGTTCTCAGCTATTCTGCGTCCAGGGAGAGGCGCCTGAGAGGTTAATTGGCCTTTTCTCGCGATACTTAATTGACATGTACTCTCTTCTCTCTCTCTCTGCCTGCCTGTCCGTCGGTATAAATGGCAAAAAAGGTTTTCCTTGTCGTCCTACGAGAACATTGAAGAACTATCTGATAAATTGAGTGGAAAAGGGACGATGATACTGTCGATTTGTAACATTTCTCTCTCTCTCTCTCTCTCTCTCTCCCCCTCGCTCTCCCTCTCTCGCTCTCTGCCTTCGACCGCGGGCTCCCTTAAGTCCTGTGTACGTCAGATCGTACAGGAGCCGCGACAATGAAAAGTTTGAATTTAACATGCATATTCGCTAGGTAGTAGATCGATGTTATCACACAAGTTTGAGAATATAATTTCCTCGTTCGCTATTCCAACGGAAAAGGGGAGAGGATCATGATTTTCGCTCGTTCGAGCAAAAGCGAGATAAGACCGTTAAGATCGTAGATATTCGTGGCTTGTATGAAACCAGTACACGGTTGATCATAAGAGTCTAGGGGATTTTCGTCACGACGAATAGTCTGAGCGGATTCCCATTGGCTATCTGAGCATTAAGAGGCGGCAGCTTATTGGACATACCTATCTCTCCATCTCTCTTTCTCTCTGTCTCGTCATAAATACATTGCAGCTCTGCCAATAAATTTCGTATGGCCAATGAAAGGTAGTCTCCGTTATTCCCAGAACCGAGAGGTCATTCACCAGACTGCGTATTGGACGGAAGTAATCCGGTGAACTGCGCGCGCGACATCTAGCATGCACCAGATACAGTTATCGAAACTAATATGAGAGGGAGAGGGAGAGAGTGAGAGAGAGAGAGAGAGAGAGAGAGAGAGAGAGAGAGAGAGAGAGAAAGAGCAGGAAGAAGAGACGGAGGGAGAGCAAAGAGAGAGGGGTGTGAGCACCGGAAATATCTTCAAAGTTGGTATTAGCTGAGTAATTACCTTGGGATGCTCGCGAACCGGAACCAGCACCTTAACCGCAACTCGAATTGGCTTCTCTCGATAAATGTCCACGTACTTCGGGTCCCTGAGAGGCTTGCCGATGGCTTGGGTCTTCTGGATCTCTGTAACAAATTCATTGGAAACGCTCGCGTTATTCCTCGCCTCCTTTATACAGAGATAGATGCATTGGATTTTTTTTTTTGAAAAAATCACACGTAGGATTGGTATTTACTTTTTGTATACCAGATGTAGAAGTATGAAACCGGAATTTTCCTATAGATGGTGCTAGTCATCAGTCAAGGGACCGTAAGACCGCTTCTGCAGCGCCATTATCTCCCTCTAATACCTGATGAAGATTTTCAACACACAACAACCCAAGTTCCCTACACCCGTATATTTTTCTATAACCATAAACATGTCTAGTTTTGTGCTTATGAACTACGATTTGCGGACAGCATTGGTTTTCTATTATCATTTGAAGAAAACTGCTGCAGAATCGCATCGAATGCTTGTGGAAGCTTACAGTGAACATGCTCTTGGTAAAACAGTGTTTCGAGTGGTTCAAAACATTCAAAAGTGGTGATTTTGACGTGAGCAACAAAGAGCGTGGGAAACCACCGAAAAAGTTCGCAGACAACGAATTGCAAGCCTTATTGGATGAAGATGATACTCAAATTCAACAAGAATTCGCGGATCAATTGAATGTGGCGTAGAAAGCCGTCTCCATTCGTTCTTATCATTTTCAAACAGACGTGTAATTTTTACAAAAAATCCGGTTTCATACTTCTACACCTGGTAAAGTGTAACTGCGATTCAATGTTTATTGTTGACTTTTGTCCGAAAGTGAGAAATGCCTATGAAATCAACGGACGTTTCACGTATACAATTAGATTACTTGGTGTTGGTTTATCAGGCATAAATCTTTTTTGTTCACTGATGGATGTAGGAACTGGATTGAGTAAAAGTGGTTACTACAGTATCCTTGAGCACATACATATTGCCGTGAAAAAAATTCCCGAAATAAGCATTTAAAAACGTGCAAGTTACCAGACTATGACCTTAAATGAACATCCCGCTACTCATTCATATTCTAAGTCGTCATTTCAGCTCGCCCTATGGTTTTATGGTAGCACGGTCAAAGATTTCGTGTGAAAGCACGAAAAGCAAAAATATATGTTTGCGCACAGGTTATTAAACAAACTAACAAAAAGATATTGTGTTACGAAAGACTGCAAAAAATTAAACCCAAACAACACTCTACGCGGTCTGCTTCATGACAATCAAAAGTTATTCCAACTCATATGTGAGTTATGGAAAAGTAGTTGGATCAATTCGAAGTTGATCCAACTCATATGTAACTTTTGGAAACGTAGCCGAAATGTGAGTGTTCTCAACCATTTGTGCGACCAACTAGTTATTTCGTGTCATGATCGCTCGAACGCGCGAAGGAAGCCTCGAACGAACATTATTGATGAGCCCAATGAATTGTCCACTACAAGATAAAAAATGCTGAAGCCGCGACCGCAAAACTCCAACATCCACTGCAGAGCTGTTATTGTCCTCGTGGGAGCTTTGATGGAGAGCAGTATTAAATCTCTGGTGTATCAAGCTCAAGGCGGGTCAGGGAAAAGAAAGGCCAGGATGCTGGCTGACAATGGAATAAGAAAGTCCAAAAGGGGAGTTGGTCGACGAGAATATCCGTCAGCAGGACACCGGTAACGAGAGGAAGGTCTGTACATCGAACGAAGTATCGAAGAACGAGCGACCCAGTATACAATGGTTGATCAACTACAAAACACCAAGCAGCGTTGCTTTTCGCACGTGTACTTCTTCGCTAGATAAAAGAAATGAAAAAAAGGACAAGCGGAAATGGAAAGCAATAATAAAGAAGGAGACGAAAGGAAGAAGCAAAGAGAGAAAGAAAACAATGTATCTTGAAAGCTTGGGTGCAGGCGGCTACCAGGACCTCGCTCTCTCTCTTCTTCATTGAGGACTTTCCAAAGGTTGAGGAACGGAAAGAAGCCGCCAAGGGGGAGCGAAAGAGTCAGAGCAACGTAGTGGAAGATGAAGGAGGCCAAGGAAAATTCCCTTAGAAAAGAATCGCGACGATTTCGCCTTCGCTATCGCTCCGCAACTCGACACCGTCCAACTACCCGGTTTTTTCCTCAGACACCCTCCTATAGATCGCCTCGTCCTCCCCAAAGCAGTACACAAGAGTGGCTTTTAGTGACATAGTGATTTCCGTTTTGCCAGAGTATGTACTCCCGGGGACGTGACTCTACCCACATACATCTACAGCCACACACACTACCGCTTAAACGTATTTACCCGCTACAAATTTATTTGCAAACATTCAACACCTGAGGCTTGCGCTTTTTCCTTTTCTGTTGTTTTTTTCCACTATCTACGCGCGCGCCTACAATTATAATTCTCAGCTTTATTGCGGCAATAACATACAAGATTGCCAATCAACATCGTCGGAATTATGGCGAGGTAGCGACGATGAGCGGATCCTAAATCTATTGGCCTGTTGTAAAACCAACTGGATAGACAGGTGCCAAAGTCATGCCCATCATCCTGAGCTTACGGAGGATTTTACCAAAAAAACTAGCGATACAATAGTAAGGAAATGTTAGGAAAGTTAATCAGAAGAATGCCAAGAATCTCTGAAGCTGTGATCGAAGACGGGCTCGACCATATAGACGAATGGTATATTTAGTAAATCCACATCCATGCATCTACGTTAGATCAATGCAAGGAAGGCTATCATAAGCTAGCATCATGGAAGGCTAGCACGAGGGGAAGACTCGTCATGAGCTTATTATATTATTCAAAGTATTTTTTATCAATTTCCGTGCGAAAACATTACGTGGGTGAATACTTTTGAGCGGCAATGCGTACATGGATCCTTGGAGATGCCATTCTTGTGCTTTCCCAGGCCGCGTTCACGACACGATTATTCGTGTCGTCGAGGCATCGAATCTCTTCTACACTTTTCTACACCCACACACATAGTCCATATATATATGTGTATCGTTTTTACATTTTTTTCTCCTCGACCACATTGTCGATACACCATAAAGGCCTGTGCAACACCCGCACGTAGAAACGAGCCCCATTCGAGCTCTAAAACTCCTATCTCATTTCCTCTTTCATCGGCGGAGGTTAAGAGGCTGGACGGGATGCAGGAAGGAGGGCAGGAAAAGAGGGGACGATACGGCAAATCTTTCGGGCACCAGAAAACGAGCGTTACGTTTGCAAATGGCCAAGAAAAAGGGCGAAGGTCACTGGCGGTAAGGGTGACCGCCGTTAGGGGAGGAATATCTTCAGGGTTGAGAGCTACTCCGAGCTATGAATTCCAATCGAACGTCAAAAGGTTTTCGCGATAGGCTCATACACATATATACGACATGGATATTCGTCTTGCTCAGGAGTGGTATCATCTTCAACGAATACACATCGAGCCACAAGAATACGACTCCGGTCAATTCTATTCCCGGGAGAGGGACGGGAGGTTTGAGGGGTTCGGACGAAGGCAGGTGGAAGGACGACGGTTGATGGCTCATTAATCATACATGAATCGAATGATAGAGCACGACGTCCATAGATATTTCAGGCCAGATATAGGCTACACATTCCTAGTGAATTTTTTAACTTACTCTAACATTCGATCAAATAATCCATATATATATATATTTACTTCAACTAAATTTCCAAATCGATTTCAATTGACTTGACGTATAATCCTATATTTGATTCTCATGGATAATGAACATTTCTTTTCTCAAGTGGAAGAAATTCCTTCCCTCAACGGAAGTTTCGTGCCTCAAAGAACTTTTAATACGAATAATGTATGATCGACACCAATGTTGTCTAGTTCAATTTCTAACCGTTAAACCGTAATAAATATATTTTTTACCTAGATATCCACCGAAAATGCGACGCTGTAAACAAATATCTGGCGTCTTAAAACTCGACTCAAGTGCTCACAAGATGTTCGGTGATTTCAACGTCAAAGATGGCTGACAATTTACCATTTCCATTAGCTCGTACTTTTCCTTCTCCTTGTCGTGCACCCTTCACTTCACCTTTAACGTCCTTTAAACATCGAACGAGATGCTGTGCTGTATAAATTGCGAAGGATCGCGGCCAAGTCAACCGTGATACGCATTTAGTTTGAACACGATAGTCGCGCTGGCAATTTTTTGAATCACCCAAAGGCCATTCGTCTCGCTCGCGGAAAAAAAGGGGAGGGACATTCGAGACCTTTTGCTCCCTCTTTCTCTCTCTCTCTCTCTCTCTCTCTCTCTCTCTCTCTCTCTCTCTCTCTCTCTCTCTCTCTCTCTCTCTCTCTCCCTCCCTCCCTCTCTCTCTCCGCATCCGTTCAAAGATGTTTCACCGAACAATACCATGACCGAGTAGAAAGCTCGATCACAAGTGGTTAGTACACTGGCTCCCCTCTCCTCGACCTGTACATATATATCGGTTTATACACCTGTGTCTCAAAGTACACAACAGTACGCTTCGGTATACGAGAAAGAAACTTTTATAACCTCCGGTCCCTCTGGCAACTCATTTGTTCATTCGTTCCCTCGCGTTCGTTCTCATTCGCACTCGCCTTCCTCCCTTCTACCTCTTTGTCGCGACTTTTTTCCACCCCAATTCGTGCCTCGTACGTTAAAGGGTTGCGACAACGTCAGAAACTAGAAATGCTTTTCTTTCTACTTTCCTTCGTTCTTGTCCGATACGAAACACATCGCGGAATATTACGGATGGATGAAAAGAAAAAAGGAAACGTTATTGCGGAAAACACGAGAATGGTAAATTCGACGCGAATTAGGGAGCTGGAGAAAAAAAATATGTTTTCCAGACTGTGTTGGTTTATTTTAGGTATGTCGAGTTGTAGGCCTATCTCTTGCTCTCTTGGCCCGTCTTTCTGGCTTTTTTCACTGATATACTCTTTGAGGTTTGGAGTTTTCTATTAGGTTAAATTTTACAAAGACCATTTTTTTCACAAACAAAATCCTTACGATATATGGGTGCTCGAATGAATTTAAGCAATACAGCGTTATCTCAGGCAAAAACGACGATTTGACCGCCTCATGCTGCTTGCACGAGCTCGTTTCATTTTAATACGCAATACATCAGGAGGGGAAAAGTTTGCTTTTTTTTTCTTCAATTTTTTTTTGCCGTGCGGGTGCGAATGGGCTGGTTTTTTCGCGAGTAGGGGTTGAGGCACGAAATGGCATCGGCGGTTTATAGAGCGCAGCGGTAAATTCACGGGGATGTTATTAAAGATGCAGTGGAAGAAGAGAGGGAAAGAGGACGGGAGGCAAAATGGAGAAAGATAGATAGAGAGAGAAAATTCGTGAAAATTTCGTCTGCCTCGCATTTGCCAGGTCGTGAAGAAAGTTTAGGGTGCGCGGGCCGACAACCAAAGTCAACCAGCCAACGCAAATGTATACGAGGAGGGACAGGCGTCGTCGTCATCGTCGAGAGCGCGCACGAAATATTACATATTATACATGGCTCGCACTCAAATGGAATACACGAAAAAATTCATAACGACATATTTTCTCTCCTCCCATATCCCCGGGCCGCGGATCTTCATTTCATGCAAATTAAAGACACATTAATGCCGAACATCTCCGGCGCTCATTCTTCCCATGATTCCTATATTCTATTTTCCTTCACGATAAATAATCACAAAAGGAGAATAACATTAAAAAAACATACACAAACAACCCTCCAATACGATCATTTTTGTTTTAATGTTCTTCATTATGCTTGAAATTTCGCGAATTCCTTATTTTTAATTTGTTCCATTACTATAGTTTAATTTATTATTCATTTGATGGATTAGTTAAGTCATATTACTTCAATTATTTATATATTTATTTCTTTTTAATTGATTCTTCAATGATTTCGTATACTATTTTTGCAATTTCTTTCTTTTCTATCATTGCTTGTTCGAAACTTTCACCCGGGTGTAATAAACTTTTCAACCGATCGATCGATCTCCCTCTGTCTCGCGTCCTCACTCACTAAAGGAGCTCTTTCCCGAGTCTCCGCAGGAATGTCCCGACGAGAGGAATGGCGTTTTTCGGAACCGCAGATGCCAGAAAAGTTGCGCTTTCTCGCAGGTTTATTGCCGTAAACGTGCTGGGGAGGGGGGGGGGGGGGGGCAAACGGCGCAATTCAATATTTGAAGGGCGAGACTCGCGGGTTACCACGTGGGGCCATATATTTTAAAGGAATTAGGAAAGTAGAGGTAGATATCGAGACTCGTCTTCGGTTAATGAAAAACTTTCTGCGCAAAGTTTTTCGCAAGCGCCTGCACACAAGAGCAAGAGAGAGAGAGAGTGAAAGTTTAGCGAAGAGAGGTTGAACGAAAAATTATACTTTACGAGGAAAGTCAGTGGGGCGAGCCCTTGGGGCGGCACTCAAGAGGGAATATTATGAAAGATTCATAACCACTCGACAATTCGTAGATAGAAGTCCCCAACAAGAAAGCAAGTGAGATAAAGAGGAAATACAAGGGAGACGAAAGAGAGAACGAGAAAAAAACACAATACGAGAGAAACAGGATAGTATTTACATTTTTCAGGGCTACTCGTGTGCAGACAGAGCCCTTTGCACATTTAATTCTACGTACACTGTATATAATGAAGCATCGGAAATCCTGCCAAAGCACTGTGTAATTAACCGAAGAGAGGCGGAGGCGGAGAGAGAGGATGAAAGAAAAAAAAATCTCCATGTTATTCTATGATCCAAGTATTGGCACGGCGCCAACCGTTTTTCTTTTCTAGTTTTTGTCAAATGAAAGATCGTGTTTTTCATT
Organism: Ophion costatus; assembly: GCA_951751655.1. Lineage (NCBI taxonomy): Eukaryota > Metazoa > Arthropoda > Insecta > Hymenoptera > Ichneumonidae > Ophion > Ophion costatus. The sequence continues at coordinate 17,873,539 of OX632367.1, forward strand.
ACCATGTCAATGCGGACCTATTTTCTCAAACTCATTGTCTCTTAAATTTCAGTCAATAGTGTCGCTAAATTGATTAAAAAAAAAAAACTCAAATTCAAAGCTCATCGATTTTTGGTAAACGGTTTTTACTCAAAGCGTAATATTCCGTTTCATCAATTTTCAAACTCGTCATCATGCTTTTTTCCCTTGACCACGATCGTTATTTTTGGGTAATCGACATCTCTCATTTATCACTCAATATTGTTGATCAGTTTTATTCAAAATTTAATAATCGCTGTATTGTTTTATTTAACACTCCATCATATGATTTCCAATTGATTTTTTCTTACATTTGCTTTTCGATCGTCAATTTTTCTTTAATACGTTCACGCAACGGTCTCCCAAGTCGGATAACAGGGTTGCGGTGTTTGTGAAGCCAGATAGGAGAGAAAATCCGAAAGCCCTCATGTAATGTTGGGTTAAAGTCCTTAGTGATCGGTGTTGTTGTAGCATCCAAGGCGAGTGAAGGAAAGAGAGAGAGGGAGAGAGAGAGAGAGAGAAATTCCTACACTCCATTCGTAAGATTGCTGTGGGTGGCGCTGGGAAAAATCGAGCTTATCCGTGCAGACGTGCAAGTACGTCCCAACTTTTACCTCTACTAAACCAAGTTTATTGGACGTAACTTCCATGTCATACATACACACACACACACACACACACGCACTATAAGCTGATGTACAAGAGAGGCTATCCAGGGTGAGGCACATAAACTGTTACAGAGCAATAGCACTCAAACTATTGATCATATCCAAAAATATTTCAGACAAAAGTTTCAGTGTTCGAGATGGCCGTCATACTGGACCACCCTATTTTTTTTTTATCGGTGAAGGCGCTGAACCTCTACGTCAAAGTCAACTCCACTTTTTAAAATGGAAGCATGTATTTTTTTTTCGATGACATTATTACCGATTTTAACACGAATTCAGCGACCTATAACACAAGGTCTTAAAATCGGCAATAATGTCATCGAACAAAAATACATGGTTCCATTTAAAAAAGTGGAGATGACCTTGACGTAGCTTCAGCGCCTCCACCGTTAAAAAAATAGGGTGGTCCAGTATGACGGCCTTCTCGAACACTGACACTTTTATCTGAAACATTTTTGGATATGATAAATAGTTTGAGTGCTATTGCTCTGTAACACTTTAGGTGCCTCACCCTGTATATACAGGGTGACCTGTTATGAATGGATGCAACTATCAATAGGTCAGATCAAGTCCCACCTTTATCGAAACGAAAATCATTTCCTTTTGATTTTTCATATGCCGTTTCTACGAATAACTTTTTTGACTCGATTTGCTTACTTGAAAAAGTTGCTTACTCATTGGCGATTAATATCATTTGCAGAAATGTTGTCAGAAAAACAGAATGCAGATGATTTTTTTCATACAATTGCATAGAGCCCAAAATCTCGAAAACCGTGGGACTATTACTAAACTAAAATTCCAGCATATAGTAGAACATGATCTGACATATCGACGGTTGCAGGATTATCCATTCATAACAGGACACCCTGCGTGTGTGTGTATATATATGATATATAACTGTGTGCTTGTAAGTCGGTAGCAAAAGCTGAGAAACAGCAGTCAAGCTGCAAAGACCGATACTACGCACATACCCGATTGGCTGCATCGTATCGGGATGCATTATCCTCGGGTTGTCGATAAATACAGCCAGTGTGCTGTATTTTTCCTTTTCTACTTCTATCTCTCCCTCTATTTCGCTTGACGTGCATTTTTCCTCCCAGTTCTACGGAACACTCCAAATATGGTCAAAAGTATTGTACATTATCTGTAAAGGGCGATGGGAAGCGCGGGAAAAACGGCGACCGGGGATAATGTCGGCCCGTGTGTGCAAAGAAAAGGAAAGAAAAAATACCTAATGAACGAGTTTAGTCATTATACAGTCCGACCTCCCAATAAGAACGCAAAAGCCCTCAAGGGGAAGAGATTTAGAGTACCCCCACCAGGCGCGCGCTCCGCGCTAGCTGACTCTCTCTGTCTCTCTTTTTTTTCAACATGCGAGGTTTTGAATAAGAACGGCCGCTCGAACGAGTCTCAACTTGTAGCCCATGCACAGGACGTTCTCTGTCGCATTTGTCATACTTAATGAATAGTTTTATCCAATATTATTCATACATATTAGTAGTTGAATAATAGTGGATGGTCACCAACGATATGAGATGTCACAGAATAAAGGAAAAATAGACTGTTGTTTATGAAAAATAGTTTGTTGTAAATCCAAACAAAGTCTGTACCGCAGATTAGTACTAATTCTACCGAAAAAGAAGACATTAAAAACTCCATTTCTCTGAGACATCATATTCAATGGAGGAATTCGGCTTCCTTGAAAATATTCCATCTCCAGTTGAATGCCCCATAGATCAAAGTAATTAGTAATTACTTGTAATTAGTAATTACACTAAAATGAGTCAACACAATGAAAATAATTTTAATCATGTATCTGAATCTTTGGCTATTTTGTACGACAATGTTCAAATATACAGAAATATATAAAGCATTCCATCGCGCAACCAATCTACTGCTCAGTCGAAGGAAAAACATCGTTTATCGTTGCCTGCCATAGAGTTTTGGAGTTCTATGTACTTTTTGTCGATAGTTCTGTACTTAGGAATAATTTTTTTTTATTCATTAGGAGGGCCAACTTCACAATACATAAAATGTACTTGAGTGTACCGTTGTAAATATTTATCTGACAAGAACATTTTATAAAGATATTTAACAGAACTCTTCCGGGGGCAAACAGATTTTTTCTTTGGAGTTCTGGTTGCCTCGGCAAGAGTTCTGTTAAATATCTGTATAACATTTCCTCGTCAGATAAATATTTACACTGGTACACTCAATTAAATTTTGTGAATTTTGAAGTTGACCCCCCTAACGAGGAAAAAAAATTGTTCCTAATCACAGAACTATCGATAAAAAGTACATAAATTTCCAGAACTATGTGGCAGGCAACGAGAAACGATTTTTTTCTTTCGACTCAGCAGTAGATTGCTGGCGCAATGGAATGCTTTGAGTGACCAAATTTTTTTTTTGGAAAAATGAATTTTTCTTCGGAGTTCTGTGTGCTCCCGGAAGAATTCTGTTGAATATCTTTAAAAAAATTCCTTGTCAGATAAATATTTACAACGGTACACTTAAGTAAATTTTGTGAATTTTGAAGTTGGTCCCCCTAAAAAATACAAAGAACTCCAGAACTATGTGGGGGCAACTAGAACTCATTTTGTTTTTTTTTCCTTCGACTTTGGGGGGCCAGCTCCGCGCACCCAGACCCTACTTGTTATAAATGGAAATGAATTTTTTATCATTGTCTCGAAAAATGCATGCGTTCGATTAGCAAAAAGTGATGATTTCGTATTGTATAGCAACATTTCTTCGAAGTATAAGGAGAAAGATATCAGACGAAAATGTGCATTACAATATTTATCTCATTTTACTCTTTTAAGCTCTCCCAAGCTGGGCGTTCTTATTGCGAAACCCGCACGCGAAATGACTCGAGCTCGGGGTTCGAGTCGGAGTGGGGGGAAGCGCTCGAGCGAGAAAAAGGGGAAGCGTTCTCATTGCGGGCGTTCTTATTGGGGGGTCCGACTGTATTTGAAGGATGCTCGGGGGTCGAAGGGAATTCTCGCGGTCCGTTTGGTCGTTGTCCTCGTATCTTTTTTTATCTTCTCTTTGCTTTGTCATCTGTTCGATCTGCGTAATCTTTGAGCGACGTTTACTATTTCCGTGGGTTATACCCTATCGCATCCTCCCCCCCCCCCCCCTCCTTCCGTCTTTGGCACATCGTTATGGCATGGAATTTCAATTCCCTTGAAACGCATCAAGTTTTATGGAGAATAAAACAATATTTCATATGTCTCGGGTTGCCCACCTACGCGCCCCTCTTCTTCGTGGTCCAGCGCTCCGGTCGTGCCTCCCTTTTTTATATCGAGACTCTCGATGGAAAATCGCTTACATCGATGTGCGACCCAATCCGAGCCGGAAATAGTAAGAGAGAGGGAGAGAGAGAGGAGAGAGAAAGAGGGAGAGAGACAGAGAGGAAGGGAAAGAGAGAAAGAGAGAGCGAGCGAGCGCGCGATGCAATATAATACCATAGGGAGATCGTCCCTTTCGTTCTCGTCGCTCTTTCATCAGGCTCGAGGCAATTTTCGAAAGCGTCAAAAGAAAAAACGGTCAGAGAAAGAGAGGGAGAATAGAGAGAGAAAGAAAATGAGTAGTCGATCGTGTATCATCTCTTATTCTCTCTTCCTCCCTCCCTCTCTCTCTGTCTCTCTCCCCCTCTCTCTCTCGCTCCCTCACCGCCTCGCAGCAATTTTCACTCGATGCAGATCGAGCGAGCACTAACCGCAATGACGTGGAACGTATGAGATATTTGTCTTTTTCGCCCCTAACCCCCTTCCCTCCTTTCTCACCCTCAACCGCGACAAATTAAATATCACTCTACGTTCTCGCACTCTATCGTGTGGAACGCTCGTTCCACAAATTCCGCAATCAATAATAAGGAATAAATGCTTTTTAAAAGCAACCAATGACGCCTGTAACGCAATGTATTAAATTCTAAAAAAAAGTGTCTCGCGAATTAGATTTATCGATGAATACGATCTCGTATGAGAATTTATATTTCCTCCGTAATATTCGATAAACTACTTTTTGCCGAGGACCCATATACGCGTGGCGCAATTTCGAGCACAAAGCTGCTTCATTCTTTTGGTTTTTCCCACCTCTTCATCTCGAGATAAAAGTCAGTCGCCCGACTGACCATCGACCACCATTATTTTTAAGACGTCGCGGGTGAGGGCATGTTGGAGCAAACTGGAAGTGCCCTTGGCTGTGTCAAAACGTCATTTATATGGAGAACGGTGATTTCGAGGACATTTGACTTAAGGGGCAGTCCGCACAGTAGCCATTGTCCCCATACGCAACAGTGTGTAAACACCAATTTCCTGACAACAACCTTTGGACAAATGCAACCATATTTATAAAAGTCATTTCAAGGATCATTCTTTCCCCATATATATATATATATATACACGTTCATTTGTAAAACTGGGAATTAACTGAAAACATGGGGCAGTATATATGGTGAACGAAAGAGCTCCCAAGACAAGTAATTCGAAGCTCGAAGTCGATAGAAGAAAATTGGAAAGACTATGCAAGGAAAAAAGGTGGAAGGAAAGCGAAAAAGATCAAAAAATTATTTATCTACAGCGGTTGAAGCGACGTCGTCGGAGCCGCGAAGAAAGTGCAATTATCCATCTTTTTCCGCAAACGACTTCGCCTGTGCTCTCGTTCTCTCATGTGTATCTAGCGGCTAAAAGAAAGGAAGATGCCTTTGTTTCTCTCTTTGGGCAAGTTCCGTTCGTATATATCGCTGTCTTTTTCATTTCCCTCTTTCTCTCTCATTTTCCCTATAGATACACGTTTAAGCAACACAGAAAATATAACGAGGCAAAAAATTTCAAACACTCGACGAATCCGCTTTGAAAACTTCCGCCTGTTATATCCGCTGGGCAAAATGGGATATATTTCGCAAGAAACGCCGAAGGGACAAAGAGAGAAAAGGAGAGGAGAGAGAGAGAGAGAGAGAGAGAGAGAGAGAGAGAGAGAGAGAGAGAGAGAGAGAGAGAGAGAGAGAGACGCTTAAAGGGGAACGACGCCTCGTCATTGCCTATAATCACAATTAATTCATAAATATGTACGATCTTGATACAGAACGGATCGGAGGCGCTTTAATATCGAAACCACCAAGAACGAGGAAACCAAAAATTCGTAGCAAAGAGCTTGACACAGGTATAAAGATCCAAGGGAGCAGTGTTCGCTGCAAAGAGACACGTCTTAATTGGAAAACACGAGAATTAATTAATTTGTGGACTCGAGATGAAAAAATAGCCCACCTAGCGATGGCGATGCATACTTGTTTTGAATTATTTATAATATAAAAAATAAAATAAAAAAATCACTAGAGAAATTGATTGGTATTGTGGAAAAGCATCTCAGGAACGTGATAGGAGCCTGACAGAAAGAAAACAATATCGAGTATGTCACCGATCATTCAAGATTCAGGGCATCGGGGGAGAGATAGTGAAAAAAGGAGAAAAAGAAAGAAGGGAAGACAGAAAAAAAGCGAAGAAAAATCAACACAGAGACAGATGAAGCCAGACGGAGAGAGGGAAATAATTTTACGAATCGAGGGCAAAAGAAATGAGACAGGAAAGAGTGAAGAATAAGACAGAGAAAGGGAGAGCTAGAAAACAAACGAGAGAATAGGAAAAATCGGATAGTTCAGCAAAGCTTGGGTATCGAAATTTGATTAAGGAACTACGAACGTGGTTTGCGTAATTGCGACTTGTATTACTCCAGAAAGAATAATAGCCTGAGCCCCCCTTGGCACTCTTTACTCTCATTCTCCCTCTCCCTCTCTCGCTGTCTTTTCATTCGTCGCCAACTGCAATTGCATCTCAGGGCCCAAGCAACCGTTCCTAGGCAACAAGAAGTGGCGATAAAAAAAATCTAGAAAAAGGACAACGTTAAGGTGAGCGGAAGGAAATGAAACCGAAGGGTCGTTAAATTTGCGCGGTTGCGCACTTTCTCATGAATGTTAACGACGTCACGTTTCGCAAGTTGCGCTTCCAGATGCACAGTTTTCTTCTTCTTTGTTTCCCGGCAGAGCCATATTGGAAAGCGTCGATTGATTAGCCCCAGATCCAATCAAGAATCGAGGTGTGGATCTCGGTCGAACCCGAGCAAACCGAAACAAACTTTGGGCCAATTCAATTACGACATTAGCCCACAACGTTTTCTTTAAATCACAAGTTTGACGAATAAAGAAATGAAAGATAGAAAGAGAGGGAGAATGAAAAAGAGAGCAAGAAATAAAGGAAGACAAAAGAATTGGCGTAGAGCTTGTTCGCCATTGATCTAGTTCTAGGCCGGGACCCTGATAGGCTTGCGGAACTAGAGTCACGGCACAAAGTGTTTTTGGATCTCTAACTGATGCACGCAACCACGTACAGTGACACAAAGGGAGGAATTTCGTCCCCGATTCATCGCGTCACGACAAAAGTCACGCACTCTCTTTCACGATTGCCGAACAGGTCCGTCACTTTGTCTCGTGAGTCAATGTTTGGTGTCTTTTAATAGCCTGGCAACCTCGTTCTAAAACGGATGACGCGCGAAGAGTCGTCGATCCAATTAATTACGATCCGGAAACATCTGCGCGCGCGACTGAGCAACGAGGTGCATAATCTTGCCGAGAACGACCAGTACAAAGGGATGATCGCAGGTAATGAAAGGAAAGAAACGCAGATATATTAATAACTGATGACAGTAACCATAATAACGTTGGTAGCGGTGATGATTTTTTCAATGTTGATACTGAATTTTTAAGGGATATCGCAGACGAATCATCGTCCATTTGACAAGAGCAAAGAAAACCCCGTCAGCTTCTGAATAAGTGACCGAATAAACGGCATTTAAAAAGACCTATGGTAGGGACTGTAGTGACTTCTGCGGGAAGAGTGCCAAAAGTAGAGGCACAAAGGAAGAGAGAGCGAGAAAATGAAAAGCCTGTTCCAACTCCGTCATACGGGCCACTTTTCACCGAACCCGAAACGACTGACAGCGGAGTAATGGTCCTCGAAAAATTGGCAGAGCCCGAGCGCAGGAAGGCCGGAAATAAAAGGAAAAAAGAAGAAAAAAACAACAAAAAAAGCAACACAAAAGTACCGAAACGGTTGAATCGTAGTAAAGATGAAGGGGTAGATGATGGCGAGGTATTGGAGAAAGGGACAGAAGGTTGAAGCAACCTTGGTTGGTTGGAGGTTGTATATTGTGTGGGTGTGTGTGTGTGTGCGCGTGTGGAGGAAAAAAAATCCGGTTTATCGGACAGTTGGGACCCCGGTGTGCATGCGGTCATCGATTAAATCATCCGTGGGATATGTAGCCGGTATGAACGTTGGGCTATACGAAAGACACGGAGGACGCCGCCACTTTTCACGAAGTCTGGATCAGCGCCAAATCGAACTATCGTGTCTCGATTCTTCCGGTGTAGCTTCTTCTTCCGCATTTCCCCTTGCCGTTGCCACCCTTAACTTTCTCGTTGCCTTCTCCTCAGTTCGGGTGAGAGCCAGCTGTGCTCGCAAACATGCGAGCAAACTTTGTTAAACCCATGATTCCTTTGACGACTCCAATACGCGCTCAATCAGTGGGTGCAACACGTGAGAATGTAGGAGTGAATTATCTCATTTTGAGGGAACAGAGTGGAATCAATGTACGACCTGCCGGCTTGCACAGGGGTGTTGAAGCAGAAGGCAGGATGGAGAATCAAACCCAAATACCCGAATGCGTTCTAACTTACAGTGCGCACCGCGAATTTGTTTTGATAATTATTTCGCAGCTGTTAATTCCGACACGTGCAATGACGACGATGCTTGCCGGGTACGTTACGCTATGAATGAATAGAGTGCAACCGTTTTCGTAGAAATAAAGTGATTAGACACTGATGTGGAACAAAATATACAATTTTTAATATTTTAAAATAAATCGGTATAGAGTCGTTGAATGTACAAACTTTGCACAGGGAAACTAGTAAACCAATATTCAAAATGAAGTCTTTAAGTTTGGCTTTTATAATGTGACGATGTGGTCGGTCGAATGTTTGGCGACAACTGACTCTTCTTGTCGATTATCGAAGCGTCACCGCCACAGCTAGGAATTTTTTTTGCATGATTCCAAATTCTTAATTTTCATTGGGTTAAGACATTTTGTAATTTGTGTGTGGGCGCGTCCCTTTGTGACCTATCGCAAAACGAACCTTACAATACCGGAGATGGTGCGGAAATGTCGAAAATCCCCGAAATTCGTAGTCGAAATACCAGGCAGCAATATATGAATGAAGTTTTGCCATAAATCCTTATATACTCAGAAATATCACGTAGAAGCAATTGACAGAAAATCTTTTACGTTGATGACGAAATATGCAAAAACGTGATCGGGACATGTAGCTGCAAACTGTGCAATTGCCTTTCCAGGGATCTTCCTATAGCGAAAATGCGTCGTACCGGACAAGAGCCTTTAGACCCTTTTGTTATGGAACGCCAGGTCAAACAAGGATCCGTCGACTCGGTAAAGCGCCGCGGAGTTCTAGGCTCACAAGCACGTATCGTTCAGAAAACTAATACCTCAACGTGATGATGATTATAAAATATTGAACGCTTTCTTGAATATACATTGCATGATGCAACACACAACACATTACACACTGCTGATTTTCCAGATTCAACTTTGGTCTCCCAAAGTCACCAAGTCCAATCCATTTGTGTCTCTCTTTCCGTACACACATTGTTATCTTCAAGTTTTCCGGTTAGCATTCCCGATAACAAGAGCCAAGCTCTTCGGCTAAGTAGGTGTTCCTTCGAACGGACTTTCGCAAGCCACAACTGCCGTCTCGAAAGTGCGAGGGTGCACACGTCGCTTTAGCCGAGACGTGGGAGGCAAAAAAAGATGAGAGCCCGGGTCACGAAACCAGAGTGAGAGAAATAATAATAACGCGAGAAACGCAAGGGAAATGCCACGTGTGACGAGAATCGCGTTGGGTGTACAACACTCCAACGTAATTGCGTATTAACCACCGTGGCGTTTTCAGTCACCTGGAGGGATTCCACAAGCACGTATGCTAATGCTTCTACAACAGAAACTAACCCTCTTCCTAAGCCGTTGCGCCCTCGCTCTTCTCTCTCTCTCTCTCTCTCTCTCTCTCTCTCTCTCTCTCTCTCTCTCTCTCTCTCTCTCTCTCTCTCTCTCTCTCTCTCTCTCTCTCTCTCTCTCCCCCTCGTAGTTTTGAACAATAACTTCCATGGCACATCCTCGCAGCCTCCTTTCCCATTTTGGCATCGTATATTCAAGTAGACTGGAGGGAAATCGATTAGACCTCAGCTGATTTCCACCTAGTGAGAATCCAGGGCGTCTCAGAGGACAAAGTTTCAGTGGGAATAGGGAGAGGGAGAGAGAGAGAAAAAGCGATAGGATGGTGTCCCCCCCCACCGGCTTCTGGGATTCCAGACTCCACGAGAGTTTGCAAAACAAAGTTTCGTGAAATGGGCAGCAAGCGGAAACCTTGAAAGCCCAAGCTCCAAATTTCGGCCAGCTCGTACTGGTCGTCCAAGCATCAAGGGATCTCGCTGATTGACTCGCCGTTTGACACAAATGCGGGAAACGTTTATCCCTGCGCGTATAATAGGAGTAGTTTCGTTACGGGAGAACTCGCATTGAACAATGAGACAAGTGAGAGGTGGTGAGAGAGGGTGCCCGGGAGATAATCGTTCGGAATTGGAGCATTCACGATCGTTCCCCATTTGTAGCTTTCGAATGAGTGTCAATCATCGACCAAGTATTATCCGTTAAACGGTATGCTCGACATTGATTTCCTCTCGTAACTTCTTGCCTCCTTTAAGCCTATATTCTCCTGCAATTCACTTGTACTATAGACACAGCTGTAAGTCCACCCTATGGGGACAATTGTTTATAACGGGTTCGATTCTTCAGAAAAAATGTAGCCTGATAAAATATAGATGCAACCTCCCCCCCGTAACCTGATTCTCTTTTTTCCTATCTACTCAGTCGTCCCCATCAACCTCATCCACGATCTCCAGATAGGAAATCCATTTTTTGAACGATCACCACCGTCAATCTGTTAAAGTTTTGGGTTCCCACTGGCTCCAGTGTACTCCTAAAAACTTATCAGTCCAGATGCCAGGTTATAGTACACGGATGGAAACGTGGCTGCAGCTCATTCTGACCTAATTGACCTGATCCAATGACAAGTGCTTGACCCGACTTGCCTTTTTACCCTACAGAGTCGAGTATGAAGAATTACCTCCTAGGCTCAAAAACGCGTTCCACAGAACGATACCACCGCGCACATACCGCGATCTCATCCTAGGATGCGTTTGCGGTCTTGCTAAGCCCCTAGAAGACTTATAAGTGACGGTCCGCATTGAACTCCTGGGTTATACGCATATGGTGCAACTAACGAGCAACGGTAATCGAACACATCATCGAGGCTGAAACTCCGCCAAGTTTCACGCCGTAAGATGGAAGCCATAAGACGCCATTCGTTATGCTACAACCCAACCAAGTGGCGACCTGGGCCACGAAAGGCGCAACTTTACGACGTGTAGCTGTCGTTAGGGATGTCCCGCTGGCTTTACTTCGCCCAACATTCCCTATCTCAACCTAGCTGCTCCGCTATTCGACACTTTGCCTCCCTCCCTCGCTGTCTATTCCGCTCCTGCTATTGGGCACATCCCAACTCCTACTCTCGCGAATCGCCTTCCAGAACCGTCGTTTTCCTAACAAGTCGTACAGGAGGAAACTCTCGGTGAGGCTCGTCGTCTGTCTCGTTTTACGGTTCCGGTGAAAATGCTGTGGTAGAAAAGCTGGGCAGCCGGGGGAGCCAGGCTTGTGCAACGTAGTCACCTAAAAGCGACTGGCGATAGCTTCCATTTTTACACACACACACACACACACACACCTATATATATATATCCAGGTCTTTGGGTAACAGGGATGAAAAGTTTTTGGCGACTGTAAATTTATCGAGTACACCGTACCGAGGAAACGAACGCGAACCGAGTCAAGGTTTGGCCAAGTAACGAATGGGGAGGGAGCTTAAAGCTTTCACGTGATGCCCGACTAGAGCCTGTTTCGGTATCCCAAGCTTTGCGCTCCGTACTTTATGAGAGGCGCAAGAAATAAAGCGAGGGGAAAAAAGCCCGTCCACCTTTTTCTTCTCCGTAGGTAAGGCCTTTGCAAGGCTAAAGGATGAATGAGGATACTGGAAGGGTGAAAATAGAAAAGAAAAACTGAGCAGGACTCGTGGCTCTTTTGACAGCCTCGCCAACGAGAGGAACGGACACGCGTCGCGTGTACACCTTTGAAGCCTTCTCCTTGACTGGCTTAATTATACCGGGAGAGACTCGACTCTACAGCCGGTACACATAGACACACACGAGCCAAGTATGATAGTTTTGGCTGACGATGCAAAGAGCTCCGTTTGACAGACTAATTGGAAAAGTCTGTCCAGCTGCTAAAGCGAGAAGATAATCGATGTAAAATTCTGTCGACGACACGACGAGATAAATGTGGCTTTCGACATTTTTGTTCGAGGATTGCTTGGGTATGTGTGTTCGTGTGTTCATGTGTGTGGGTGTGTGTATGCGTGCTGGCGTATTTTTTTTAGTTAGTGCGAATTTGTAATTATAGAATTGACTTTTGATTGCGTTGATGAAATAAAACATTGAAGTTATATAATAGACTCGCTATCTTTTCATTTCTACGCAATTTGCCAATTGAAATGTTTCACCATAGCTCGCCCACCAAATTAATTTTTACATTTTCCGTTTCTTTTTTTTCTACGTAAAATCGCCCAACCGTAAAGTTTGAGCGAATGGAACAATCGGCGAAGCATAAATGCACGAAGTTTCGTACGATATGAGTCAACGGGGGCAATTCATTTGCGCGTGTGGCTCGGTTATAAAAAGCCATGAAAACAATCGTTTTATCGTTTTCCCCGCCAGAGCTTTGCGAGTTTATGAATAGAATGTGAGATTCAAAACAAACAAAAAAAATTTTTAACGGAAATGGACGCAGAAAATAAAATTAATTTCGTAGCCTCGCTGGGACCATTTGCCAATCGCGTGTTCCGGGGATAAAAATACATCGACGTACTTGGGAAAAAAATATTTCAAATTTTGTTTCCATCTGGGCCAAAAAATGTTGGCAATTTCGAAAAAGTGGCTGGAAAGGACGAAAAATATTTTTCTTGGCTTTTAAACGATTACGAATATTACCGACTTTTTGTCAAGAGCTCAAAAATAAGCTGGCTAAACGGAAAAAAAAACATTTTGTCACACACTTTTGACGCTTTTTCAATAAAAATTGAGCGTTGCAAAAAAGAATTTAAAAAAGACATTCTTTTTGACTTCTTTTTATTCCCTTATTATTGTTATTATGTCTTTTATTTCCATGCGTCTTAATACTTTCACCACGTTTTTCCCCCATTTTGACGGGTGTCCGTTTGTTATCCTCTTATTTCTTCTTAAGCATTTTTATAACCCCCCCCCCTTGTTTTTTCTTATCCGGGCTTATCGTTTTCATAGCAAATATTAAGACAGTCGGATAAACCTAATGCGAAATAGGGAGGGCCGATACAGCGGGTGGGCCAATTATCAAATGTATATATGTATACAAAGAAACCAAAGCAGGAATGAAAATCGAAGTTACCTTTCGCACGAATTATCATACCCAGTGCGCTGAAGTTAACGAAAAAAAGCTTCAACCAATTGGACCGAGAAGTCGACAGGTTCGCGGATTTTATTTCTGCCTTTGTCAGCGAGAGTCGTTATACAAGAGGGAGAGTTAGAACTATAGCGGCGAAAAAAAAAATGACAAGGGAAGATATTAATTCGGGGAATTGAAATTTGTCCAACGTTATAAGCCACGAATAAAGAGTGGATGAATCCCTTGTGGATCTCCGTCGCTCGCGGATCCTGCTAGGAAACAGGGTCGATGAAGAGAACTACGATTCGATTATAAGGTCGTTTCAGTAGAGAAATAAATTATTCGACGTATACCTATATATGCCGTATATACATAGAGACAGAGAGGGAGAGGGATAAGGAAAGAGAGAGAGGGAAAGTGAGAGAGAGAGGTTGGACGACAGAAAACGTTGAGTAAAGGGGATTTAAGATCTCGAAACTACCTCTCCCGCTAATCACTTTTATTTAACCTCCACCCCACTTACCCTCGTTCCTTACCCTTCAACCCTCTCGAGGTCGTTCGTTCCCTTCGACATTGTCCGAATTCCGTGAAATTCAATTTGTCGAGAGTGTGGACGGATCGGCAAAAGCTCTGGGGTTTTGTCTCGCGCTATATATGTGTATATATATATATAACTTCTATTTATATTTGCGGTTCTCGGTTATTATTAACAACCCGTAGTATGTGCCATCTAAAATTCGTTCAGGAGTTGCTTCAACTTTTCCGTGTTTATTCGATGATTCCAGTCAATACCGAAAAACAAAGAGAAACAAAGAGAAACAGAGAGACCTAAAAAGCTAAAGGGAGAGAGACCGAGAGGACGACAAAGCCATAAATAAACGGCGACCGAGAAAGAGTGAAAGAGAGAAAGGGGGGGGCAGGGCGATAGGAAAGGAATAGATAGCGAGGGACGTGGAGACAGGAAAGCTCGGCGGTAGAGAGGGCAGGGAAAACGTGAAAACATCGCGGAAGATCCGTAAACGATGGTACTCAGCAGCTTCAGGATAAATATGTGATGACTTCAATGGATTTACTATACATATGAGGAGAGGTTATTTTCGAGACATTCGACTTCGAGGACTGACCACATAGTAGTCAGCTGTCCCCATACTCAACATTTCATGGATATAATAGGTGCAAAATATCCCTTCCACATATATGTTTGAAGAAATCGCTTAGCTAGCAAAAACAAGAGCTCTCGCTCTTCCTTTACAATCGCCAAGAAGTCTGGAAACGCAGGTCGATGAAAAACCACGTGAAAATAGCGAGGACCCGGCAAGAATTTAAAAAAAAACAGTAGATGATGAGATGAGATGAAAACTGAGCGGGGGATGAGAGGGAAAGAAAAAAGAGAAAGAGATAAAGAAAGAGAGGGCAGGAGCGCTCTCGGTGGGGGGCTGGGGGAAATGTTTGTGAGAGCAAGCAACGACCTAGTAACGGATTAGCCATATCGGCACTGTTGTGAATCTCTTCCGCTCAAGCGTCCATATCATTGGAGCTCTGTAAAGTTTTCGAGATTTTGAGCAACCCTGAGCGTTTCTTCCCCAAAAACGAGAGGAAAACATAGAAGCTAAAAACACTTGGAAGAGAAAAATGTGCTTTGAATCGAGTCAAACCCACGCTTTGTTTTTACTGATTGCGAGAAACAAAACGGAATACAGTTAGCAGAAAAATGAATGAACAACGACCAGTAGGCAGTCAACTTGTCAACTACAAAGAGTATGCGGCACATTCGTCAGCAGCGTCAAAATGTTTTTTTTCCATTACTTGGCATCTAGACCCTGCCGCGTGGATTGATCTATTTTTTTTTCACCGGCAACGCCAAACTGGAATAGCGAAAAAAATTTGAGCAGCTCCAGTCATGTACACGCTCGTTTTTTTCGTAAAAATCTTACGTTCTCCGATGCTGCTTGCACCCCACACAATATTGGTTTATTAATGCGAATACATGTAAGCCACTCGACTTAAGGCGGGATTCTACTTTGAAACTTTGAAAAGGCTAAATTGGATGAAAACACCCACCTGGAACACGTCGAAGGCATATTATATGGCCCAGGCATCGCTGATTGAGGGTAAGATAATTTTTTCTACGATTTATCACTCACCAAAACTTTAAACGCGTTTTTCTCGAAACGACATTTTCAAGTACCGTGGTCGTGATAACTCAAAAAGTACTGAACCGATCCTTATGAAATTTGGAACATATATTCTATATGTGTGTACCAACCGACCTAACTACAATCAACTTAAAATTTTGATTAGAACTATTTTTTTATTGCAACAAAAGACCCAAAAAAAACGCATTTTTTCGTATTTTAGCCGCCGTTTTGTTAATTTTGCACGTATATAAAATATTCTAGTTAGGTCGGTTCCTGAAGACATACTGAACATGAAACTATTTGATTTTTTTGTTTCAGACCATCCGTCGGGAAGATTTCACGACCACGGCAACGGTACCTGCTTTTCGAGGCGTTGGCTTTAAACATATTTTACGTGTACAAAAAATGAATAAAATACATTAAAAAGTTTTTTTTTTATGTACTTAAAGAGTGTATTTATTGAACAGTTTAAACTCCATATCGATATCTTTAATAGTATTCTCAGAAAAAATTCACGAAAATAGCGTTTTTTTCATGGTTTCAAAGTAGAATCCTGCCTTAACTCGCACAAATCGACCATGCCCCGGTGCGGTGGTAGAGCGTGTACGGGCTCACTGTGCGCCCCGGCAGTCCAATTTGTCTCCACCGCTAATTTTCTTCGGTGCTCCCGTAGCTCTATCGATCGCTCGGTGCTGGACTTTGGTGGCTTTTTGGATTTCCACCGAAACACCCCTTTCTTCTGATTGCCGTTTTCTCCGTTTTTCATCATACTTTCGTTCCACAAATGCCAACACTCGTGTTAAATATTCTTTTTTCAACCCTGCATGTTTACAAAATTTTCGTTATTGTTGTTGAAGTCGATATCGCTGAAGGCGCATGAAGAGCATCTCAAGTGCTGTCCAACGACACTTCCATCGTTCTTCTAGATTCGCGAGATGGACGCGAGATAGACTCATGCGCTCGTCACCACTGCGGTCTCGCATAAAGGTCTGGAAACTTGTACCTGTAGAGTGGGAAGTGACTCAGGTAACGAGGCAAAATCACCTGAAGCGTTGCTACGTAGAAGTCAGCCAATCAAGCGCAGGTCCAAACAGCTGTGCGATGAAGCAAATTTTTTTCAAACGTTGCTATACCTACGAGACTTATAAGCGACACCGCTTCCAGTGAATAGATGAGGAACTATGTGTTTGCCTCATTAACGGTGACACTTTCCACCAATCAAAAACGCCGGTATTTCCAAACCTGTATGTAAGCCCGTGATCACGATAAAATCTTGATCACCTGCGCCAAAAATCGGTTCGTTGCTATCGGAACATTATTCGTTGAGTTCTTGTGTCCTGAAATTCTGCATAATATCCGTTGCATCGTAAACTCGGACTTGGCTATTAAACCGAACTTAAAGATGTTTTCGTGTTAAAAACAGCAAGCGTTGTGTAGATAAATGAAGAAGAAAAAATACAAATGAGCACAAATTAGGCCTGTCAGATCGGCTGCCAAAAATAAAGGCTCCTTCGGTCATCGGTGACCCAACGTATTTGGTGAGGAATTATTTGGGCTTATTTTTCTTTAGGTACATAATCGAAACCACCTGCGCACATCACATCAAACACTCGAACGCGTATTTTTTACCACTCGGAGTTCGCAAATTTGTTAGCCGAATTTATTCGTGAAGCTTAGCTCATTGAGAATCTACGGCAGCGAACAAGGTGTGCTATCCCAACATAAGCGGTGTTTTCTTAAACGCCACTCGTTTTTTCGAGATTAGCGGAGGCTCAATTTATCCACACCGAATGATCCCCGTTCACCGCAAGGGGAGAATATGAGATAACGTCGAAACGGTAGATCTCGTGTCCTGCCCCGTCCCTCCCTCTTTTTCTCTTTCTTCGCGACGATGAGTCGCATGGATATATCCAGCAAAGGGAATTTGAGGAGGGTCCTCCTCAAATTCACGAGAACACATATATACATATATATACGTAGGGCGAGAATGGCGTCTTTCGTCTTCGGTAAGTTCGCTCTCAACAATAGTGCCCCGAGACACGGCACACTCCGGCGAATCTATTGACCCCACGTACAATTCGATTTCCGAGCTCAATGGCGACGCGGAACGGACAAAGGGTCTTCTATCCGCGGGCGGCTTCCAACCTCCATATCTGACCCCGATTCTTCAACCCTCCAACATTTTTTCTTCACTCACTTACGCTTTCCCTCGCTCTCTCCGGTCATAATATTATAGCGCATACATACTTATCTCTTCTTATTGTTTGTCACGATTTACTTTATCCTTGGCTCATAATCTTTCTTATCATCTGTGCTAATCACATTGTTATCATTGTAATTCTTTACTTTCGCGTATTTGTAATTTTTATAAATATTTTATTACATCTTATGATCATTACTATTACTATTATTAGTTACTATTGTTATATATCATGGTCGTCGTCACTATTATTTCAAATTATCTCCTAGTATTATATTATAATATTATTTTGAATCTTCATTATATATTTCAAAGAAGAATCATTATTGACTTAATAAAGAGAGAGAGAGAGGGAGAGATAGATAGATAGATAGATTTATTTATAGTGCGTTTAGACAAAGTGTCCTCTAGCACACAATCTTCGAGTACAAAAGACTGCTGTTCAGATTTGATGTAAACAAAAATCGATTCCATAAAAAATTGCAAGCTTACAATTCTGCGTACGCAGACACCCGAACAAATTATAAGGTAATGATTACAATGCTATACAAATTACATGCTAATACATTGCAATGCCATACGTTATTTACATTCCAATATGCGATTGTTTACAATGGTATACATACATATAAGCGCAGCCCCGGAAAGCTAGATTGAACCGTTTTTTAACAAGTCGATTATGTGCATACTGAAAGTCTCAGTGTTTTGCTGAGAACAGTTGGTAGGGATGGAATCGTACAGATACGCTGATGTGACCGAAAAAGCATGCCTCAGGTACTCTGTTCTGAGGTGAGGGATTTCCAGTGGCCCTGTCTTTCCTCGCAGTGTCGCACCTTCTCTGGGTACACTATTTGTTAATAACGACCGCAGATAAGCCGGGCGGCCTGAGCGGAGAACCTCGTGGGCTATTCGCAACGTATAATACTTTCGTCGAGCTTCAAGTCGCAGCCATTCAAGTTTCTCCCAATACGGTGTTGTGTGGTTATACCATGGGGCGTCAAAGATGTACCGAATGCAGGAGTTTAATGCTACCTTAATGATCTTGTTGTGTTCTTCCGGCATGCCGGAGGTCACTGCACAACAATAATCGATGACTGGCAGGAGCAGGATCGTAACAAGCTTGATTCGTAGATGGCGAGGCAAGAAACTCTTGCAGATTTTGAGCTGATAAAGAGAGAGAGAGAGAGAGAGAGAGAGAGAGAGAGAGAGAGAGAGAGAGAGAGAGAGAGAGAGAGAGGGAGAGAGAGAGAGCCGGGTATTATATCGAAAACATTTTTTATTTAGTATAATTTATTTTCCATTTTAATGTACAATACTTTATTGCACAGTTATATTCCTTCACTTATTATTGTTATTTAATATCTTTCCGTGATTTCCAACTAAAGCATGATAAATAAACCTAACATAACCCAATCTCCCTCCCTCTCTCTCTCTCTCTCTCTCTCTCTCTCTCTCTCTCTCTCTCTTGTTCTCGGTATAAATCCCCCAGCGTTCATTCGCACAGTTTCGAAAGGATGATTAATAGGCTTTAAATGAAGCGAATAATCACGAGCTAGTCTTCCCCTTGAGCCAACCCCGCCTTCCTGAACCGTTCTACCCCCCTCGCTCCTCGGGATACCGCACGCGAAAAGCTTAGTGCCCCCCGTGAGCTTCATTTCGGGCCAATTAATAATGAACTAGACAATTTCTTTCCTCAACTCCTTGGAAGGCGTTGCGTTTCTTTAAGGACTAACCTTTTTACACGGCCAACTCGCTCAAAGTACATTTGCGCCGAAACTTTTACTCGCCCTTGTTTAACTTTATATCATTTTTCGCGGGGCTTTCGCGCCATCATTTAGTTACTTGTAATTATGAAGAAAAATTTCATATATGGTACTTGATTTCACATAGTTATAACAAAAAAAGGTCACAAATATATATAATCTATTTATGAAGGATTCTCCGTAAATACAGCCACTTTTTTTCGACCATCTCAGATCTGTTCCATAATTGGCCATATCGAAGTACTACTGAAAGGCATTCTATGTGAATGTTTTCAGATTTTTTAATTTGACATTTTAGAAAATGCCGTTTTTTTCCAAACAAATATATCTCGGAAACTAGAAGTAACTGAAAAAAAATGGCTGTACATAAAAGTTGTAGTTTTCTGTCAGCTTTCGCGCGGATGACTTGAAATAATTCTTACGTTCCGGTAACGTTGATTTTTTACCGAAAAAGCGGGAAATATTTTTTTTATTCAAAAACACCCGTTCCTTTTTGGCTGAAAAAATTACAAAGTCTTCCAGTATGTCTGACGATATCGCAAAAAAATCGCTAGGGTGGCACGAAACGAGGTTCTAGGGTAAAAAAAAATGAAACCACTCAAATTATTTTTTTTTGTACCGGAACCTCGCTCCGTGCCACTCTGGCGATTTTTTTGCGATATCGTCAGACATACTGGAAGACTCTGTAATTTGTTCGGCCAAAAAAAAATCGCCGTTTTTTAATTAAAAAATCATTTCCCCCTTTTTTGGTAAAAAATCAGCGTTACCGGAACGTAAATATTGTTTCAAGTCGTCCGCTCGGAAGCTAACACAAAACTACAACTTTTATGTACAGACATTTTTTTCAGTTACTTCTAGTTTCCGAGATATATTCATTTGAAAAAAAAAACGGGATTTTCTAAAATGTTGATTTTAAAAATCTGGAAAAATTTACATAGAATGCCTTTTAGTAGTACTTTGATATAACCAATTATGGGGCAGATCTGAGATGCTCGAAACAAGTGGCTGAATTTACGAAGAATCCCGCTTATATGTATTTTTTATATTAATATCTTAATTAATCGAACATGTGATATTTCTTTATTGTACACTATATACTCCAAATTTGTATCTATTCATTGATCTTCAATTTTCAAAGCATATAACTTACATCATTTTCCACAGTACTGTTAATTCATATTCAACATTTATATTTTACATTGCCAGATAGGTACATTACCTTTTTCGTCGCACATAATACGAAATTAACTAAAATATATTATTATCGGACAGTTCCCTCAATGTATCCTCTCTTCTCTGCCTGTCAATTCCAGCGTGAAATCGATTGAGAAAAATCGCAACTCTTAAGCGTTGCCTCTATTTTCTTTTTGCTTCTTTTCTCCCCTTTTTGCACCTCCACTTATCGGCGACGTTGAAATCGCCAACGACAACGGCGACAACGACGTCAACGACAATGAGGCGGGAAACCATCGGGAATCGGAAAACGCGTACGGCGGGCCGGCGCGCGAGAGGCCTCGAACGAGCGTAAAATACGAATGATAAAGCCGGACAAACTCGTTCAACATTCCCTTTGAAAGGATTCGTGGGTTCAAAGGAAAAAAAGAACAGAAAAACGAGGGGTTGAAGAAAAGGTACAAAGCGAGGTTTACAATGGGGCAAAGATCAGCAAGGAGGGAGAAGGGCAACCGTCGCCCTCTTTTTATCTTTGCCTCTTTACCCCCCGCCTCCTGCGTCGTTCCTTCTTTTTTAGTGTCGTTTCGTCGACGGAAATAAAACTGCGCGAGGGGGTACGTCGTCTCGATAACTTCTGTTCAGCATTACCGGATGAAGGCGAAGTAAAAAGAAACAAGAAAGAAATAAAAGCAGAGCAACGTGAGCGTTGAGAAAGTTTTTCCAATTGGTGTAGCGTTTAATCGGAAGGAATTCTTATCGGGACGAGGACATTTAACGGAATGGCGAAAGAGGCGATAATTAAAAATGAATATTGCTGCTGAGGAGAGGAGAGGAAAGGATAAAAATAAAAGCAACGCAAAAATAAACAAAAAATGAAAGGAAACAGTCCCGCAATACTGGTGGGGGGGATTCATCATAACGCTCGAGGTATCGAGTTTTTCGGATTAAAAGCGACAATGAAAAAACTTTTCATTCGCTTATCCATCTTTCGGTTCGTGTTTTCTTTTCTCTCTCTGATCGCCGTCGAGCGCGGGGGGCGGGGCTTCTATCCGCCAGGAAAACACGAGATCAAAACGATTCTTGTTTAGTATCGCGTTTCGCCGGTCAAAGCTGAGGACGTATACGCACACACATAAATATACATGCAAACATATCGTATCTAGTGAGCGAAAATTACAACCGAGCGGGAGGAAATCGATTTAAAAAAAAAAGGAAAATATACGCCGTATCACGAAAAGAATAAAAATTGAACATCTACAGAGTGGCCCATTTAAATCGTCCGACTTGAATATCTCGAAAACCATGAACGGCGCTAAACAGTGTTTCGCAAAAAAATTGAAAGGTCTCGAGGGGCACACCATCTGGTTTGACTATTTTCCATATGATCACCCAGAGAAAGTACAAGGCTCAGCTTTTTTTATATTTTTCCCCGTTTTTTCAAAATTCAATGATACGTTTTTACCGCATGAATCGATGGAGCTGTTACGGGCACAAAAGTAGTGGATCGATCGTTGCACTAAAAAGAGCACGGTTTCATAAATAAATAAACGAAAATAAATTTTTAAAAAGAAGATTGACCATCCCACGTCCTCTAGGCTTCTTCACAGGAAAAAAAATCACTCAGCTCGGAGGTTGCATCTTCCGAAACCGTTCGTCTTTTGTTTAGGTCTCAATTTATGACGTTGAAGTTCGCATCGTTGGAATTCAACGAACATTAATTATTTTCAATTACGCAATTTTTTGTTGTCGGTTGATTTAGACTATGAAAATCGCTCAAACGTTTCTACGTATTTTTATTAGAAATGTACGACCTCAAATAGCAAACAAAAGCCTTTAGATAATGATTTTCAAAAAATAAGAAAAAAAATCTTTTCGTTCCAACGATGCAAACGTCAACGTCATCTCAACACGCTTTAGTATCATCATCATCATCATCATCATCATCATCATCAAAGATCACGAAGACCCTCGATGAGGCCCATTTAAATGGCCCGCCCTGTACTCCTACCCATAGCTGCGTTTACATTCGCACGAGTATCCATGTATATTCATATATGCGCATACGTATATTTGCATACACGCGGACGCGTACGCATACGTCACTCTCTACCGTGCACCGGTCACGGTAAAAATAAAAAATTGAAACAAAAAACGAAAAACAACGACGAAAAAAAATGGAAACACGATCAGAATGTACCAGGCCATACACGAAACGCATGGTAATGGGACATTTTGGTACGGAACGAGATGACGGGTGGCACGAGAATAGGTTGAAGGGAAAGAGGGCGCGAGGGAAAAAGGCTGACAAAAAAGTTATTACCCAGTTTACGCCTGCACTAGCCGGTCTCTCTCTCTCTCTCTCTCTCTCTCTCTCTCTCTCTCTCTCTCCCCCTCTCTCTCTCACGTCGAGATCCCATTCGATTTCGTGTTTGGCCAGTTTTGGAAATAAAATGAAAATGCAAAAAGCAGCTGGGCAGTGGGAGAGTGAGGAAGAGAGATGCACAGGATGACGGTAGGAAAACGAAAAAAGCAGCGAAACCGACGAGTCATATCTCACAGCTCACGAATAAAACGTACGTCCGGGGTATACACGTTGTATAATTGACTGACAGTCCAATATATATATATATATATATATATATATATATATATTTATGTCAGGTATGTGCGTTCGTTCTACCTTTGCAATGGAATCGAACCAAACATGACCGATATCAAATTTTCCCTCTAGTCGAGTTTTTTTTCGACCTCGAACCACCATCGTCCAAAGAGATGAAGTAAAAGAAAAAAAAATCGAAAGTACTCGTCGAGCGTACGTAGGCCGGAAAAATTGGGTAAAATAAAAGTATTGCGATACAATAATTTTTACGCACCCGCTTCCAAGTACTCGTTTTGCAGTAAAACTGCATTGATCCATATTGGCTTTTTATTCTTCTTGTTTCCAGTTTGTAGACTGTATGTCCTAGTTTTAATTCGGATTTTTTTTCGAAACATGGTTGAAACGATCAGGAAAAGATTTTTTCAACATTTTGTTCGAGCAAGTTTATTAAAAATTTAGCAAAAATTGGACCTTATTGGTTTATAATTTAGTAAAAATTGGGACTTTATTGGTTTATAATTTAGTGAAAATTGGGACTATTGGTTTTTATATAAATTCGTTTGTTTGTCTATCATATATATTTATTATTTTTATTTGTTTGTATCAATGGACTTTATGCAAATATGTTTGTACTTACAATTTTCAGTTTTGATCCATTTGAAGTTTGCATCGCTGGAACGCAACGAAAGTTTAGTAGAACGACTTTCGTTTTGGGAAAATTAGGCTACAAAAATCACTCAACTGTTGTGTGAAAATAAGAATTCGGACGATGAAAAAACTAAAGAAATTTAAAAAAATAATTTTCGTTGCATTCCAACAATGAAAACTTCAACACTATCGAGTTTTACATAAGTTTTTTAAAGATAAAATTTACTTTTATTCAATATTTGATTTTTTCATATCGACAAAAATGCAAATTAAAAAATACTCTTAATTAAAATTAGTATTAATATATATATATATATATATATATATATATATATATATATATATATATATATATATATAAATTATGTATAAATTCATGTTGGACGACAGTTCGTTTTTCTCTACCATCCAGAGTGTTAAAAAATGTCTTCTTCCTCCAGAGCTAAAAGATTCTGCAATTTATTCGTTGCAGGGAATCTTTCGAAGGTTGGTAAGACGAATATTCTCACATCTCCGTAAGAGTAATGCCTAAAAACTTTGCCATATTCCCGGACGACTGGACGTTTTTCTCTATTTCCATACCTTTTCCTCCCTCTCGCTCTCTCTTTCTTACTCAATCCGAAAATCCGAAACTTTTTGCACGTCGCTTCCATCGTTGGGAAAGGAATGAAACCCAGCGTGGTATAACGTCTCTCAGTCGTTATAGATCCAATTCTCGTATTTGCTTTCGCCAGGCACGGACAGAGAGAGAGAGAGAGAGAGAGAGAGAGAGAGAGAGAGAGAGAGAGAGAGAGAGAGAGAGAGAGAGAGAGAGAGAGAGATTGATTGATTGATTGATTGACTGGTTGATTGACGGTTTATCATATGCATTGGTTTACAACTTCAGGCAATGAAGTGCAGATAAGGAAAAGGAATCAAGATTTGAAAAAATTAAAACAAGGACAGTATCAAAAATAAAATTAAAATAAAATAGAAAAGATAATAAGCGTCTGGAAGAAGTTATACAACTCAAAATCATAATTTCTATACCATAACATGCGCAAAGGAATATAACAAAATTTTAAGCAGAAAAGCGATAAAAATCAAATACAACTAAAAATAGAAGAAAACAACGCAACGAAAATATTATAAAAATATTATAGAAAATATCATAACAAGAAAAAGCGTAGTGAAAAACATAGACATAGCAGCTATATAATTTTAAATAACCAAAATACAAATAAATAATAAGAATAATAATAATAAAACTCACAAGTAATATAGAATGAGACTAGCAGGCTGACTGACTAACGGACTAACGGAAAATAACGAGAGGGGGGAGGGGAAAAAATCGCTACGAAGGTAACGAGGTTATTTATTTACATCGTTTGAAAATTCGTGAAAATGAAAAGAAAAAAACAGGCAGGGGGAGCAATGGAAGAGAGAGGCCGGGAGAAAATAAAAATGTGCGGAAAAAACATACATACACACATATGTATAGGCATGTACGTGTGTATTGTTTTTTGGGCAACAACAGCAGCAGTGGCGAAAAATTGTATGTTACGCGCGGAGCGACCTGTCATCCGATGTGGAAAAAGATTATATATACATACATGCATACATATATAAGAGAGGGGGGGGGGAGGAGACGGGCTAAACGTTACGCAAGAGTGAAAGAGGATTCGGTGACCAGTCGTAAATTCTCTTCCCGTGTCTACAATGTAAAAAAAAATCTCCAAAAAAAAAACAATGCGTGTATACAAAATGTAGCATTCGTTTTTCGTATGGGGTTGTAGTTTGCTGATGGATGTGTACGTATAAAACGATCTCGATGTAGAAAAAGCGAAGGAGAGTGCGCGAGAGCAAGAAAGAGGGGAAACTAATAAGCAGAGGACAGAGAGAGACAAAGCCGTAAATGCGAAGTGAGGGGTGGAGGAGGCGGAAAGGAGGAGCAAGGATCAAGGAGGTGAGAAGGGCGAGGAAAAGGACAAAAACGGGCGTATAACACGAGAGTAATTCAACTTTGACAATTTGTAATTTACCACCGAGGGTTAGATATAACTATGACGAACAAAAAAGGAGAGTTAGTGAGAGGAAGAGAGGACATCGAGGGAGGGAGGGAGAGGGAGAGAGAGAGAGGGCACGGATTCAGCGACCCGCGCGAGCCGGTAGTCAATTACAGTTTGCGAGGCAAGAAAAGCCACGTCGAAACTCCGTGTCCGGACCCGAGACACGAGCTCAAAACAAAACACCCCTTCCCCCGTCCCGCTCGCAAATTGTTATTCCCGCGTGTGACGAAAAAAAACGGCGTATGTCCAACGAGGGAGAACTGGGTGGAACGAGTGAAACAAATCGTAAAGTGTTTTTTTACGATTTGTTTTGTCCGAGAGCGCAACGTGTACTACGAAACATTGTAATGATAAAATTTGCTACGCGAATTTATCCTGGCCAAACTCGAAAAAAGGGGGAGATTGGGGGGGGGGGGATTAAGAAAGCGAGGGGAGAGAGAAAAATGATGTGTTTCAAACCCATACTACGATGTTGAAGTTTGCATCATTGGAATGCAACGAAAGTTAATTTTTCCTCTTATCGCTCGCGTTTTTTTTCGCCAACAGCTGCGTCCAGGCTGGCTGAGCCGCCTCGCGAGGCAACCTCGGTACGTATGCTTCGGGCGCGGCAGCCTCGGGCTCGCGGTAAATCGTCACGAGGCTTCCTCGCGTGGCGAGTGCGATCTATAAGTTATCCGAGGCATGTCATTATCCTCAAAAGCCCAAATGGCACCACATGTACGAGTCTTGGTTGCCAAAGTAGCTTTTTTTTGGTAATACATCGAAATTTAACGAAGGGTAAGAAAAGAAAATGTGTCCGGGGGAAAATGTTATTCAAAAATCGTTTGGATCACCGAAATCGCTTGTTACGAGAAACTTTCATCGACAACACGGTGCACAATTTTAACGAGGATGATGTGCTCATGACCCATCCAGATTGAGCGAGCCAATCATGACCCAGGCACCTTTGAGGGTCGTGCAAACGAGACCCTAGCCATCGCCGACCGCTCACATCGAGGCTGCCGCGAGCGCGGCAATGAGCGAGCGAGGCACATAGCCCGAGGAGGTGACGCGCAAAACTGCCTCGCTTCTTGCCTCGTCCAGTCTGGACGTGGCTAATTTAGGTGACGAAAATCACTCAAACGGTTTTTTTTCTAATTCTCATAAGAGCTCCACGTTCTCAATTATAAATTGTAATAAAAATGGAGAGATTACATTTCTTTTTAAGAACTTTCGTTGCATTCCTACGATGCATACTGCAACGCCATCCTACACTCGCCCTTCGTGAAAGTTTGAGGAAAATGAATTGACGTAAAACGAGAAAAAAGAACTTTTGTTCCTCAATTGAAAAAAGGGGCTTTTCGTCCTTATTTTATTGCCCAGAATTATCGGGAAATTTGAAGTTATTAATTTGAATTTCAATTAAATGATTAGAACTAAAATGATAAAGCTATTAGAATGACAATAGAATTTGTAAAAGAATAATAAATAAATTATGGAACTTGAAGTAAAAAATATGGTTGGAATAAAAATAATAAAATAAAATAAAAAATGCTTAAACTATTGAAATTAATAAAATGCAATACTTCGTTGGAGACTAAAAATGAAGCCCGGAATTCTAACGAAATGGTTGCATCACAGTATTCATATACTTCCATATACATAATGTGAATAGTATATCTATATTTACGGTATATAGTTACGGATATTAATTGAACGCCGCCATAATTCAGTTTCCTAATTTTCACACCAAAATGTCTTTCGAACCAAGTTTCAACGGGATAACTTGAAAAGAAATAGCTTTGCCGTGAGACATCAATGTTTCCTAACCTAAAAACGCGACGCAATCATAGCGACGATGTCTTTCGGCCAATTTTTTCTTTCCGGGTTACTTTTATCGTATCGAACCCAAACAAACCCAAGTCGTCTTTCGATAAGATGACGCGAAAATAAAAAAGAAACATAATCGATAAGCCATCGATGTTTTCTAACCTAAAAAAAATGGGTCCCTCGACGGCTATGTTTTTCAGCCTCTTTTTATTCCGGATTATTATTCTCACCCGCTCTTTCGCTTGCGTACAATACATTTTTTCAATTCATAAAGAGAACATTCAAAACGGGCGTCGAAATGTTTCCGGGCGTTTTTATAATGCTCGGCATGACGCTCGAGCGTCCACAGGAGCATTTGCATCGCTTCGGCGAAATTTGATCATAATAAAAATTAAATACATAGATATATACATATTTACGCGAAACACGAGAAGCGAGTTTCTAAAGAGCACAGTAGCGAAGGATGAGTTCGAAAACAAAAACACGACGCTACGCGCGATGTATATATGTATACAGGTGTATGCAAGCGTATAAAATGTGACTAACCTTGATCTATGAGACGAAGCGCGTTCGGCCACTTTTGTGCATCGAGGCCCAATTTTTCCTGCAACAATTCCCGAACGTATTCGCCGGCTTTGTCGACCTGATGTTCCTTCTCCTCGCGTTCCTTCTCGAGTGGAATTCTCGGCTTGCTCTCGCCGCTTTCGTCCATCTGATACTTGTACTCGCCGTTGCTCGATCTCTCGGCCATCTTGCTTATTTACGCGCGCGTGACGTTCTCGTTTTGCTGTTCTTTCGACACTGTAATATTCGAAAGACTCGCTGGTGACGAAAAGGCCCTTTGACACTGTCGTCGCGCTGGGCGAGAACAACGTTGCTGATGTTTGTTTTTTTTTCGGTGAAACGCGAGAGCACGTAAAAAGGACGCGCTACTTGCGACCGTAGCAATAATGGCGGACGGGCAACACGGCGGCACGCGCGCACATGGACACAAACGCACACACACACAGAGAACCGAGCTCACGGACGTTCCACGCGACACTGGCGCTGGGGTCGCCAGCCGGTGCTGCACGGGTTGCTACTCTTCCCCCACCGCTGGACGCGCACCGCGCCGGCTTGATCACTCCACTTCTTCTGTAAGGCCGCTCCCAGTTGGCTGGCTCGTGCGACCTCGCGACTCGCGCGCTCCAATCGCCGCGTTGGACAAGAAATAGTTTACTATCTCGCGCGACTCCCGTAGTGCACGAACGCTCGCTCACGCGACGCCACTCACTGCGGCGTGACTTTTCCCGTGCGATATTCGCTCGAGCTTCCGAGCGAGTAAAAAGAAATCATTTAACGCAAGGAACAGGATGATTTATTCATCGGCAAGTTAATTGACTGTTTTTTTTTATTACTCCCTGTCTACAAAACGGACTTTGAAATGTTCGTATTGCTGTCGCGAGTACGTTGATAAACGTTTTCTCTTTGTGATAAAAAAATGACGGTTTCGCGGTTTATGATATTGCATCCACGTTTTTTTTACTAAAGTAATCGAAAAAGGCGATTTTTCCAATGTTGTGCGCGATGTATTGTCAGTAGTTAAGTCCGTAACAAAAAAAACAAATAGTCGCGCAACAGAAAAAAACATTTAAAGAAGTTATTTTGCCTACATTGAAATACTTTAAAAAATGATTTAAAAAAATTATAAACGATCGTGAAACTATATATGCATTACCGAATTTGAAGCAAATATAATGATAATAATAAAAAGACCTGACAAAATAAAACCGCTGCCTTACGTGCGTTCCGCTATAACGCGGTTCGCGATTGGATGGCCCGCGGAGTTTCGCCAGATCGCGCACTCCAATCGCCGCGCTGAACACAAATTGTCTCGAGAGGCTCGTGCGCGGTACGCAAAAACAGTGAACGATCGTCCGCGTATCCGACGTTTCGACTGCGTTGTGTTTTGCTTTTTTTTTACCTTGCAATGTTCGTTCGAGTTGTTCCACAAAAAATCTTATGTTAATACTATTTTTTAATAATTGCGTGACCTATCACCCCCTTACGGCTTTGTATCAACCTTCCTGTCGTGATTGAAGTGTCGAACCGCAGAGACCTGATACTTGTTTGGGTTTGTTTGGGTTATCGAACAAACCCAAACAAACTCACACACACGCAAACTTACACTAGGGATGTTGAAGACTTTACCTCCTCGCGGTACATTCTCGATAGCGCTAAAATAGCAAAAAAATGGCATTCTAACCTAAAAATGATGAACGTTATCAAAAAACTTTACTGCTGCAAAATTGTTAGTTTTGGACTGAAACATTTTATGGTGAAAAAAAAGCATGATCCCCATCTTAAAAAACATGTTGGCCATTTTAACGTTGCCATTTTGAATTTTAGACCAAAAGAGATTTATTTTAAACGTCCCCCTATAAACTGTAAAAGTTTTACTATACTCAATACTTGATCGGAGCAATATTTTTCGAGATAAATCAGGTGTACGATTAAAATAGGACACCCGGTGTATATATACATATACATATATACATATACATATATACATATACTATATATACAGGTATATATAGTTTTTTTTATCAACTAATGTTTTTCGCGTACCAAAATGGCAAAAAATAATGATAACGGTCCATTTATGTACTTAAAAAAAAGTGTTCGCTGGCCAATGAACCTTCGATCGTTTTTCTTGACGTGTAGACTTTTTCTTATCTCTGCATGGATATATATAGACGAAAGGGATGAAAAAGGCTGCACGCTGCAGAAAACGATATAAGATTCATTGGCTACTAAACACTTTTGCTATTTTTTTTTAACTGTGGCTATATACATATCTAGTTTTAAAAAATCAGCAAATAGGGTCGCTCGAATGGGTATATACATACATACATACATACATATATACATATATGCATATATATATATATATATGTGTGTGTGTGTGTGTGTGTGTGTGTATACACATATATGTGTGTGTGTGTGTATGTATGTATGTATGTACAACTATTATGGAGCATAGTACATCGCTCTTCTCTCCAGGCGCGCACGTCCCCGGCAATGTATCGCCGGCCCGTGTCCAATGCAGTGAAATATTTCGGTCTGCCCGTGAATAAATGATGCCCGAAGATAAACTCAACCTCCCTCGCGCCCGCGCGGATTAAATATTGCAAGCCACGCGAGAAACACCGATCTTGTAAAACACGATGGGACACAAAACTCGCCGGCTGCTTTTATGTATAGGGGTATATATAAGTGTGTGGGTATATATATATAAATATATATTTCACATTCGTTATTCCTCGACAAGGAGATCAATCGATTACCAACATCGGAAGCAGTCTCCTTTTCTTTATTTTCAGTAGTACGCTTTTGGTAAATATAGGGTTATGAAATATCGAGTAACTTTATACGCGATTTTTTTTTCTTTATTCGAAATATAATAGCCCACCATTTTTTGTTCCAACCGACGCTGCTGACGACTTCTAGTACGTGCAGAAAAAAAGGGGAAAAAAATGTATTTTTCAATAGTATAAACGGTTTGTTACAGGAGAATAATTTGAGACTAATTCATTGATAATTTTGTTCGCGATGTGAATTCTTCTATTTTCATTTTACGCTGATGGTATCTCTCTTTGTCATAGCTATTTTAATAGTTACGACAATTATTATTACTGCTGTTATAATGATAACAATAACAGTAATGATTTTTATCATTGCTATAATAATCATGATCATTACTATTATTACTATTATTATTTATTAATTATCATCTATTCATCATCATCATCATCGTCATCATCATCATCATCACCATCATCATAATCATCATCATCATTATTATTACTATACTCGTCCTCGCTATAATAATATAGTATGTCCAAAATGACCTGGCATTTTTATTTATTAATAAAACGTATTATGTACTTGAAAAGTACGAATGTTTTTATTTCTGTATAAGGTACAAACATAGAGGTTATGTGTGGAACACAATATCGGATAAATGGCCGCCTCGTCCCTGGTTGCGAAGCCTTGCTTTTTTGACGAAAAGTTCAATAACATTTTCCCATATTGCGAACTAATTAAATCAATGGTGCGTCCAATTGCTTGCTTGAGCTTCGGAATGGTCTGCGAATCATTGGCATATACACGTTTCCGTTTAGAAAACCCCAAAGATAGAAGTCCAATGGCGTCAAATCAAAAATTAGGTTTTCTTCGGAGAAGCTGTAATTTTTTGTATTTTTCGAAAATTCGAAAAGTGGATTGTGAACCCATAGTCAGTTGGATATATTTGAAGAAAAAAATGTTTGATTTCGTTTCGGATTCCACCGAGCCTGGTAGAGATCCCGCCGTTTCGGACTTCGCCAATGGAGGACTGCAACCCAAACTGCAGCAACACAAACACGTTGAAAGATCTTCTTCCGAAAAAATTACATTGTAACCACAAATATGTGTACAACATGCTGGAAAAAATAAAATGTGCGTGTGTGTTGGGTGGAAGGCAGAAAGTGCGTATAGAGCATAAAATGAAAAGCTACATGGCAAAGGAAGAGCCTTGGAAGAGAATAAAAAAAGAACAGCGCTTATGGCAACAGGAGCGCGTTGGCGGGAACTCTATGGAGAAGAGTAACAGAAAAATAGTTCTACGATCGACGGGCACTCAGCGTTTCCCATCGATTCCTATAAGAACTAGGTGCTCTCGTATATACATTGAAAAATCCCTGGGTATCGATGTTATTTCATAAATCAGCAACCACTTTCGCGTTCGCGCGCGGTTTTAAAGCCCCCCCTGCCCCTCTCTTGCCGCGATTCTTCTGAATATTTCAAGAGCACTCGTGTATACGAGCGAACTTCCCCCGCCCCCACCGTCCCATCTGCCCATCGTCCCGTACCACTCGATACCTGCGCTGCACGAGATACACATAACGGGCTTGATCCTTGAGAGACTTGTAAAAAAAGCCGGGAATAATTCATCGATCGAGCAACCAAGTGAATATTAGTTTTCATTTTACTTATTCTCCCTACAAATCCCGTGACGGATTTAACATCGGGTAATTGCGGCAGGGCCAAGGGAAAGGGCAAATCCACTACATCGAGCCAGGTCCTTGACGTAGAAGGGGAAAAAGGGAGAACCAGGACGTTTTGTGCAAACACTTAGGTCGAGGAATATTGAGCGGATAAACGTTTCAGGACGAGGCATTAACGAATGAAAATTAAAGAGATCAAATTGGATGACGTTGAGCAGTTTGCATCGTTGGAACCCAACGATAATAAACCCTTCAACTGCACACTGGGTCATTTTGAACCCGTTCATTTTTTCGTGTGGGGCAGAGCGGGGTCTTGCGAGCCGCAGGGTCTCCTGCGTCACCCACACTAGCACGCAGAGAATGCATGCTAAATACAAGCAGGGCATGTCAGAAGAAACGGAAAGGGTACGCGGCTCGGCGGCTGTTGCGTCGGTCGTCAACAGCGTTTGGTTCGAGTGTCGCGTACATTGCTACTATTTTCGCGCCAAAAGTAAAAAAAGCAGCTCGCCATATCTTTTGGTTTGCAGCCCATGCTTGCGGTGTTACGACAATCAACTAAGTGTATTGAGATTTCATAATAGTGTATTAACACGATGACAAAATAAAAAGTAGTCTGATACTGATAGTCTTAGGGTGTCTCGGTGCAATTAGTGAAACAATGGGGAAGGGTTAATTTGAGACAAAAGAAGCAGGGTCTCTTGAGCATGGCTCATTGGGCACCACAGTTGCAGGTGGATCACCTCAAGTACCTATACATCTTTCGATGAAAGCTACTTCTTTTTTTCCGAATGTGAAAGTACAAGAGAAAAACTGAACGACTTATAGTCTCCAAAGATCTGGTGAAACGTGCCGCAGAAGAAGTCATCAACGGCAAAAGATAACAAATTAGATAGACTTACCCTTTCAAGATATGTCAACAAGTTAAAAAGCTTTATTATCCCACTGGCTTAACTAGCCCCATGGGGTGGCTCAGTTGACCGGCCAGGTGGGGTCAACTGAGGCATCTGACTTTAGTGAAATTCATGTAAGTGCAGTCTAGTAAGCAACGTTTATACTACAGTTGTTTGATAGTGCTTAAAGTACAAGAGAAAAACTGAACGACCTATAGTCTACAAAGATCTGGTGAAACGTGCCGCAGAAGAAGTCATCAACGGCAAAAGATAACAAATTAGGTAGACTTACCCTTTCAAGATATGTCAACAAGTTAAAAAAGCTTTAGTATCCCACTGGCTTAACTAGCCCCATGGGGTGGCTCAGTTGACCGGCCAGGTGGGGTCAACTGAGGCATCTGACTTTAGTGAAATTCATGTAAGTGCAGTCTAGTAAGCAACGTTCATACTACAGTTGTTTGATAGTGCTACATAGTCATATAAACAACTTATCTGTTTTAAAAGATATCACTTATCACTCCATTAATTCGGAGCTGTACTGCTTAGAACAAAATCATGATCGAGTGACCCTGCTCTACCCTTCATATTTTTCAAAGCTTCGCCCACTTCGAACGAATGTTGCACTTAGTTTTTGTTTTTCTTTAAAAAAAATTGTATCATAAAATAAGAATCATTGACTGTAAAAAATGTCTCTACAAAAAAAATGCATATTTACCGAAATACAACAATCTGAAAAACGTCTGGGGTCCGATCGACCCCACAAGAAGTCAGAGGTTCGTGGCGGAAGTGTGCACTCGAAGAGCTAATGCCTTTTAATTGCTCCATTTTTTGGCCGATTGAGGAAGTGAAAATTGCTCAAACATTTGTACGTATTCTTACCAGAAATATACCTCAGTTTACAATAAAGTCTTTGGATAATGATAAAAATAAAGAAAGAAAGAAAAAAAATCATTGCATTCCAACGATGCGAAGTTCGACGTCATGAAATTTGTGGGGCTTTTTGTATGCTGTACTTATACAGAACAAGTTAGTACTGATTGTCCATGTTATCAAATGTTTTATATCTAAATTGAGACGGATAGGTTCGTCTCATGGGCAAGCTCCTCGTTAGTGTGCGAAGACCAACTTGTGACATGCCCGGTCACTGCCGTTAAACACTCTCATTGGGAAATAAGCAGAAAAGGTACAAGGGGTGGCATCCTTCGTTAGACACTCAAAGAGCAAAAAATAAAAACAAGGTAGATAATACTAAAAATGTATTAACAAATGGCAGAATGACACTTCTTATTCGAAGTCCAACTCTGACGCAAGTCCAGAAAAGAATACAGGTCCGAGCTGAAGAAACAAAGATGGTGTTGAGAGTAAGGAAAGCCTAGGGGTGGAAGACGAATGAAATGGTCAAGTCCTAAATCCCCGACTAGGGAACCGAGTGTCTGTAGTAACGAATATAAGTCCAAGCTGAAAATACGAGAAAAATGGAACGAAAAGATGGCATCGGTACCGAAAGGAGAAAAAGGCGAATAATAATAAAAATGGAAACGAGGATCGGTGGCAGGAGTACCGAAAGGTCTCCAAGTTGAAGGAGCCCGGAGTGTGCCCGACTAAGGAAAGTGCCGGAGATCACAAAGAAAAACTACAGACCAGACATCGACACACATAAATACGAAATTTGGTCGCGAGGGGGTGGGGGGAAAAATGTCGAACGATCGATATGCAGATGGGCCAAAATGTCGAATTCGAAAAAGCCGAATGTTCGAATATAGATGGGTCAATCTTACTAGAGTCTGTAAAGTTATATTAGAAACATGATTTCTTGTATGCAGTATTGGGGTGTCAATTAATCTTCTCTCTAGTCAAGTCCCGAATTCAATAAATTTAATATAATTAGGTGTTACCCGTTATAATATGCATACACATTTATGTATATCTTTAGAATTTAAACAATTGCAATTTTTAAAGAATAATATTGCAAGAATTGTGAGGGAAGTGCACTACTGCAAGGAGAAAGAGAACTTTTTGGAATGGGGTTTTTTTGCACTGGGTGTTATGATGGGCGATGGTGCAGGCAACCGGAAGAGTTGAGAGGCAAGGTTAAAGGAGAAGTTTCTTATACGGGTTATCAGTAAATCCGTACAATGGGCTTGCATTGAAGCGGATAATCGAATGTCCTCTCGGCTTCCTTCCTCTTTTCCATCCCAAAGACACTCTTCCACCTTTCTTTTCTTCTCTGTATCGAATTTTATCCGATCGTGACGTCATTCTTATATCTATATATATATTCATATATATATATATATATATATATATATATATATATATATATATATATATATATATATATATATATATATATATATATATATATATATATACTTATTTATGTGCAGTCCAAGTCAGGTGGAACGAGATGATTTTTTGTTTCCAACTTTTGCCAGATCTTGACCGATTTTCGAAAGTACAAAAAAAATCGTGCGTTTTCAAGAAAGTCATACGAGATGATCTCAAAAATGATTATACTCCTTCATGGCATTTTTCGAAGTTCAATCTTGGATGGTATTAATTTTTTGTCCGATAAAATAAAATTGTCCATAGAGTTTTTAAAAGAGTCCCTTTTGCATTCAAATTTAAACTTCGTGGGACAAAAACAAAATTGGGAATAACGATAATTTGTCGAGTTGAAAAGAGTAGTGATTGATTTTTTTTTAATTCGTTGTTGAGATTCTTCGTAATTCTTAGTTAATTTTTTCGTCGGTCGAAAACAATATTTCAGGATCGCAATTTGTTGTCGAATTAGTAAAGATTGGCGAGGCGTTTATTTTTGTAATTTTCTTGTTGAGGTTCTTCCTAGTTTTAGTAATTTATTTTGCTATAAAAAATTAAACCAAGAGCGATAGTTGTCGAGTTTTGGACGTTAGGGATTTCTGTTTGATTGTCTTGTCCATTTTGCAAAATCAAAATAGTTTATTCTCGAATTGAAAAAAATCGTGAGAAAATTAGAAGAAAAAATTGCCGATTATTTTCTTTATTACTCTCGATGGCCAATTTCGTAATTTTACTACCCCCCCCCCCTTCCACAAAGCGTGTATTACACACGTACAAGAATCTATTGTCTCAATCGCCGCGCGGTCTACGAGAGCTCGTTGCCGCACAGGCTTTTTACGACTTCGCCACGGACATAGCCACTTCAAGAGCTTTGAAATCTGGATACATCGGGCGAGGCCTTGTCGTACGCTCGTATCCGCTCGTACAATGTGCGGCGGAGCCGCTGTTAACGTTCGCCAAACGTAAACTAATATCCATATATCCACGAACGCGTACGTGTGCTAAATGGACTCGGGTACAGTGGAGCTTCGACTTTGTCGCCGACCACTTTATCCCGAAAATATCGATCCTCATCAATCCAGTCTCAAAAATTGATGGCGAAAATTTCTATAAATTCATGTTTTCTTGATTGCTAAATTTAAAACCAATTAATTAATCTCTTAAATATTTCGAGCTTCGGTTTTTTCATTTGGAAAATTTTATTTGTCAGTCACACTCGAGTTGGAATTTTTTATTCGAAGTTTCGACGGTTAATGTTATTCAATGAAATAAATGGATAATGAAGAAATGAAATGAAATAAATCATAACGAAATTAAACGAAATTGATGATAAAGAAATTAAATGAAATAAATATTAAATAAAATGAGTAAAATTAATAATTAATACATTGAATGAAATAAATATTAAATAAATGAAAAAATAATCACATTAGAAATGGACTAGATGTACGGTCCCGTTGGCACAGAATTACCGGGATGTTACTGTATCGAGCTTAAGAGCCCGGGGAGATGCACGGGTCTAACTGACCCTAGTCGAAGCCTCTACATGTTACCGCGGCTGTCTTGCGGTATGCATGGCTTGCAGTTGACGGCGGTATAAACGTGTACCATTATGTGTACGGGAAATCCGACAGAAAGACAGCCAATTATATATATATATATATATATAAACTACATACACGCCTAGCAGGGCGCTTTCTCAGATTTCGAAATGTAGCAATTTTCGTTTCGAATTTTATATTGCTTTTTCCCTTTTTCCACCCTGATATTCTATAGGATAATAAATAAATAAAAATATATATCTGAAAATTTCAGTTCGAAGAATAAATTCAATATAATAATAATGTAATTATAATACAGTTAGATATAATTATTAATTTTGAAGATAATTTGAAATAATAATTATATTCTCAATGATATAATTATTATTTTTATTTATATTGAAAATAATAGTAATTACAACTTGAATTGATCTACGTATGTATGCTTATATATAGTATATATATATATATATATATGTATATACTGGTATCTGGTATCAAAAAGCTTCGAGACTAGTTCTGTAACACGCTAACAGAGCTAGTCTCGAAACATTTTGATGCCAGTATATGAATTTTCTAGGTCTACGAATAACATTAAAATGGTAAAAAATGGATAAACATGAATATATTTCTCAAAATGATCAATATTAATTTTTGAAATTAATATTGTTGCTCTTTTTCATTTTTTCTCATACATAATGCAGCGGCTTTCCTGTTCAAATATTGTTTTTTTTTAATCAATTCTTGTAGATACTTTTTTTTATTTATACGTAGCTTTTATGTGTATTATTTAATACTTTTTATTTATACTTATCTATATATATTTATGTGTGTGTGTGCAAGTGTACACACACACACACACACACACACACACACACACATATATA
>OX632367.1:17912120-17957120 GCA_951751655.1 Ophion costatus
ATCACATCTTTCCACCACGTACCGGTTCAACCTACTACATCATTTCGGCTCTCATATACACACGCGCAGCGCGTGCCCGACAAAAGAAAAGCTCTCGCATGGAGAACGAAAAAGGATAAGAGCAAGTACGTAGCGAAGAATATAGAAAACAGGTTGCTCGGCAGGAGCGGAGCGGGGGCAAAAGAAGGCGAGTGGAGGGACAGAGAGAAGAAATAAGCGAGGTTCTTTCTTTCTCGCTTTCTTTCTTTTATTTTACATCCAGGACATATATTTGAAAATATCAAATTTCGATCGTATCGAAGTTGCACTTTTGGAGCACAATGAAAATAGAATTTTATTAAATTTGCCCACGTTTTTTTTCGCCAGGCTTAGACTACGAGAAACACCAAAGCGTTATTCTTAGAATGCTTGTTGAATATCTAGTAATAAGTATTAATATTTAAATAAGTAAAAGGTGGGTAGTCATTAGTAAATATTAATATTCTAATAAGCAATGAGAAAATGTTAAGTAATAAGGAAAATTTAAGGGTAGAGGATTTTCGTTATCTTTTAACGCTGCAAACTTCAAAGTGTGGGCAACTTTTGCCAGGGATTGTCTACCTCATGACGACGAATTTTTCATTCGTATAATGGGAAAATTGCAAATCAAAGGAAAGTCGTAACGTT
The DNA here is from genome assembly GCA_951751655.1 of Ophion costatus. NCBI lineage: Eukaryota > Metazoa > Arthropoda > Insecta > Hymenoptera > Ichneumonidae > Ophion > Ophion costatus. Next base: position 17,912,787 of record OX632367.1, read on the forward strand.
TTGCGTGCCATCAACCGGATATATACATTTATTTATTTCTATTTACATTTTCTCATATTTTAATTTTTTTTATACTCACTTTTTCAAAAATGCGTATGAAAAAAGTGAAGAGTATTATAAAATGGACATAAAAATAGAAAAAATCATATACATATACTGATAACAGATTTAATTTCTCGCAAAATCGTACGGTTTCCCATTAATTTGCAGTTCACATGTACAAATTTGGATATTTATTATCATTCATTTTCATTATATATTTATTATATATCAAAAAAATTGAAATCGATATTTTTTATTTACCGATACACATACATAAAAATGTCTCTCTATGTCCTTTTACTCATCCCCACACATACATGTGAAAGAAACACGGGTCTCGAAGCGGAAGTGCAAACTTTAGCGCGCAGAAAACTTGTCGAGCGCGCGGGGATGTTGTCCCGATGCTCTGCGAGCGCTTTTCTTCTCGGGCTGTGTATAGCGCGTGTTGAAAAGCACCACAGTCCTGACAGGAGTGAGAGCGAGTTGCGAAAAAGAAAAAAACAGACGGGAGAAAAGAGAAATTTCACACCGCGGAACATACACGGGGGCAGGAGTAGTGGGAGTGGCAAGAAGTTGTGAAGGATTGAGGGAGAGCTAGTAGTTTGCGGAAAGTCTCGCAGGGACGAGAGCTGGGGATTTTCACACGGAAATCTCCGCGACTGTAGATATATCAACAGTCAAAGCTTTTTTTTTTTTGTTATATGTCAACCCCTAAAATATAAGGGTGGTCGAGAAAAAGAAGAAAAAAACTCTAGTCATCTGTTGCCTGTTTCTTAGGGTTAAGTCCTTTTATTTTTCATTTTGAGGGTGAATATGTGTGGGTGTGCGTAGGTATATACGAGAATGGCGTGAGGGTATGTAGGTGAGTGTCGCTCTCCTGCTCTCGAATCCCTCCTCTCTCTCTCTCTCGCACGTATTGCGAGTTGTGCATAGTAACAATATTATTGCTGCAGAAACGAAAAGAGGTACGTAGACGATCCATAGAAGCTTCCGCAAACCGTAAAAGCGGCGGAAACCTGCCGGTGCAATCTAATTTTGAGAGGTGAAAAGGACATGCTGGAGTAAGAGAGAGAGATAGTGACGGGGAGGTGAAGGTAGGAAAATAAAGAGTGAAGCAGGGAGAAATAGCCAAAAATAGAAAGAGAGTAAGATCGAGAAATGAAGAGAGAGAGAGAGAGAGAGAGAGAGAGAGAGAGAGAGAGAGAGAGAGAGAGAGAGAGAGAGAGAGGGATAGGTATGGACGAAGATAGCCAGGGAGGGAGGAGGGCAGAGGAGTGGGCTGTGCGAAGAAAACACTGGATTAGGATGACAAGAAGAACAGTGGGGTGGGCTACCTAGAGAGGAAGAGAAAGAGAGAGACAGAAAAGGCAACAGTGACAAGAAAGTGAGGAGAAATTTAAAGGGTCGTGAAAGTGCAGAGGGAGAGAGAGGCAAAGGGGAGAAGCGACTCCACGCAAAGGAGTAGAAGAAAAATAAGTAAAGCTAGAATAGTAGAGAAGAGAGAGAGAGAGAGAGAGAGAGAGAGAGAGAGAGAGAGAGAGAGAGAGAGAGAAATGAGACCGATGAGCCTAAATATTTCAAGAGATGCCTTATCAATAAGTTCATTCCCCAACACATTGGCAGTTACATAGGGTCGAGGGTATAGGTATACTACTGGCTACTAATATGGCTACTACGGGGACGGTCCTCGAAGTCGAATGCCTTCGAAATCAATTTTCCCTGTATGTATGTGTGTGTGTGTGTGTGTGTGTGTGTGTGTGTGTGTGTGCAGTTGATTTGGCGAACGAAGCACTTTGCCCCTTTCACCTGTGCCCCAGTAGCCCAAAGCTCGCGCCTCGACGCAAGAACACATCGCTCACATTATTATTTCAGCGGTATAGGCACCCTTATCGAGAGGGCCTGGCACACCAGCTGCATCGAGGCCCGAGACCGGGTCAAAGGGAAATAACGGTTTATATCTTGGAAATAGCCGACAATAGAACAGGTGTGGCCCGGCAAGATCCGACCAAAAGTATACACTCCGCCGCGAGTACACTCTATTCCTGTGCATGCATCTCTCCCAACCCTTGGTCACCCTCTGTGAGGAGGGCGCGCCAAGATTCCACGCAGCCATAAAGTACTAACGTTGTGGCCGACGTTTTTTAACCCACGCGGCCTATTTTTCGTCAACCGGAGGTTGGGCATCTTTTTTTCAAATGGATACACCTTGTTTTTTGTGGAATTATTTTTTATCGGTATTTTGGAATTGGGACGTTGGGCGTTTCTGCCTTTGTGTCAGCGCAGGAGCTGGATCTCTATTTCGATTTTCGTTTGGATATTTTTTGCTATTTCGATTTGCGTAATTGTGGCTTGAATTTCGTGCTTTTTAGCGGCATTTCAGGCTTTCGCAAGTTTTGGGGGTTTGCTTTTTTCAGCTACTTTTGGGAAAATCATTTTTAGAGCTATTGTGAGCTCGGTTTTCAGATTCTTACTTGTTTAGGTCTACTTGCTGTACATTTGGGGTCTTTAAAATTAAATTTAAGAATTTTGACAATAGGACATCTTGGAATTTTTAGAATTCTCTATTTAAGGACTTTTAGAATTTTCAGAATTTCCAACGCTGTACCTTTTTTAGAATGGTTAGAAATGTGAATTTTCAGGAGTCTGGTTGTTCAGAGTTTTTAGAATTGGGAAATTTTAGAATTCTGGATATTTAAAATTTTTAGAATGGTGATTTTTTTAGAATTGGGCGCTTTGAGGATACTGGGTGTCAGGATTTTTTAGAATTGTGCCTTTTTAGAATTTTTAGGAATGTTAATTTTTCGGATTCTGGATATTTGGATTTCTAGAATTGTGCATTTTTAGAGTTTTTAGACTTGTTGGAATTGTAAAGTTTGTCTTTATTTCGGATTATACATTTTATCATATTTTTTTGTATTGACAATTGTTACCATTTTCAGAATTATAAGGTTTACCGTTTTAGAATTGTAAATTTGATCATTTTAGAACTAAATTCATTGCAAAAAGATTTTTTCCCAATGTCTAAGTTTCGTTGGGTTTGTATGAGTTCGTTTGGATGATCTTTGCCCCAATATCAGGCCTTTTCTCTCTCCTTCCTCCAGCAAAATCGTTATAAAGTTTGAGGATTTCCTCTCGCGTAATTGCGCGCGCGTTTCATTTTGTAATGATTCTCCAGTTGAGTAAAAGCACCCTGAATCGGAGATAACGACCCGCCATCGGAGTGTGCGTCTTATCCATGCTATCGAAACGAGCTACAATTTAAGTCTCAGAAAATAGGAGAAATGGAGCATTTGAAAGATCACCCCTTTGAATTTCACGTCATAGTCAGTTGCGAAAATGATATCTCAGCTAACGCGTCGAGATGTCGTTAGAAGACCTTCTGGGACAGATTTTTCGTCGAAAATCTTATCTTTGGGGCGTTTAAATCCCTCCCGTTGGAATTCTCTGTGCCTCCCTCGACCCGACGCAATTTTCCACTCCTGTATATCTACTTTCACGTTTTTTTCCTCATCATTTTCTTTTTCACTCCTTGAACGATGAGGAGGCGGCGCAGCGTAGATAAAAAGACGAAAGTTTCGCTATCGTCGTTTTTTACGTTTTCCGAATGGGAACCGTTCCCGAGGGGTGCGTGTCCAGGGCTGGGGATGAAATGACGAAAGGGAGTAATGTTCCCTCAGGAAAACTCTGGCAACTTCAGGCGTCTTCAATTTTGAGTATACAAGTACCCCATGGGAGGGTTCACGCGAGGGCAAAAGTGATTTTTCTTTCAACCAAGGTAACGCAATGAATTTGGGATACTTTTTTGTGGGGTTGATTAGGGTTTTAGTTTTGAGCATGAATATTTTTGTTTGTTTCCGGTAAAGTTCGAATTGGAGAAATTTTTGTTTCCAGCTTTTGTTTCCATTTTGTTTCCACTTGTCACTTTGAATCAACTTTTCATTAAACGTTAACCCAAACCAACCCAAACAAAGTTGGAAATGATTAATTATATGAATATAATAAATTTCATTTCAAATTAAATTTTCGTTGAGCGTTAAGCCAAACAAACTTGGAAGAAATTAATTATGAGAGTGAAATAAATTTGATGTTAAATAAACATGTTATTAAGCGTAACGCCCAACGAATTTGGAAGAAATTAATTATGAGACTAAAGTCACTTTAGTTTTGCATAAAATTTTCCTTGAGCGTTGACCCAAACTAACCCCGGAAAACTTTCAGGACCTGCGTCCTGAATGTCTAAGGTTGCATTTGATATTTAAAAAAATTTCGAAAAGTAGTCCAGAATTTCGAACGCCTCATTTTTTTTACTTTTGCAATTTTTCTCCCCACTTCCCCTCCTCCTGGCATTTTTTAAATCGGCTTCGTACTTTTTCTCTCGGCTGTTCGCGACCTCGTTGCTGGGCAAAACATAATGGTATTGTTACTATTGTGATACAATACCGGAGTTTAAGCCTCGCGAGAAGAAAATAATTACCGCTGCAGGAATGTTTCTCAGCATGTACGCAAACGGACTTTTATTTTTAATGCGAGTAAATTCAGTATCAGAGGGGAGTTGAAGGATATGGGGGAGTTCGGAAAAACGAGACCTCGTCTACTCGAGCCACCCGATTACTGGCAATAACGTATTTTCATTGGCACATTAAGGGGGTTGCGAAAATATAAAATGGAAAATGTAAAGTAAATTAAAAGTGCGAGCATAGATGATAAAAACGGAGCGGTTTCGAGGATTTTCAAGAAATTTCAAGAAAATCTTGTTATTCTTATATTACTATCAACAAGATTATTGCGTTTATCGTCATTATTATTATTATATTAGATTATATGCATAATAACCATAATAATAATAAACGATAATACATTCTCAAATACTAAACAAAATAAAACTATACGTAAAGTAATAATTGAAATAAAATAATAATAATAATAATAATACGAATTAATTATCAATGTGAAAATATGAAATTATTCATCATCAATAAATAACAATTATTGTATACGTATATGATAGATTGATAGATACTATCATTTATGATAGTGATCCTTATTTGATTAAAAAAATTATTTTTTATAATTATTTTTTATAAAAACACGTACAGAATTATTATAATTAAATCGACAATACGTATTGAATAAATAAGTATAATTTTTTTGTTTTATATATAACAATTTCAGTACTAATCATTTATCAAATGTATTATTAATAATTATACTCATTATTAAAAAATTCATATTATATACTTATGTACAGGGTGTCTTGTTATGAATGGATAATCCTGCAACTGCTGATACGTCAGATCGTGTCCTACTATATGCTGGAAATCCAGTTTAGTAAAAGTCCTACGGTTTTCCAGATCTTGGGCTTTATGTTATTTTTTTTAAATCACCTGATTTTACTTTTTTGCATGTCATTTCTACAAATGATATGAATCGACAATGACCAAGAAACTTTTTCAAGTAATTGGTACGATATGCGTAGTACATTTTTTTACACCGCAGGCTGTCAAAGTCAGGTGTTCGAATTGGTTTGTATGGAAATTCTGCATAAGATCTTTTTTCATAGAATTTGCTTAACAATTGAGGTTAGAAAGCATACTTTTCTAGGTAAAACAAATAATCAAGAGTATTTTTTTTAAACCAGATAAAAAAGTTATCCTTTGTAGAAATGGCATGCGAAAAACCAAAAGCAGATGATTATCTCGAAAACCATAGGACTTTTACTGAACTGGAATTCCAGCATATAGTGGAACACGATTTAACCTATCGACAGTTACAGCATTATCCATTCATAACAGGACACCCTGTATATATAATTGCAAGAGCTTCTGAGAAAAAAGAAAAAAAACGGGGAAAAATGTACGGCTGTAAAATATTCCACCGACTCAGCCATTCTTCGACCTTACTCGTCGAACACCCGGTACATAAGACTCTTCGTCTTATGTACAGGAATGTGAAATACAAGGGTAGAGGAGAAGAAAAAAAGGCCTGCAAACAAATTTATCTCGGGGAGGCGGGCGTGCTTGGTCGTTTTTGTCAAAATAAGCGAGTAGCCAATCTGTCACGCTTGGTTTTTAGTTTAAATAATACCAGGGCGGGTTCGGCCCGACTTTTTTTGCTCTCTGCAGGTTTGAGCCACGCGGCGGTCTTTACTACGAATTTCCAGCGTTTTACTCCGGACGTTTTTGCAGCCTACCCCGCGAATACAAAACCATCCGATAATATTTTACGCAGATGTACACAGGTGTGTACAGGGTGTCCCGAGTCGAATGAAATCACTCGAGACCCTTGCGATTTGCTACGGAACGCGAGCTTCGAAAAGGCTCCATCGGTTTTCTCGGCGACGTAGTGTTATTTATTTTTTTAAATTAAATTAAAAATAATTTTTCTAAAAGTAATTAATTAAATTTATTAAATTAATTGAATTTATTAAAAAGTAAAAAGTAATTTAATTGAGTGATTTAAAAAAAGCAAACTAAAATTACATAATGAAATTATCTTTTAAAATTACTTAAAATTATATTTCAGTAACGAACATACCGAATTAAAATTCAGTATGTCCGTTGGAAAAGGCTTGTCACGTGAGAAAATTGATAATGTGTACGGAGGTGTTGGCCCAAGTATCAGCATTTGTCTTTTTAAAATTAATTACCAAACGTTCGCCATGCGAGCAGTAGATAAGCGCTATACGCGACGAGACATCTTTTTTTTTTTTTTGTTAAATTGGTATATTAGAAAATTTCGTAAATAATGTCTGCGATCTCGGCAATACACTTTGAAAAAGTTCAAACGTTCTGAATAACTGGCGTACGTGACGTTGCGAACGTCAGTCGTGACGATCCTGAATGTGCACAGTCGTCACGATTTATCGGAACTTTTGCAATTCCAACGGGCCGTAATTCCAAATAACATCTCGATATTTTGTCGCTCTGTCGATGTAAATGAAAAAAAAGATCGTAGTTCAAAAGGGAAATACGTTCCGTAAGTCGCCAGAACGTGGCGACACCCGGTACGTGTTTTTCGTTTCTTGTACCTGCCCTTATGCGCAACTTGAATTTTGCGAGGGCTCTCGCGTGGCCCCGAGAGAAGCCTAGTTGGAATTTTAATCTAGGATTAATCCATTACTCTCGCTAGAAGCGAATTCCCGGAGGTACCAAAGCATTAAAATAATTGTTATCTTGGGCTGCCTCCTCGCTCAGCGTGGTACACGCTCCGTGGAAAGGAAAATTCAACGACCCCTCTTCTTCCTCCGCCCGCACTTCCGCGACCCTCGTCCCTTTCCCCTTCAACGCAACGATATCACAAACGTTCGAAACGTCTTTATATTCGTGAGCTCGTGAAATTGCCGACCGATAACTGTGGAATTGATACGTGGAAGCAGACATTTTATAATTTTTCCACGACTTTGCCTCGTATCAATGTTTTGATTGTTTTATTTCATTGTAAAATAGTTTAATTTTTGTTTGATCGAACATGAAGAGGAAGCCCGAGCACTTATAGTTTTTTTGTTGTTATTTTTTTAACGCAAGTTACTTTTTCAGGAGCCCACAAAAATAGAACCAACCAAAATATCGAATTCAATTTAAAATTGTTATTTTTCGATTTTTTTTAGTTTTCTATTTCGAATTTTCTTTGTTTCTAATTTCTTTTTCTCTCTCTCGTATTTTCTGTTTTTTAAACATATATTTATTTTCAACGACTCTGCAAAATAAATCCATTTTGGGTGAGAGGCTACATCTCTCTAGGTGGGTAAGAGGATAGGATTTTCCAAAAACTTTTCTATTCGATAGTATCACCTGAAAATACACGTTCCCTGAAAATTTCATTGAAATATTGTTTAAATTGAATGCGCTACAAATTGACAAATGAGCTACAACTGTTGCTGAAATTGAATGAGCTCGTTTCACTATAGAACGAGTGTAACGAGCATCACGCAATGTATATGTAATCAAGCGGTTAATATTTTATATCAATCAGTACGTTTAGATATTAGTTTTCTGAACGACATGTGCTTGTGAGCCTGCAACTTCTCGGCGCTTTACCAGGTTGACGGAATTTAGTCCGTTCCGGCGTTTTATGGAAAAAGGGTCTGATTCGAAGGCTGGCACGACGCATTCCTGCTACAGAAAGATCCCGGGAATTACACAGTTGGTAACCAAATGTCCCGCTCACTTTTTCCATTTTTATCCATCAACCAATTGATTTCTCGATTTTCATTCTCAAAATTTCATTTTCCTTTCTCCATCTCTTCATGGAGATGGAGAAATTCTCAAATTTCTCCATCTCCAATAGATGATTTTCAGTTAATTGCATCTACGTGATGTTTCTGAGTATATAATGATTTACAGGAAAACTTCATCCAAATATTGCTGCGCGTATTTTACCTGTGAATTTTGGTTTTTTTTTTTTTTACATTTCCGCACCACTCCCGGCTCTTTTTGCGATGGGTCAAAAAGGGACGCGCCCATGCACAAATAAAAAATGCTTCCACCCAATGAAAATTAAGGATCTCGAATCATGCCAAATAAAGAACTCCTAGCTGTGGACGGGACGCTTTCATCGCCGACGAGAAGAGTCAGCTGTCGCCAAATATTCGACCGAACGCAGCGTCATATTATAAAAGCCAAACCTAAACACTTAATTCTGAATAATGTTTTACTAGATTCTCTGTGTAAAATTTGTAGATTCGATGACTGTATTCCGTTCTATTTTGAAATATTAAAAATTGTATATTTTGTTCCACATCAGTGTCTCGTCATTGTATTCCTACGAAAATGGTTGCACTCTACTTATTTATAATGTAACGTATCCGTCAAGCATCGTCGTCATCACGATCACTCAGACTTTAAACGCGTTTTTCTCGGAACACTGTTTTCAAAGTTGGTGGACATGATATCTCGAAAACCACTTGATGGATTGTTTCCAAATTTACAGGAGATACGATGATAAATATTCAAGGGTCGTTAACGATCTTACTTTTTAAAAATCGATCTTCATTTTTAAATAGTTACGAAGACAAGACGATTTTTTTCATAGATTTTGTATACTCGAGTTTCGATTCGTCGCCACTTTGTTGAAAAAAAAGATTTAAAAAATCGACGATCGTCAACGACTTGTATTTATTGGTATCTTTAATAACCCGTTCCATTTGTAGATTTCGGATGGTGCGTTTGAGCTGCAGAGTGTCCACCGTCAAACGTCGCGAAAAAAATGTCATCATTTGCAGGCGACCATGTTTTTGTCGTTTTACTGTATTTTTGGTGATTTTTTTAAAAGCCCTCAACCACATATTCAATTGTACGGAGTTTCTCCCTTATTACATTCGCCACTATATTCCGCTCCTTTTTATTGAGAGCGTTGTTTGAAGGCAATATAGGGAGCCTCTATATTGAGAGCCTTTTACAAAGGATCTCAATATAGGTACTTTTGTGTTTAAAAAAATGCGTTTCTTTTTTACCAACCATTTCCCAGAGAAAAAAATCGAAACATGGCCTTTGTCGGACCTCTTGGTAGTTAATTCGGACCTCTAGGACCCTTAAATTAATTGTTTTACAACCTCAATGCTAAACCCAAGTAAGCCCAAACAAGCTAAAAAAAACATTGCGAATTCGGGGTGGTTTATTTGTGCAGTAAGTTTTTCAGAACGAAACTCTATGCGAATGTGCTCTCCTCGTACTAAATTTATCGTACATATTCAATAATGACTTCAACTAGTTCTCTCTCTCTCTCTCCCTCTCTCAGCAACAAATCTTCATTCGAGAAAATATGAAATAAAAAAATACGCAGACGTGGAATTCCCCGCACGCTCGTAGATATATATCTCGTTCGATTTCTTCCGTTCGCAGGAGTCTCGTCGCTCTCCATCTCAGCTACACACAGAAATGCATTACTCGCATATTTCTATGTAAATTCCTTTTGCACTTTCGGTCTCCCGAAGGGACGAGACGACCGCGTCGGGCGTAAAACGGGGTGCCTGCGTAGAGTAGCGAGGAGGCAACACGTCCTCACATTTATACGCGAATTTCACATTCAATTAATGTTTCCATTGTCTCTTATGATTTCGACTCAACGGCAAGTTTGTCATTTTTCAAATGGATATCTTATTTATCTATGCATTCTATTACATCTAAGGTACAATTATTATAATAAAAATAGTTTTTATTTTTATTGTTTACATTATTACGGTTATATAAAAATAATGATAATCATACATGATATTTTTGTTCCTTTGCTCATTATTATCATGACTATTTTATCATCGTCATTATCTAATAATAAATAATTATTTTCGGGGCGAGAAGCGAAGCGGAAGGTCGAATATAAAAACCGTTCCTATATTTATCTTTTCTTGTCTTGTGCGATCCTCAAGAAATCTCCCGACGAGAGCAATGCAGGCCATCGTCCTAAGTAAAACCTAACTGAGTGTACTCTCTATCGCAACCGTACGGACGAAAAAACAGAGAGAGAGGGAGAGAGAGAGAAAGAGAGAGAGGGGCAGAGAGAGGTGGAGAGATAGAGAAGGAACGAGGGAGAGAGGGTGAGTGCATCACTCGAGTTCTTTCGCAGCTTCCGTTTGAGACTGATATAAACAGGGGTGTAGCCCGCAGCAATAAAACATTAGCCGACAAAACTCGGAAACTCGTTCAACCTCTCGTGTGTCTCCCCCCCTCGCTCCCTCTTTTTTCGTTCTTTTTATCTCTTTTTCTTTTTGTTCGCATCTTGGTCTCTTTGTCTTTCGCTACCTACTTCTCTGTCGCACTATCTACCTCTCTCTATCGTCACTTCCTTTCACTGTGCAAAGATTTGCTCGTTGAGTTAACATCGTGTAGAATTCGCCGCAGGCGTGCTTTATACATATACACATACATATATATACATACATACATACATACATACATACATATATATATATATATATATATATATATATATATATATATATATATATATATATATATATATATATATATATATATATATATATATATATATATATATATATATATATATATATATATATATATATATATATATATACTTTTTTCATATGTATATATGCATTAGTCCGGTAACCCTGTCTCCAATACGTCATCGATTTCACCCTTTCGCCCCTCTCGTCGCACTCTTTGCGGAAATCATTTCCTCAAGCTGTCTACCATATATTATATATATTTTTATAATTTATTTATATTCATATATGTATAGAGAGAGGCAGAGACTTACAAATATCAATAGACACATTCATCGAGCTCTTGATGAATAAGTAATTGAATAAATAAATTAATACGCCTATATGTTCGTTGCACAATGTTTTTATTTATTTATTTATTGTTGTTGTTGTTGTTGTTGTTGTTGTTGTTGTTGTTGTTGTTGTTGTTGTTGTTGTTGTTGTTGTTGTTGTTATTATTATTATTATTATTATTATTATTATTATTACTATTATTATTATTATGTGTACACATACAAAGGACACATACGATTTGAGCAAAATAAATTGTTTTGTTTTTTTTTTTTCGTTTTTCAGAAATGTCTTTACATTTTGTTGAGAGAACAGTAAAGAAAATGTATCCCATTTCAATAGGTCGTAACTGTTTGCGTATGTGTGATAACTTGCATGTGTTTTAGAGTTCTGCAAGAGAGAGAGAGAGAGAAAGAGACAGGTGTGTACAACAATTGAAGTAAAGCTAGCTGCGGGATGCAAGTATAACACAACTATGAAACTCTTGGGCAAACTGTTGCGTGCCGGTCACGTTTACCGTTGTTCGGATGGAAGAAGCACTGCGGAGCAGTGCCCTACCAGGGGAGGAACAGCGCGCGAAATTAGATCGGGGATAAGGGAGCAGGTTGATCGGATGCTTGGTGAGGAGCGAAAACTTACGGTCGCGAGGGAGAAGGGGATAGCGAGAGCGAGAGAGAGAGATAGAGGAGGAGGAGGGAGCAACCTTAAGAGGTTAAGCCTGGAGAAAAGACGATACAATATTTCAATAAAAATATAAAGTGCTATGAAATAAAATAATAAATCCGAATAAATTGTTTTAGAGTTATGTAGATATATATGCACAGAAAGAGAGAGAGAGAGAGAGAGAGAGAGAGTGTGTGCTTTCACGTTAGACCAAACAGAAAAATGCAATGGGGCCGTTTGTGCACCGGCTCGTGCAACATTTTGCTTCCCCGATTTCATCGCCTTTCTCTCCTCTCGTTCACAAAGGGATATTAACGATGTGGTGGCCGCGAGCCCCCGGTAACACGGACCACTCATAAATCGGTCTAGAAACCATGCCTCCGCTTTCATAGTTACCACCCTCTCTCTCTCTCTCTCTCTCTGTCGCTCTCTCGTTCTCTCATCATTTAACGCAAACACGTATGTCACATTTATTTCGGTGAAAAGCCACATGCATATATACATACTTGTACATGTATGTGCACGAGTTTGACAAGCGAAGTTCGTGCAGAATTCACAGCACAGCTTTTAACCCGAAATGCAGATACGAACATTCATTGATGCACGTAATTACGGATGTTCAATAACAGGTGTATGCCACACGCACGCACACACACACACACACACACACACACACACACACACACACACACACACACACACACACACACACACACACACACACACACACACACACACACACATATATATAGTGGGATATTGAATAAGTTCTCACTGTTTTTTCATAAAAATTAATGCTTTATTTAAAAAATCATTCCTCATGCTGTCAAACGTTTCAGAACTATTGTGTGATGAAATCCTAATGGTTCTGCAAGTTCAGCTAGCACCTGACGTGTGTCGAGCATTCCTTAATGAAGTAATTCCGCCAATTCAACATATTTACATACATTTCTGAAGTATGTTCATATATATATTACACTTATAAACGGAAGTCTGTCTTTCAGTCTGTCCCGGATAAACTTTCGAGCCAATGGTCCGATTTAAATGCAGTTTTCACCAGTATTTAGCGAATTTTCCGGTGTAGGTTATAGGGGGACCGAGAAGTGAACAAAAATGCGAGACTCCCTGAAAGAACGAGTGTCTGTTACACTGAGTTTCTGAGAGTCACGCGTGCTGTTTCCGTTTTCGTGCCTAGCCGAGTAGAAGTCAGGTAGGCACTGACTTTAGTATGCTGAGTTTGATCAGACGACGTTACTTATGTACTTTAATATAAGAGAAATTAATTTAATGTTTTAACAATGCCGAGAAGCTCCTGGTGCAAGAACCGCAAACATCGTGTACAAGGAGGCTCTCGAATAAATCGACTAAAAACGGGGCTGCACCCCAACGGAGCCGAATACGACAGCTTGTGGGCATATATATATATATATATATATATATATATATATATATATATATATATATATATATATATATATATATATTTTGGTAACTGATTTTTTTTCTTTCGCGTATTGCTATAGAAGTTATGTCAGCATTTACTCTGTAGTGTACTCACAAACTTGCTGTCCAATCCAATGTATACATGACTAAGAATACAACAATAAAAAGAACTAAAAAAAGTACGAAAAAAATGTAATTGACTTGATTGATGATTCAAGAACGTATCGTAAAGTTTGCTACTGTTCAACCTCACGATAAGTTCTTTAATAATTATTCGCGTGAAGGTTTATCTTTTTTTTGTCGTACTTCAGACAAGCTCTTTTATTATTTTATTTTCGGCATCTTATGCATTTGAGTGTACAGTAAATGTTCGCGCGAACCACTTATGAGTAAATTATGTGCTTAAGCACATAATGGTCTCTGTATTAAAAAATATCTGAAAAGCACATAATGGTCTCTGTATTAAAAAATATATCAAAAACATGGATATACTTTGGAAACGTATTCTTGCAGTGCCAACAAACAAAAAAATTAACAAAAATATGAGGTGTCAAAAATATATTCACATCATGATACCTCTTGTCAAGTAATTTCGACTTATCGATTTGTTCTTTTTGTTATTCCATTTTATTTTTTTCATTTTTTTTTGTGTATACAAAATTGTCAATTTTTGGTGACAGTGCGCCACGTGGGAAAGGCGGGGTGAAGCAAGCTATTTGAACAACGTATATAACGCGTTGGCATAATTATTATTCAGCGGGGTATTATTCTAGGGATAATGGAGAAACTTGGCTCATTTCGGTCTTGAGATCGACCATTGACGCACGCACGCAATATGCACACACACACACACACACACACACACACACACACACACACACACACGCGCGCGCGCGCGCGCACACACACACACACACCCACGCACGCACATATATATTCCTCTCACTCTCCTCTCTCGAAAGGACCATGGACAATGTAAAGTCAACGTTCGAGCGGTCCCTGAGAAAGGTTTCTCCCTCTAGACGATCTTAGTGTTTATAAAACGCAAGAAAAAAACTTCATTCGTCATACCCACCCCGCGAACCTTGAAATTATATTCCTGGCGGTTGTTTATTTTTTTCAAATTCATTACGCGGGCAGCTTAACTCTCGATTAACTTGCTGCAACTTGGTGAAATATTTCGCGGGCTGAAGAATACGCGAGGGCATCGCGCAGCCATGAGGATTTAATAACCGAGAAACGGTGCGGGAAGAACTCTTTGTGGGTTTTATCGCAGGGGAAGTGTGTGGGGGGGGGGGGGGAGAGAAACGTTGACTGTGTAGATACTTTGACCAGTATATTTTATCCTTCTGTACTGTACGCCGTAAAACGTGGACCGCTAAACTCTCGAGCCCTGGCTACGAGGAACATTTTCTCCAACGCGCCATACGTTTTATTACGACTTGTCGCTTTTTTATATTTCATTTCTCGTGATTATGACACTCTGCGCCGTTCCTTCAACCCCCGTGGATACGCTTTTTGCGTACGCATTTCTTTCATTAAATCATAATACCGTTTAATAATAATAATAAACAATGGCAAGTAATGCTAATGGTAAATAATAATAAGTATTAGTAAAGACGTTGACAGTTATCGTTG
The DNA here is from genome assembly GCA_951751655.1 of Ophion costatus. Taxonomy (NCBI): domain Eukaryota; kingdom Metazoa; phylum Arthropoda; class Insecta; order Hymenoptera; family Ichneumonidae; genus Ophion; species Ophion costatus. Next base: position 17,927,806 of record OX632367.1, read on the forward strand.
CGGTGACAATTCTAAGCTCTTTTACCTGTTGCTTAGTTATCAATGACATTGAAGGATTTTTCAAAATTCAATACGAATAAAATTTTGTTTTGTAGAAAAAAATATACAAGAATGGAAAAGAAAAATATATATAAATATATACAATAATTAATAAATGAATAAATAATCTATGTATAACTACAAATAAAAATGAATGCATAAATATATTAACGAAAGATAAAATACGCGTTCAGCTAAAAAAACTTAATCACGCCAGATAATGTGCTGCCTGATAACAGTAAAATTTAATCTAAAAAATATTGTATTGTTGTCGATAGTTCGAAAAATATTCGTGTGAGGCGACTAAAATAGGACACCCTGCATATGTATGTGCGTGTATATATTGTATAGTTACAATGTCGTATGCAGCAATGTTGTATGCACATATGTATATTTGATGGGCACAGCACAACTTGAGAGAAAGAGACACACGTCCGGAGTAAGCTTTAACTTTTGGTGCTCCAGTTTGGCCGACGTTGCACCCTCACTGCTTGTGAAACTGAGAGGTGGTTAGAGTTTGGGAGGGGGGGGCGGCAACGACTATGAAACGAGCCCTAACTGTTGTCTTCTCGATGCAATGGGATTTGCATTCAGAAATGCAACTATCGTGCAGTCACACATGGTCCCCCAGGCTTTATAGTATTAATGATAATGGTTGTGAATTGTTTCTCTCTGTCTCTCAGACTTGCTCACTGGGTTTCTGTTTCATTTTTTGTTCGCTTCTCTCCCCCCCCCCCTCTCTTTCCCTCTCTCGTCTTCATTTTGTACAATTGCAATTTCGTAACGCATAATATTCGCATTTGACTGCAAAAAGTTTTCAAAACCATTCGCGTTTATTGGTACAAAAGCTGTTGACGCTTTAATTTTTTTTCGGGTCTAGAAAAATCCGCTGATTCATCGAGAAAATAATTGATAGATGGGAAAAAAGTTGTACGTTGAATCTTCGTGCAATGAATTTCGGTTGAATTTGCTCGAAAATTCACTTTTTTTAAATTTATATTTCACGATGTATTTTGAAGTTAATTACTTTGTCGTCTTTTTAGTGAATTTTGTATTGATATTCACAATGAATAGCGTAATATTTTTCCAAATCATTTGCGTATCGGAACTAATCGGAATCGAATATTGGAAACTCTACGATACATCTTTTAACATTTGATGGAGTGAATTTGAGTATTTTGAGTATTTTCACAAAATAATTTCCATTAGTATTGTTTTATTTTATTTTTAGTAATTTACACCAAAGTGTGCAGTGAATTTTCGAGTAAATTACAAAGTATATTTTGCAATGAATTTTACAACAAACTTTGCAATTAATTTGATTGTAGACGATATAGCAATCCTGGGGCAAACAAAAATATTAATCCATAAAAGTCATAAAGTGGTTTGGCGGATTGGCTATTTGTATTTGTGTCTCTAGTGGCGATCAGTTTGTCTGGTTTTGGGGACAAATTTTGCGACAAATTAATCCCCGATCAATCAACCTCTTTTTCGTTCCGTCCACGTGTTCAAATATATTTCTCGCCACATTGGACAGTGCAGCGGTCTCCTCATATTAGCATGTCAAAACGAGAGGAAATTTCGAGTGATTCACGACTGTCGTAGATGAAAGTCGTTGAGAAGACTGGGCCGCTCTCGCAAGTGTCACTCACCTAGATATTATGTATGCAGGGTGTCCCCCGATTTCAGTGGCTTGCCTGCCCACTTGATTCTTCGTGAAACAAGCTTTTGGATTTCTTCAAACGTATTTATATCGTAATCTACGGTCCGTCGTTTTTTTTCTCTCTTTTACTTTGTTTTGACTTATTTCCAATGAGGCAGCAAAATATCGAGATATATAGAATTACGGCTAATTGTAATTACAAAATTTCCGACAAATCGCAGAGAGGGTGCGATTTCAGGATTGTTACGACTTACCTTCGTAACGAAGCGTGATAGAGTTATTCAATGACGTTGGAACCTGTGTAAATTGTAGTGTCGAAATAGTGGGCAATTATTTACGAAATTTTCTGATCTCTGAATTTAGCGGAAAAAAAAATTTCCAATGGACATCCCGAACTTTTCCGTGCAAATTTGAGATTAACCTAAAAAAAAGTCCCTAGGTCTCCGAAAAAAATCAATGGAGCCTATTTGAAGCTCGCGTTTCGCAAGCGAACCGCGAGCTCTCGGTAGAGTCCGTTCGAATCAGCACACCCTGTACGTATAAATATATTTATGTGCCAAAAATTTCGCCAAGAAAACTGTAATTCGTAGCTTCCGAGTTCTCTCACCGTCGAGTGAAATGCGAGGATATTACGCGACTCAGGCACGCACACATATATATTTCCCCAAGTAGGTATTATGTAATTTCACGCACTAGACGAAAACTCGATTATTTCTGGTCTCCGGTGGTCTATCGACCCTCATTTTTAGTCTTGCCTGCTCGCATAACTTTTAGCCGAATTTCGACCCAATCTTGTGAAACGTTATCACTCTATACACACGCACACACACACATAATTATTTAAGTATAGTTTTTGTTATACTGTGAATCAATTTACTATATAGGGACAATGTTAAAAGATAGATAATAAATAAATTAAACTAAAATAAATATTCTATATATATATATATATATATATATATATATATATATATATATATCTACATACACACATACATACTTCGAGAATATTTATTTTATTTTTATTTATTTATGTTTTTCAATTTTGTTTTCTATCTTTTAAAATTGTCTCTATATATTAAAACCGGACTTGTCTTTAAAAATTGGATTGGACACATCAAATTTGTTTAATCTTCATTTTTCGTGTTTTCCAAGCACACCTTGATTAGCTCCCAGAGCGCATTGCATCGTATCCGAATGTATCGTGTCTAAAAACCTCAAAATTAGTTAAAACCGCCTTTTTCCAGTCGAAATGGCACTTTTTAGTCACAAAAATATGAGATAGGAATAAAAATGTAATTTGACGTAGTGTGAACAAGTCTGGTTTTGTTCGGCAGCTACTCATATATACACACACCCAAACAAAAATATTTCAATCATTTTCATTCATTTTATCTTTGTTTATTCATTTTTTTCAATTTTATTTTCTAACTTCCATAATTGTCCATATATTGAATTACTCAGAAGTATAATAAATTTATAAGTCAAGTTAGTAAAGTATGTACATATATATATATATATATATATATATATATATATATATATATATATATATATATATATATATATATACATGTGTATGTGTGTTTGTGTATGGCCGGGCTACGAGTGTAAGCTCTCCGGGCTGGAGGGGCGAAAACAGCGAGCCTGGTGGTCGTGGACCGAGAGCGAAGAACGTTACGAGCGGACAACATCGGTCGCGACAGTGGCGCCGCTCGTGTTCCTCGCCGCTGCGCGCCGGGCTCTCGATAGCTTCAGTCTCATTCGTACGAGCGGCGCAACTGGTTGTCCCGCGCACTCAACCCGCGTACCTCTCCGCAAGCTTTTTTCTCCTCTCCGTACTCCGCACAGCCTCGACGCAGGTTGCTCGGGGTACAGCGCCATCGTCTACCGTCGCTGTCCCGCGAAGCCTTCCCTCCCCCGACTTGAAATCATTTCGCGACGCGAGCCTAGAATTATTTCGGCTGGAATAAAGTTGAAAGGGAAAGAAAAAAAAAGAAAACAGGTTTCGTAAAAAATTGTCATCTCGTGCGACGATAACATTGTACCGATACACCAATTGTACACGACGAATTGAGTCTACGAGTGATATAGAGATATATATATATATATATTTACGACGAAGTGTTTGTACGAGGGAACGAGAACGATTTGGCCGGATTAGATTTTTTGGTTAGCTCGTGTTCCGTTTTTTTATATATATATATATATTAGAAAAACAACAAAATTAGCGTTCGAGAAATCACCGGAATATTGTGGTGAATCGTTTGGTGCTCAAGTTTTGGTAGTCGAGGTTTATGTTGTATATAATAATATATAATTTTTACATACTTTTTATATTTAGAGAAAGCTTCAGTATATAGATATAATTTGATTATATTCTTAAATAAATAAATAAAGCTATATTTATATATTTTTTATGTGATTGACATAACAATTTTGAAATGAGTGATATAGACATTAAATATAGTTTTGTATACATGAATTATAAAATACATTAATTAATTAAAAATAATAGCCACAAATTTAGAGTTTTTCAATTACTGAATTTATTCGTTTTATAATTCTTTCATTAATTTCATATCCATATATATATTTAAAAAATCACGGATATATAAAAATTTGTGAACGACGCTAGGTAGAGGAATCCACGAAAAATTAAATATAAAACACATTAATTAATTAAAAATAATAGCCACAAATTTAGCATTTTTTGAATGACTGAATTTATTCGGTTTATAATTCGTTGAATACTTTCATATCCATAGATATTTTTTCTTTTATCACGAATATATAAAAATTTGTGAACTACGTTAGGTAGAGGAATCCACGAAAAAGTGACATTTTTCTAATATTCTTCGGTTGACTTCTTTTAAATTCATATTGTTCCTCTTGCGATTTTGAAATCAATAACATATGGATTGAATTAAACTTGTATACAGGCATTATATACTACGTAAATTGACTACAAAATGATATCCACAAATGAAATGACGTTGAAGTTCGCATCGTCGGAATGCAACGATGTTAATTTTTTTCTATTTTTTCATTTTCCTTATTATCAAAAGGCTTGGTTTGCAGGTTACAAGAATACGTAAAAACGTTGGATGGAATTTTGTAATCTGTATCGGGCAAAAAAAACGTTTAAACCACTCAAAAGATTTTACTTCCGTTGCATTCCACTGATGCAAACTTCAACGTCGTCAAATTTAGCGTAATTTCATTAATTAATTTATTCATTTCATAATTCTTCACGTGATGTCATATTTACATATATATGTTGAATTATTTATTTATTAAAAGCCTGGCGCGCGCACACACGCACACACACACACACACACACACACACACACACACACACACACACACACACACACACACACACACACACACACACACACACACACACACACACACACACACACACACACACAAAATATGACGTAACATTATTCGAAAGTGTCTCGCTTTTTTTTCTCTTTTTCTGTCTATTGAAATTGTTTTCCTCGCGATCGAGTAAATGCATCGAATGGCTTAACACACGAATTTTTCAAGCGCAATCGCGCCCGTGCAGAGTGAAGGAAGCTTCAAGTGATATTCTGGTCGTTATTTTTTTTCCCTTCTTTTCGTCTTCAAGTTTTGGTATCGCGTCAAGAGGAGAATTCGGCGAGCGAAGAGCGCGCAGGGAGAAAACGTGAGAGCGAACGGAAATTCGGAGCTTCCGCCGAACGTGGTCTAGCGAGGCTCGCATGAAGATGCACGTGGGCGAGGAGGATAACGAGATCGGCGGTGGGCAACAGACTCATCATCCTCATTACAATTCTTACAACAAGCATGGTGAGTTTTGAAAAAGTAATTTAAATAAAAGCGTTTTGTGCACAAAATAATAATAACAATAATGAAAATAATAATATCAAGTTTGCATACACAGGATTGAAATAATGATTTTGAAAAACTCGTTGCGATCCAACGGTGCAACTTTTTCACTAAAAAGTTCGTTAAAACTCGGCGCTTTTCGGGACAATTGGAATTGTGAAAAAAAATTCTCGCCCAATTGTCTACGAGAGTCGAGAGACTCGAATGTGAACGGAAAAAAAATCCGCCCGGGCGGCTGACTCGATAATGGCCAAAAGTTTGCTTGGGCGGGCTTTACTTTTTTTTTCATTCTCCCTTCTTCGTTGTTTTTTTTTGTTCCTTCGTCAAATATTTGCGGATACGGAGATTTTGCGGTGAGTTTATACGATAATATTTAACGTCGACTTTGCCGTGTCAATTTAATTATTCTTCGAGGGTCTCGCGATTTTTCAAATCTTTTTTTATTAGCATTCTCAGCCTCGAGGGTTCAAGGGTTAGAATTATTTGTCGTTAACTTTGCTTTTTCTCAATCTCATATGGATCCGCTCGCCAGCTCTCTCTCTCTTTTTTCCTCTCGTGCACGAAAATGCCAATAAAAGTCGGAGGACAATCACCGGCCGATAAACCGCGCACTGTTAACTTTAACGGACTGTAAGGGATGAAGGGGCGCACGCCTCGTGATTGAATCGAGCATTGACGCTCTCTCCTTTCTCCCTTATTCCGCGGTCGATTACCCCTCTCGCCTTTTGACCTTAACCCCCAATTATAGCGTCTCGTAAAGGGTCATCAATTTTTCCGTCCTCCTTCTCCACCCCTGTCTTGAAAAAGTAAAAACACCCTCTCATTCCCCCAGAGATTTTGGCTCTGATTGTCTCACATGAATTTTCTTCTCAAACGAGTTATAATATATATATATATATATATATATATATATATATATATATATATATATATATATATATATATATATATACATACCCTTCGCGCAGCTTGCAAATTTCGAACGTTCGAAACCGCATGCTGCATCGCGAGAAATGCGGATGAACGTAAGATTCGTCGAAGGAATAAAAATAACAGGGTAGAGAAACGGACGACCGTATAGACTTACATCCCACAAGTATTTGTAGTCGAAGATGCGATGGGTGAAAATCCCAGCGTGTAATCCGACAAGTCTGGCTCGTTGGATCTCCGAACCTACGTGGATGTATTTCTTTCTTTCTCTCTCTCTGCCATTCTCCCTCACTTCACGCCTCACTTAACCCGACCAAGTGAATGAAAATTTCGTAAAACGCGTATAAAGGAGAGGGAGTGTGGTACGAAGTAGAAAGGAAGAAGAAAACGTGAATTTTAATTTGTTCGCCTACATTTACCCGCTTCTCAGCGTTGTCTGACAAAACACTCGCTTGTACTACTTGCGGGGGTCTGACAGCACGCCGGCTTAAACTACTTAAGGGGCCGACTACACACGGACCTTAACTACTCTACCCTGCTACATTGTAACTTTACGTTATTGAAAAATACTCCAAGGTACATCTGACGTTTAAAAACGGAGTATTCGTGGGTGGGTTTGTTCGAGTTGATGCGCCCACATTTACCCTCTTCTCAACGCTGTCCAACGCACTTGCATGTAGTACTTAGAGGGTCTGACAGACCGCAGGCTTAAACTTCTCGACGGTCCGACAGCTTACGGGTCTAATCTACTTCACTGTACTGCGTTACGGCTACGCGTTGTTAAAAACTATTTTAGTGTAAATCTGACATTTGAAAAAGGAGTATTTGACTTTGTTTGGATTAATTCACTCACACCTACCCTCCTCTCAGCGATTTCCTACAACGCACGCGCTTGTACTACTTAGGGTGTCCGACATCACGCAGGTTCGAACTACTTAATGGTCTGACTACATATGGACCTACTATACTACTTTAGGACTACACGTTATTGAAAAATACTCCCAGGTCAATTTGTCTTTTGAGAACGGAGTATTCGTGTTTAGGTTCTTTTGGGTTTGAATTTCAAATATTCTGTGAATAAAAAAAACAGTCGTTGCGCGATATCATTTAGCGAAGCGTGTGCGAACGACAATTGCCGTTTCGTTGAATGGTACCATTATTTTTTTATTTGTTGGGACGTTGAATAAATTTTCGCTGTTTCCCAAGAAATTGCGTTATCAGAATAGCGTGCGTGTAGTTTAAGATGGTAACGCATCTATAAAGGAGTATTATAAGCAGGCTTGAAATACGGCGTATGTCATTTCGCCGAAGGGTAAAGAACTTTCTTTTTCAATGTCGAACATGCAAATTTCGTACACAAAAATATTATATGTGGGGAATTTTAATGCACTCCTTGATTAAAAAAAGATCTGCACTTCAAGCAAACAGAATTCTTGTTGAGACTTACGGCGACTTACGGCGACAAAAATAATAATTTTGATGTGTTGAATTGGAGGCATTTACGTAAAATGGGGTTACTTTGAGCATGTTTTGGATGTTTTTTGTAGGTAAATTTTTTTGTTGACATCTTAAATTTCAATTTTTTTACTCCAGTAGAACAATGTATCCTTTGGCAATCAAATGTATAAGAAAGTCAAGCCCTACGACCCCCTCCCTCACATATCTATATATACATTTTTCAAAGTGCCAAAGTAACCGCAAGTGTAGGATTTCTTTGAAAAGGAATTGAAATGCAATTTATGTCAAAGATTAAGGGTTACTTTGGCATCATTTTGATACAAAAATTAAAAATTTCATGCATCATACATGAAATGAAGTGAAAAACAACGATTTTTTACCATCAAATTACGATCTTTATTGAGGAAACATTATTCAGGAAACATAAACAGGTACTCAATCAGTCTTATGATTATCATTGAAATCAAAATCAACTTGAGCAACATTACAATCAACTTCGGCAACATTATAATAAATTTGAACAACAAATTTAAACATATTTAAATGCGCACACATTCAACCCGTGATCACTCAACAGTTTCGAAACGTTTGAAAGCTTTAGGAATGATTTTTTAGCATTGAAGCTGCTTTTAAAACTGCATATGTTTGTCATATAGTAGGCGGAGCTGCTACATGCTGGATGCCTGTGATTGGTTGAAAAATGCCCTCTCCCCAACCAATTCTGATCTTCTTATTAATTAAAAAATTATATTGCAACTATATTACAAATATATTACAGCAATTCTATAGCAATTATGATACAAACGAACTCAAACAAACTCAAACAAACCCAAAACAAATCCAAAGAAACCCAATTGCATGCCTCAATGTATCACTTGTTTTAAAATAAAAAAACCAACTCATATTATTCACATGTACTTGTTTTTGATTGCCCGAAAAGTCCGATTACATTTTCAATGCCACGAAATAGTTGCACTTTGTGTAATATGTGTAGATTTTTAAAAAATAAAGCATTAAATCTCACGAAAAAAACAGCGACAACTTATTCAACTGTATTCAATGTATGTATTCTGCGTGTTTTTCTACATCGTTGGCCGGTGTTTGTATAAAAATTCAGGGTTTTTGAAATGTTCACACTTTACGTGCACACACACATACGCCGTATCCGAGGAGATTGCGAGGGTGACGTTGAACTCTCCGTCTTGTCTCGAGTATATTGTGTCGCCTGACGACATACGGACTGTGACCACTTGGCCATGGCGTGTACAGACGCCTGAGGGCTAGGCCTTGGCTGACCACGTACGGTATCCGCGCGGTCCTATCCACTTGAACGTAGAGCTGGCCCGCGTGAATTTGGCTGTACCCGCCATACCGGACGTACCCGCGGCGAGCAGTAGTCACGGTAAGCACGGGTCAGCCATCTCGCTGCCTCGTCCGGGCAAAATGGTGGCTCACTAGACCATACACCATACGACCTGTATATATATATACATCCATACATATATATATGTATATATATATACAGGTCGTATGGTATATGGTCTAGTGAGCCATATATAATATATATATATATATACATATATTCCTGTGACGGTAAATTTCCCCTCAGGGAACGGTTTTTTTCGCATGTGACGATCCGATTTGTAGCAAATACTATTGCCGCCAGGGGGGAAGAGAGAGCGAGGGGGCCAATCCCAAAAGGTGTCCGAGGTCGATACGTCCTCAAAGGGGCGAGCTCGCGCTTGAACCGCGATTGATCCAATTGATGAGGGTGCGCTCAAACGAAATTTTCAGGCATTGCTCGACCATGTATGCCGTATATCGATTCCTACCAATTTCTCCTTTGATATATATATATATATACAGGGTGTTTTGTTATGAATCCTGTAACTATTGATAAAGCAACTTTTTCAAGAAATTGGCACGATATGGGTAGTATATATTTTTTACACCGCAGGCTATCAAAGTCAGGTGCTCGAATTGGTTTGTATGGAAATTCTGTACAAGATATTTTTTTCATAAAGTTTTCTTAACATTAAAGGTTAAAAAGAAGACTTTTCCCGATAAAATAAATAAACAAGAGTATTTTTGAAAAACCGGGTCCAAAAAAGTTATTATCATTTCTAGAAATGGCAAGCGAAAAACCAAAAGCGGATGATTTCTATCTCAAAAACCGTAGGACTTTTGATCAAATGAAACTCCAGCATATAGTAGAACATGATCTGACCTATCGACAGTTGCAAGATTGTCTATTCATAACGGCACACCTTGTATATGTAATGATGAAGCTCCCAGCGTTCTACTGGAACGGTAACTAACTTTTATTCACATCGACATGAATGTTTAATAAAAAAAAGAATGAATATTAATCACTTTTTATTAACCTATCATTATTAATAATAATTAATGAATGAATGAAAATGAATTTAATTATAAAATTCATTTGCTTAATCAAAACGAACGGCTTTTCAATTTTTTTTAGAAGAAATGAGTTAATATCCTGGAATTAATTAATTATATTAGGAATTGATTTAAAGTGATGGTTCATCTTGATTTTTCATTTTTTAAGAATGAATCATCTTCATTAGAAGGTAATCTGTCTTTTAATACAAAAAATTAATAAATGTTTGTATCGTCTTATTTTTATTATTATCCAAAACAATTGAATATAGAATAAACATAATGAAAATGGATAAATGAAAAACGAAAAGAAATCGTTGCTTTATTCCAACGATGCGAACTGCAACGTTATTGTGCATGTATCCTTTATACGTATGCATATACACATACGTATAGACTACGTAAATAAATTGCTATTTATAAGGATACACATGACGTGTCACGTTTTATGTTAGTGAATATTATACCGCATACAAGTTCACGTAAACACAAATATAAATCCATAAATTTATATTTATATTCTAAAATACCTATGTACGAATTTACATATGCACATTTGTGTGTATGTACATATGAGTTGATATGACAATAAAAGGAAGTGCACGATGTACAGCAACACTGGCAAACGCGGAATATCGATGCGTTCGGGAAATGATGGGGAGGAGGAGGATAGAGATAGCTCTCGGTGAATCTCCAGTCTCGTTTATCGCAATATTTGACAGTCGATTGACGTTTGCAGTAACGCGATAGCGCCGCGTAGGATCACGCGTGTCCCGCGTATATTGGCGCCTATCACCTCGACGCGAGTACACCAATAAAATGTCAATAGCTCGGGCGACCCCTTTCTTACAATCTTGATCCCCGAGGTAGATTCTTGCGGAAATCTTCAGGTGAAGAGAGACGAAAAAAAACGCATCCCTTTTTCGTCCGCTGTCCGTCACCGACGCTTATAGAATATTTCTTTTTAAATATCTCTTTGGATAAAGATAAAAATGAAGAAAAAAAAAACGAGTTGAAGAACGCAAATGGAAAGGGTAAAAAAAAATAAAGAAGGAAAAGCGGATCGGGAGAGTGGGAGCGCGAGCTTTCTCGTAAGAGAGCTTGCTCCTCCCGGGGGGAAAAAAAATCATAGTCCGCGTTATCGTAGACGAGGAAATAGGTAGAGGCAGCCGTGGACCAAGTATTTTCGAGTCGCCTCATCCCCTCAGCCCCGCAGGCTTTCCTCGCTCTGCCCTTCTCGCTCTCCTCGTTCGACCTACTCTCGTAGAAAGGGCGAAAGTGTCTCGATGTAATTGCACCTTTGCAGAAGCGCGGTAATGGCATCAATAATTAATTTATGAGCAAGAAGAGAGAGAGGGCGAAAGAGGAAGAGGGAAAGAACGAGCGAGATGGCTCTAGCGGGAGTCAAGGGGATGGTCTTTTTTGCACTTTGAACATTACCCATACTTTTTCCCGTCCTTCTTTCTCCCATTCTCACACGATTTGACATATGTTATTATTGAATAGTAACAAAAATAACGGGATGATGGAAAGTTGTTTTTAATTTTAGAAAAAAAGTTGACGTTTATAATAATAAAAATAAAAATGGTCAATCTAAATAATAATAATAAAATTAGTTATTTAAAAATGGTTGGTTGAAATAAAATGTACATAGAAATAATAATATCAATAATAAAATTCATTATGGAAAAAAATGATCGATATAAACTTATCATATGAAGAATGATAATTATTGATTATCATTATTTGATCGGGTATTGATGAGTGGGTATTATAATGATAATACCCAAACACATCCTTTCGTAGCTTCGTACGTATCCGCTCCGAGTGCACATTTTAGAGGGAATAAATAATAATAATAACAATAAAATTAGTTATTTAAAAAATGTTGGTTGAAATAAAATGTACATAGAAATAATAATAATAATAAAATTTATTATGGAAAAAAAATGATTGATATAAACTTTCCATATGAAGAACGATACTTATTGATTATCATTATTTGATCGGGTATTGATGATTTTGTATTGTAATGATAATGCCCAAACACATACTTTCGTAGTCTCGTACGTGTCCGCTCCGAGTGCCATTTTAGAGGGATTTCCGGTTTCGTGATCACGTGGAAAAAGTATTTTTTTTTTCTTCAAAATACGCCCCGACGGCAAAACCATTTTCTTCCCTCCCGTTCACCATCATCATTAATTCTCCTCTTTCATTCCATTTTGTAACATCTTCTTGGCCTTCGTTTAATTTAACGTTTTTTACGAGCTTTTTTCTCCTTTTTTTCCTTCGTCAGCTGAATAGTTTCCGGTTTCGTGGATATCTGTACGATGATAAATTATGAATTAAACGATCGCGCTCTGTGTACGAGGAGCGTAACGCGGATGATCCCTTTTACCGGGACCGGACGCTAACGAGAATACTCATTAGGAAACAACGATCTTTGACGTTGCGCGATTCCCGTCTTGTCGATCTCGCTCCCGCTGTGTTTCTCCTCCTCCTCCTCTTCCTTCTTCTCTTTCATCCGATCGTTTGCCGCCTCGTTGTCGGGGACTTCCGATAAAACTGCCCCCTTTCACCCCGTCATGGAAGCCTTTGGCGGAGGGGGGGGGGGCGCAGTATTCGAAGCTCGGGCGCCATGATGCTTTTTCATTGCGACAGACACATCCTCGGTAAAAAGTTGTTCGTTCATGCTCTCAATTCCTCGTATTTCTGCATCCCTTCCTAGATTTCGAAAAAAAAACCATATTTATGGATGTATATGGTGATATTGAGGACATTTTATTGCGAGGACCGGATTGTCACAAAAGTCAACGACGCGTTGAAAAAAATATTAAGGACCGGTTTCGAAACAGCCGAATGTACTGAGAGCCAACATTGCATAGATATAACGAGTTTAAAATGTGTGTGTGTGGGTGCGCGCATTTTGAACCCATTATATCGATGCAATGTTGGCTCTCACCACATCCGGCTGTTTCGAGGCAGCTTTTTAATTTTATATATATATATATATATATATATGTGTGTGTGTATATATATATATATATATATATATATATATATATATATGTATATATATATATAATAAAGGAGGATGTCAACGTTGACTGGCAGTACACAAATCGTTATCTGGTGCAGCCAGCAGGCGACGCGTTCTCTCGCGGGTAAACCATCCAGTAAACCGGAGCGAAGCAAACGCATCTCTCTCTCTCTCTGTCTCTCTCTCCCTCTATGTGCCTCTCTCTCTCTTCGTTTTCCCGTACATAATCGAATGGCCGCGAGCGTCAATTACTGCCGCCGCCACCGGCACTTCTCGAGCTTTCTATTCCCCCCACCCTTTCACTCTGTTCATGCTCGTACCTCGCGAGCGTCTTTTTCCCGAACAATTTTTTCCTGGCGAGAATAATTTTTACAGACCCGTAAATATATATATATATATATATATATATATGTATATAGATATACATATACATATGAGTAGTTATATATATATATATATATATATATATATGTAGATATATATGTATTTAGATATACATATACATATGAGTAGTTATATATATATATATATATATACGTATGAGTAGTTTAGCTTTCATCAAAGCTGCCTGATCCTTCCTCTTCTCTTTCGCTTGTCTTCCGTTTGTATTCCCGTCTCTCCCTCTCTCTCTCCTGGATTTTCCTCCCTCTTTTTACTTGCCTCCTTCCTTTTCGGCTCTTCTCGCAGCACACTCGCAAATTCAATTAGGTCTTACCTAGTTGACAGTTGACAAGTACGGAGCGTACACGCAAACTTAGTGCGAGGCGCATCGCAGTACATTTTTCTTTGCCGTCGCAACGCGGAGAAATAGTCGATTTTTTTTGCATCACACTGTATGTGTAGAAAACGATGAAAGAAAAAGAAAACAATTTTCTGGTGGCCTCTATATGTACAGGACGATGCACAAAAACCGATTCTCTATCGACGGTGATATGTATAGGGCAATGCAAAGAAAAAGATTCTCTGTGGGCGGTGATTTGTACAGGACAATGCCACAAAAAATCGATTTTCCTCTTACCGTGATATGTAGAGGGTGAAGCAGACAAAACGGTTCTGTAACGGCCTCTATATGAACAGGGCAATGAAGAAAAAATCGTTTCTCTAGCGGCCGCGATATGTACAGGGTGACGCAAAAAAGATCGATTCTTCAATGGCCGGGATGGGTACAGGGCGATGCAAAAAAAATTGATTCTTCGTTGCCATAGTAGATGTAAGTACTGGAATGAATCTCGCACTGTATACGTATGTACGTAGGGTTACACAGGTCGAAGCTGGGCGCGTGACTCGTGGTCCCTGCGGTAATGTATACGTACGAATCGTTGCTACGTACTCGCGGTATGCACGAGGCTCTCGTTGTACGTCTCCACCTACGATCTGCAAGAGCACTGGCGGCTCTCTACCCCCCTCTCTCTCTCTCTCCCGCCCTCCGTAGCCCTCATACACACACATACCACAACGGTAATTGAACCGTGTGCAACGACCCTCGACTCAACTCCAGATTGCCGCGCGGCTTTGGCCACATCTTCCTATCAAAATGTTCAGTTCCGAGCACGCTCTCGGGCCAAGAGAGAGAGAGAGAGAGAGAGCGTGCGTGAAGGAGGGGAAGAGAGGGAATAAATGCGTGGCGCCTGCTGATCTAGTTCCCACAGAACTCTTCGGAGCGTGCTTCGAAAGTAAACCGTCGAGGTGCGACTGCCGTTCGACCGTTAAACCTTTCATTCCGGAAGTAAACATTTATCGAGGAAATGCGTGTCCCGCAAACGCTCAAAAGATCGAAAAATTATTTATTGTACGAAAAAAAAAACGAAAAAAATACAAACAAAAATCTTCTTTGTCAAAATTCGACGCGCTCGACGTACCTTAACTTACGAGGAACGTTAGTTTGGTGTCCGCCCTGGATTTTGTCGAAACTCGTGTATGTGGTAGAGCATGAAAAATTATTGGAAACATAATTTTTTAAGCGATGGAAAAAGGGGTGTCAGCTGCGAACTGCCCTGTAGAGTGAAGCATGTCGATGGCTGACTTCACAGTTTCACCCGCAAGCAGTCCACCGGTTTCACTGAAGCAGTAACGAATATTCTCCGGACGAAAAATGATCAGAAATCAACTATGTGTACGTTGAAGAAAACAAAAATCAAGGAATGAACCACCGCTTAATGTTTCTTTCTCTCACCCTCCATTTAAAACACTTTGAAGGGAGAACAAAATTGAAGTTTATATATTTCGCATTTTTCCGGATACTAAGCTTATGGGGGTAAACCACTTTCCATGCATTTTCGACGTTTTTTTATGGGAATGGAGGGTTTTGGGGGAAATAAATGATGGATTCGTTTTCAGGGAGTAAAGGTACACGGATATGGGCTTGTAAAGAAAGTGGAAATTTCATTTTTTCTCCTCATCTCGGCCAAGAAAGTTCACCGAATTCACCGTAATTTTTGTTCTCATTCGATTTGGAACTTCGCTCTACGCTCGTTCTCTTCGTAATCGTCGCTCCTTCAAAATACCGCTTCATTCATTGAGTCACAATCATTTTTCGTTTTTTGGCGGAATTGCACCCCTTGAAACCGTTTTTCGCCAATAAAAAAATACGTGTCGCTTAGTTTTCAACGCTTCATGACATCTATAAGTTTCAACAAAATCGAAGAACTACAGCTGAGGGATGTTCCTCGTAAGTCTATCAACCGCCTCCCCCCCCCCCCCCCCCCATAAAGATATGTCATTCAAATAGAACCGATGCCACGGCTGTTTGAAGTTTCCCGCTTTAGGCAATGCCGGAAAATTGGCCAAACGGGCTAAAAACAAAAATTTCTACTCTTAAATCATTCCAAGGATCTATTCGATGGGAATTTTTCCGCTAATTCCGCTCAAAATTAAGCCAGTTAAACGCTGAACTCGTATTTTTGCATACTTTCGACGATTTTATATAAAAATTGAAAGTTCTGGTGAATGAATGGTGAATTCGTATTGAGGGGATAAAAATACATCGATGTGATGCGGATTTTGTCTAAATCAATTGTTTTCGCATTACCTCCCAAAAAGTAGCTCCACTAGATCGTCGATTATTTATTTTCCCTTTGGATCTGGAACTCCGCCTGATTCATCGAGCTACGATTATTTTTTATTTTTGGCGAGATTTTAACATGGCGGCTGGAGTCATCACTGGATATTAAAAAAAGAAAAATAAACATTGTACGTTGTTTTTCACGATGAATGGATGTGGTCATATATATATAATTGTTTACACATACCACCGACACGCCCTTCGGTGACTGTATACGCGCGACCGCGCGTACATTTGATGTTAGCCTCCCTTACGGTAGGTTGGTGCGTTCATTCATTCGTTCGGCTTTGCAATTCCGTCGAATTTCCTCGAGAGAGGCGCGATACGAGAGAGAGAGAGAGAGAGAGAGAGAGAGAGAGAGAGAGCCGAGGAGGAGGGGTAGAAACATTTTTTGTATCCCTCTATTGGTGCTAAGCTTTTCGTGCTCGTGGCAATGAAGCTCTTTCATCGTAAAGGGCAATATGAAAAGCCTCTCCACCGATATCATTTTCTACAGGGGCTTGAGATCTTTTGCTCTTCACGTCCGCTCTATCTCCTCTCTCTCACTCTATCTGTCTCTCTCCCTCACTCTCTCTCTCTCTCTCTCTCTCTCTCTCTCTCTCTCTCTCTCTCTCTCTCTCTCTCTCTCTCTCTCTCTCTCTCTCTCTCTCTCTCTCTCTCCTCTCTCATAATCTTTCTCGTTTTCAGTATAACTTCATGATTGTTACTACTTTTATTTTTATTTTTATTAATACTCCTACCTATTACTTCATCATTATAGCTATTATTTTATTTATTGTTAATTAGTATTGAAAATTAGATATTGCGTGTTGGTCGTTTCTGTTACTTTAAATTTTTTATTTTCATTCGTATCATGCACATATTGTGAGTCGTCACTTCACGACTTTTTGTAAAATTTCTCCAAACTCTCTCTCTCTCTCTCTCTCTCTCTCTCTCTCTCTCTCTCTCTCTCTCTCCCTCTCACCCTTCCTCTTCTTTGCTCGTCCCATTGACAAACTTCTGACATGGAAATCTTGGAGGGCTCTCTCACTACTGAACCATGGCCACCACGACGCTGAAACTTCAACAGCGCGCAGCCTCTCGCCCGCTCTCGGTTGGAGCCGCGGATCCTCGACCTGAAAAGCCTTTTGGTAGGCGATATAAACGTCGGAATAAATTATCGGCGGTTCCGAAGGAGTGTGCGTAGTCATCATTTTCCACAATCACACATACACGCACGCACACACACAATGTGTGCGGTGGTGGGTTGGTGTGTGGGGGAGGGGTAGGGGTGTCATCTGACCTGTTGGATTTTTTGTTTTGATAATTACTCGTACAAATTAGTCGGGGTGGAAAAGTGTTGGTGAATATTCCGTGCCGAGTTCTGCATATCGTTTTGTGTGTCAAGTATTTGTCTTGAACACGCGTTTCACGTGGCACTCGATCGATCGGGGCACTCTTGATGTCTATCTGACTGATGGGATTCCCTGTCTCTTGCTCTCCCCTCCCTCTCTCTCTCTCTCTCGCTCTCTCTTTCTCTCTAATTCTGGTACTGACAACGTAATTGCGAAATGTCCTCGCGGTTTCGACATTGAAGACCCTTGAAACGCCAAGAGAAATCGCACTCTCGTCATTTCCCCTATCTCTCTCACCGCCTTTCATTTCTATAACCTCGTTCGCCTGCCTGCTCTTCTCGCCTCGATAAATTAATTTTATCATGCGCTTCTCTGGTACCATATTTATCGTCCACGAAGCCTCGAAAACCGCCCCAACTCCCAAAGAACGTTCTCGAGTCCACATATTGATGTTGAATATCTGCAGGTTTATGTTAAACCACTAAATAACGAGATATTATCTCACGTTGATTCGAGTATTGTGATTAGGTATGTTTATTTGTGTTTTAATTGTTACACAGTGGAATTACGTGGTCGGGTATGTTTGAGCGGACCTGTAGACCTTTTTACACACTTGCGGATATCTCCATCACCGTCACGTATTATGTTGTGACAACGTGTTTCGTATAAATTGCTTTTGGACGCGAGACGCATCTGAATTGCGTCCAAGCTCTCTCTTTCTCTCTCTCTCTCTCTCCCTCTCTCTCTCTCTCTCTCTCTCTCTCTCTCGCTCTCTCTGTCGCTCTCTCTCTCTCTCGTTAATTATTCAGTCATTCAGCAGCTTTATTTGCGGCCGAATTCATCATTCAACCTCGCTAACTCGTCCGCTCAACCCAGCCCATTTTCGTGTTCTTCATAAAGAGACTAGAGGCTCTTGCCGTTGACTCCGAAGATGGATTGACGGAGAGAGAGAGTCATGGTCGTACTAAAGTCGAAACCATATGGACAAAAGTGAATCACAAAGGTGAGAGAAACATTTTGTATTATGTGGGTATGTGGATGTTACCGACTGCATCCAGGGCTGACAAAGCATAAATTCCAACCACTTTTACCTCGGCAGCAAAACGGCATTTGCATCTGCATGTATCCTCGAGAGATCTCTGACCGCCCCCTCCCCTGATCGCTCCTCCAACCTGCCCTCGCGAGATACCCGGCTCACCTCTGTCTCTGTCTGCGACGTGACTATCTGTCTGTCCATCAGAATGTTTTTGGAACATTGCCATTTGGCCCGGCTCGGGCACATTCCGTGTTCCTTATCCTGAGCGATATCGCAGCCCGCGTACACATATAAAACAGCACCATTACCACCATCATCATCATCATCATCATCATCATCAGCAGCAGCAGCAGCAGCAGCAGCAGCAGCAGCAGTAGCAGCAGTAGCAGAAGTATCACCATCACTCACAGCACCCCTTTCACTTCTGGAGTCCAGTCTGCGTTGTCGAATTGAGTGTTGAACGACGTTGAAGGTTGCATCTTTGGAAAGCAGTGAACATTCTCTTCAGCTTGTCTTCTATTTTTCTTCGTATTATTATTTAAGATTTTTCATCCGTATATTTATCGTGTAGATTGCTAATAAAAATGCCAAAATATCGTATGAAGAAAAAACGTAATTGAAAAAATGTATGGGTGTATTAAAAAACAGGTATTGCATTCCAACGATGGAATGTTGAAGGTCGTATGGTCGAAGCGTTTTTCGAAGGCCCTAGTGGGTTTTTGAGATATCTCCAATGTCCCTCAACAATGACGGACGAAGGAACGGTCTACGATGACGAAGAAAATAAATAATATGAGAGGCAGACCCGAATCAACGAAGGGGAAGAGCGAGAGAGAGGGACGGATAAAGCTAAGAGGGAATGTGGTAGCGGGTAAGAGGGGTAAGCGGAAGGAAGACAAAGGGAAGGAAATGCAGAGATGAATCGAATCGCAACCACCAGCAAGATCTCCTTGACAACAAGATGACGGCTCTGATGGGTAGCGCGATCTCTTTGTTACTCTCTCTCTTTCTCTCTCTCTCTCTCTCTTCCTCTCTCTCTCTCTCTAAGTTGCACCCGCGGCTCTACGTGATATTTCCATCCAGTCGGATGATCTCTCTATGATGCGCGTTCGGTTCACTCTGCCATGCTCTGACTTGATTCTCCAGAACGACCTCCGCCCCCGCGTGACTTTTACAAATGCGATAGACAGGCATACCTACATACACGAAGAAGATCCCCTTGTGTTTGGATCTTATCTCTTCCTCTCTTCGCTCTCTCCCTCTATATAAAAATATATATATATATATATATATATATATATATACGCACATATATATATGTGTGTGCGTGTATATATATATATTGAACGAATAAAGGGATCACTTGATTCTTAATATTCCGGCAACGTAATATATCCGGCCGCACATCCCGCACAAGGAGAAACCTTCAATATCCGCATGGGCAACATGCCGAAAGTTGGCCAACTATTGGATTACTCCCGGAGCTTTTTATAATAATGTTTGCCTGTGTGGGTGCGCTTGTGTTCAGCTTGCGCACACACGCATCCAAATATATACGGACCTCAAAGATTTTGAGGACATTCGACTTTCAGAATTGTCCTCATGGTAGCCAGTTGCCCGTATACTCAGGATTAAGTACACCTCAATGACTTGGGAGCCACGTTTGGATGGAATGTAGGTATTTTTATGAGGGGCTCCTTTGCCCATATTTGTGTGTGGAAGTAGGTGAGCCTGCGGTCAGATATAGTGCCGGGATTGTACCTCAAGATGCCACCGATGTAGCTATCACATGCTGCGAAAGAGCAGCAACGAGAGGGCGAGCCAGAAAAGTTTGCTCATAATCGTGGCATGTTAGCTTCTTCTTCTTCTTCTTCTTCATTCCTTCGCGTTGGTTTTCTTCTTATCCTTCTTTGCATTCTTGGGCATCCCCTTGGCGCAGCACGTACGAGGCAACCTCGTTATCGAATCGAGCGAAACAAAGCACAGGATATTGGATGATTAATATACGTCTTGAGGGTGTTTGAGGGAAGTTGGAGGCTCTTCGGGCATGTGTGTTGTAAAAGAAAGACAAGAAGCGAGGGGAGGATAACTGCCGTCATATGGAAGAAGGCGGCATCGACAAAAAAATCGAAAATTCGTTTTACCATACAGAACGATGGGAAATTTTGTACTGATTCTCAAGGTACCAAAAACGATTTTTTGATTTTTTTTTTGATGCCGCCTTCTTCCATATGATCGCAGAAAATGCGTGGAGATTTCTAAGCGCCAAGACGATTCATGCGGCTGGGGAAGGGCTCACGACATACGTATGTCATCTGAAATGTCATCAGTATGGGAATGTAAGGCTGATAATGGTACTGTAAAGGCATTCAAAGGTAGCTCAACTTACCCAGCGAGATCTGAAGCCATCTGGAGGTATCTATAGGCATCTCAAGCCACATGAAGGTGTCTATGGTTATCCGGAGCCATCTGAAAGCATCCATAGATATATGAAGAGATGTAAAGTTTATTAAAGGGCCGAAAGGTGTCCAGAAGGAATCAAAGGTATCCAAAGATATCCAAAGGTATCTGAGATAGTATCTGGAGTCTCTCAGACGTATGCGGAAGGATCTCTAGACTTTCCAAAGAATTCTAAAAGTATATAAACGTATCTAAACGTATCTAATGGTGTCTTAATGTACTTTAAACCATCTACAGGTATCTAAAGCTATCTAAAGGATCCAAAGGGCGTCTGAAGATATTAACAGGTATCTTAGAGAACCTGAAGATATTAAAGCATATCTCAGCATATCTAAAGATATTTCAATGTATCTAGGGAGAGAGAGAGAGAGAGAGAGAGAGAGAGAGAGAGAGAGAGAGAGAGAGAAAGAGAGAGAGAGAGAAAGATGGGGACAGGGAGAGTGTACGAGCGAAGCCTTTCGTGACACGTTATCGGGTTCAGCTCATAGTTCCTAGTGGTGAACGCTATATAACCCGAGGACTCGCGGCGCACCAAACTTCGAAACCGAATTAGTCGCTCTCGCCCGGTGTCTGACTAATACGATCACACACTACTATAGTCCCCGCAAATCCCACGAGAGACTTTTCTCTCTCGTCCTCCCTCTCTCTCTCTCTCTCTCTCTCTCTCTCTCTTTCTCCCTCTTGCTCCACGCTTTGCTTTCCATGGCAAGCGTGCATTTTCAAAGGTCTCGTCCGGACATGAGAGTTGGTGAATTGCTGCACGTCATTTCAGAGAGTGATGCTGTGCCTCTGCTGCTGCTGCTGCTGCTGCCGCTACCGCCATCGTTGAATTACCGCCTGCGTTCCGCTAGAGTTAAACATAAATCTACATAACTATCCGATAATGACTAAACTATTGTATTCAAATTTTGTCCACTTTTGTACTGTGCTTCGTGCTGTCTCGTGCGCTGTGCCGTGTGCTGTGCTGTGCAACGTATGCACTATATCAACCTCTCACTTTTAACCTAACGTAATTTTGCACGACCGTAGCCACACATGTCAATACGAAAGTTCCTAGATTCTTTTTACAGGAGTTTGTTTATTTGTTCTTTAAGAATGATTTAAATCTTACAGATCGCACTGCTGCGGCATTGACAATAATAATAATAGTGATAGTAATTAAATAAAAATATAAAAATCATTACTACAACGCGAACGACAAGAATATTTATAAAATAAATTATGAAAATAAACACAATAATAATATTAATAATAATAATCACGATATGGGAAAACAACAATGAGCATAATGATGTGGAATAAGAATTTTTTTGGCCGAACTTTTTACACTACTAAACAGAAACCCAATTTTTTTCAAATTGATTATATTTCGATTCGTTCTTAATTTTAATTGAAAGTTAATTTGTTTTATTTCATTGAATTGTGTTTAAACTCATTAATTACCTTATTTTTTATTGGCTTTGTGTTGGAAACTATTCCGAACTCGAACACTGTTCGTCTTCCTCTCTTGATGCCATAAGCTCGAAGGGTGAAACCGCTTTTTGGTTGGTTCGAAAAAAAATACTGCGGAACTGCACGTTGGGAATGAAAGGAGAGAGACGAGAGAGAGAGAGAGAGAGAGGAGAGGAGAGGAGGAAGAGAAGAAAAAAGAGGTTGAATCTGCAATTCGGCTAGTTCGAGGGATGGTCCACGGGCAGAGCGAGATTCGAACGAGGTTGGAAAAGTAGCGTCGTTTCGCTCTCGTTCGCCGTCCGGCTCTCGCGCTATCAGGGTTAATTTGAATCCCGTTGTTAGGTGGCTGCCATTTCCAGAGCAATGGAGAACTGTGGCTTTGCTGGTCCGAACCAACGGGGATTTCAGCATACCTCCTTCTCCCTCTCCTTCCAACCTTACCGCGAATCCAACTAGAAAAAAAAGAAAAAAAAGACTGGAACAAATTTTTTTAAATAGCAAAAAGCAACCTCTCTCTCTCTCTCTCTCCCTCTCCTCCTCTCTCTCTTATGGGGCTCTCTAGTATGCTTTTGGAAACGGAATAGAGTTTGAAGACGAACGATTTTTTAAATTTGCTTCCATAAAAAAAAGCCGTATTTATTTTTTAACGATTTTTTTTACGATTTAAAAACACGAAATCTTTATTTTTGAGATTTTTCTTTTCGAATCCTTAATCACAGGGCACTCTCATCTCTCCTTCTCATGCCCGCAAACTTGCATATTTCTTCATGTTCGCCGAGCCTCGTAACATTGTAGACTTTTTTCTATTATTTGTTTAATTTTTACTCTTCTTCTTGGGTGTTTTTTCTTTCTTCTTTTTATCCTCATTACGCCTTCCTTTTCTGTTTAATCCCCTCAGGGGGGGTCTCGGAGTACAATCCGTGGAGCTTTGGTTCGTTGAGTCGCGGAGAAGCGCCTCGGGAAAGCTCCGTAATCGAGTTCGAAAATTCTGTGGATTTATGAGGATCACCGCGATGTATTCGCTCTCTATCTATTCCCCTCTTTTTCTCTCTCTCTCTCTCTCTCTCTTTCAACAACGCCGGGCACCGCACGATGTAGTATAAAAGTTGTTTACCACGCTCCCGCTGCGAGAGGAATTACGATATGACGCCCACAAGGGTTGTTATCGATGCCTCTTCATCCCCCTCCCCTCTTCCTACATCGCGGGTCATACCAGCGCCTCCTCCCTCCCCTCCGGCGCTGCTCTCGTCCACCCCAACTCACTAATACCCTGGTTGGATGTTGTTTATTTTTATTCATTTTATTTCGGTCGACTCTCTTAACGAAATAATTGTGTTTGTTTTAACG
The DNA here is from genome assembly GCA_951751655.1 of Ophion costatus. Taxonomy (NCBI): domain Eukaryota; kingdom Metazoa; phylum Arthropoda; class Insecta; order Hymenoptera; family Ichneumonidae; genus Ophion; species Ophion costatus. The sequence continues at coordinate 17,951,902 of OX632367.1, forward strand.
CATCTCGATTTGAAAAAAAAGAACGTTTTATTTACTATTCCGTTGATGGCACGTTCGCTATTTTTCATTATATTTCAATTCCGTATATTTTTTTATTACTTAGTATATTATTATTATTGTCAATATTATTATTATAGTAGATACTAAAAGTAGTATGTACTATTTTTCTTTGCTGCAAATATTTGTAGGGACTAAATAAATTATCCGCAATGTCGAAAATGAAAAAAGAGGTAGAACAATGTTTTTTAAATTCTTTTCAGTATCAACTATGCAAGATAATTATTCTATTCCTTAGAAATATATCAAGCAGAGACAAATAGTAAATACTGTTTCAAGTAAACACTATAATAATAAAAATAATAATATACTAAGAATAAAATAATTAAATTATATTTAATAGTTGAAGAATAAAATAATAATAATTACTAAGAAATAAAAGATAGGAAAATAAATAGAATAATAAATAAATGTAATTATCGTCGTATTTATCGAGTAATAAATAACACATTGCTATCTGCATTTGCTATTTTTAGTGTCGCTATAATAATAGCGAAAACATATTAAGTAATGAATTGAGAAGTTTATTATTTTGGCGCCTTCAGGCATTAGATATGACTAGCATGCAAGAGCAACTGCATTAACATGTGAGTGGGCTGTATAAAACGCGAAGCGTTGCATAATGAGGGATAATGACGAATAAATACTAAATAATGAAAAATCGAAAAATAATATTAGAAATCAAACCAAAATAGACAGTCACTCAGTCATAGAAAAATCATTCTTTGCTCGAGCGTTGAGATCCAAAACCCATTTCCCTTCGTGCGTATTGCTATCAAATATTTGTGACTTACAATGAGATAGAGTTCAATAAAGGAATGAAAAGAATGTCAAAACCCGTTGCGCGAGGCAAACGTTACACTTGTCGACGTCGAGACGTTGCACATGACCCCACTCCGAGAATGAACTTTATTGAACGTGCGACTATAAAAATTATATATATATATATATATACATGACAATCAATTCATTTATCACTGCCAGGCACAACGGTTTGCAATTTTTATCCTTTTCTCGGGATAGAATGCAATAAAAGAGAAAAAGTGACGAGGGAGGAAGAGAAAGAGAGAGAGAGAGAGAGAGAGAGAGAGAGAGAGAGAGAGAGAGCGAGAGGGAGGAATCCCTCGGACGTACGTCGAAACATTATTCAAAATTACGGTAATTAGTCGACGGTCTATATATCTATATGCGTATATATATATATATATACATATACATATACATATACATATACATATACATATACATATATATATATATATATATATAGTTGTTTCACGAATTTTCACTGGCGGCCAAACAAGGGAGGTGATTGATCGACGAAAAAAGTTTGTCGAGGTGAATAACTTACGCGATCCCGATATCTATATTGCGGCTACAAACGCGGACTCCAAATTGTCCCAAAATTCCGTAAACGCCCGTTTCTTCTTAGAAAACAAGGGGAAAAACTTGGTACGCGATCTGCGATGATAATCGCCCTAATCGATACTAAAAACCAAAAGGCCGCCTTGTTCGAATAAAGAAGCAGCGCTTGGCGACAAAAAGGATAAAACCTCCGTCAGTAGGAAAAATACACAATCCATGTGGAAGAAATGAATTTTCGAATTTGATAAATTAATCAAAATAAAACGAATACGTGAAAATTAATCGAATAATGTGAATTATTTATTAATGTGAATGCTTTAAATGTGAATAATAAATTTCATATTAGGATGTGAAAATGAAATTTAAAATGTATTACCTCAGTTAAGCGAAAATAGAATATGTGAAAAAAGAGAATTAAATAATGAGTGGTCAGAATGAACCAAAAAATGAACAACGTACAATGAAAAAATTCAAAACGTGCCGACGATAAAAATATAAGATAAATAACGAATAGGCAGATTCAAAATACAGAAGAAAAAAATTAAGATTATTCAGAAGAGAAAACAATTCAAGAATAAAATAATTATATAATATAGTAATAATGATAATAAAGTATAATCGTTATAACCATTAGCAGTAATAACAGTGAAGTAAGGAAATGAACGAGTAAAAAATAAAATAAATAATGAGAAAACAAAAACGATAAATAGACGAGCGGGCGATAAGTGTGTAAAATGAACAGTTGCAAAATCTTCCTTCCGTCCCCCCGTTCCGACAATTTCCCACCGGATTTATGTACAATGTAGAATGCAACAATGAAAGTTACACCGTGACGCCTCGACGGAATTGTTATGACTTTCGTACTGAAGTAAATTACGGTACTCACAAACCCGAGAGTATCACGCGCGTTTGTTAAGAAAAAAACGCAAAACTACGACAAAAAATAAGAAGAAGATTGAATGCGTGAGTCGGGTGGCAGAATGGAGCGATGAGGGGGCCGGAAGAGCCGGCGGGTCGAATGAGAAGAGCAGGCTTGAAAGAGCTTTCGTAATTATCGCAATTAACGATGCGAAAGATTTTATATTTCGATGTAAAATGAACGACGCGCTGTTTTCAATGCGCGAACTTAACGACAAGATGAAAGGGCAGTACGACCGTCACTTTCCGTTGAGAAAGAAAAAGCTCGGGCGCAACTTCTCGAGTCTACAAATCGCACCCCTCTGCGTATCCTTTCCAGTCGTACCTCTCCCTTCCTTCTATCTCCTGCCTCCCTTCGTCGCCGTTGCTTTTAGGTTTTTTTTTCTACGGCTTTTCAATTTATTTTCTTACTTTTCTAGTTCGAGTTTTTTAATCTCTCCGTTTTCCTCGCATTTTTTTTACCTTGCTTTTTTTGCATTTCTATAGCGATGCTCCGTCCTTGCGGACTCTTGAGAACCCAGCTCTTACGTTTTACCTCGTCATTCATTTATTAAGGACGCCATTGGCACATTCATTTGATGCCGATACGCTAAATGCGTATTAAAAATCCTTCATAAATATATTAATTATCTATAATTTACAAATTGTCAATTGAAAAATTATGTATATATTGTTTGTCAATAAATCATCTATGTTACAATGACGATAATAAATGTGATAAATGTTTATTTTTAAACTGTAATATATAATATTCAAAGCATTGAACTAATAATATGAAATATCTCACGTACATTATGTATTAAAGCCGAACAAATTTATGATCAATTAAAAAAAATATATACATTTTTTCCTGACGAATTATAAATATAATAATAACGATAATCAATTTCATGAATATTTATTATTAAACTGTAATATACAATGCTTAAAGAATTTAGGTAATAATAGATATCGTAAAACTAATTGCAATAAGATTATTTAAAGAAATAATAATGATGCTCACGTATTCCTATTGAAGTTTATATTTTGCATGAAATAAATGTAATTATAGTTGAATTCATTTAATATGAAATATTCATGTCAATGGACGGACAAAAATATTATCATACAATTAATTACAATTAAACAATAATTACAATTAAATTAATTGTTTGTATGGAATCCTCTATTATTATTTGCAGATATCTCTATATTTTTCATCGATCGACAATAAAAAATATTGAAAAAGGAAAGGAAAAATTTTAAATAAAAAATTTCGCATCGCTAGGGAAAATTCGCTCTCAGGGGTACGTACTTGAAGAAAAAAATGACGTTTCTCCTGTCTGTAACTGTGTATCTATAAAGAAAATGAGAAGGAAACTCGATTGACCCGGTAACCTTTCGATGTTGCTCCCCCCTGAGCTTTTATCTTGACGCTATGCTTCTATCAGGACAAGATGTGGTGTAGGTATGCATATATATATATATATATACATACCCACACCACATGTATATATATATATATATACCCACCCACATATATATAATGAAATTTCATCCAGATCGAGGGACCTTTCGTATTTTCTTCTGAGGGAGCTCGAGACCTCATCATCGTCATCGCTTTTGGTCCGAATAGTGTTCTCGAATGTTTTATGATCGGAACCCCACAAGAGAAGGAGGCGTCGACGCCTCCCCGTAAATTCTAAAAATGTCGTATCTTCTTCGTTCTCGATTGACGTATATTTTTAAAAAATAATAACAATCACCTTCTTTGTCTTCACTTAATTAAATACGAAGCACAACGAAGACAAATTAATTCAGCAAAAATGATCATGTTTAAAAAACAATTCAGAAGACATATTACGAAATGATACAAAATGGTTGAAGAAAAACAGGCATTCGAAAAAAAGTGGTTCATGGAAAATCTCCAGTAATAACAACAAATACAGTAGAAATGTTCAACAACAAATATGAATTCGCCAAAAATATGTGAGCTTGAAAAATAGTTCGGCAAAAATGTCCATGGATAAAAAACGAATGCAGTAAAAATACACCAATAATGAAAATGAATTCAGCACGTATACTCATGGATAAAACATTGAACCAGCACTAATGACCCAAAAAAAACCAATGGTGCACATAATATACCTAATAATAAAAGTGAATTGGGCGCATAAAATAGCAAATGATAAAAGTTAATATAGCGCATAAAATAGCGAACAATAAAAGTTAATTCAGCGAATAAAATCTCCAACAATTTGCTACCATATGTTCCAAGCTTTTCGAAATCAATGAAATAAAAAATCGTCGACTATTCGCCCCTCGTTTTGAGCGGGTTGCTGAAAACTGGAAAATAAATAAAATTCTCGAAGACGCAGAGAGAGAGAGAGAGAAAATAAAGAGCCCGATTTCGTGGGTGGTACTACGACAGATCCAACAAATCCGAAAATTCCAGAGGGCTCAGGGATCTTTGACTCGTTGATTTTGCTCGGAAATGCCCATATATTCCTTGCCAAAAGCCAATATTATTTGTCAGGGCTTTCTTCGCCGAGGCAATCCCAAGGAAACGGACACGGCATCGATTCTCAATTACTCGATTGCGAGCTTTTTTCCATTCTTTTTCTTCTTTAGTATTACCGTCTAGATATTTCCCCTAACACACATACACACTCATACATACATCTACTGTACTTTTAGTGGCTTGAGAGAGAAAGAAAGAGAGAGGATTAGGATCCCATTGGAAAACTTGGATGGGACGTCATAACTCACAATTAAGTTTATGCGTGTCGTCGGCTTTGCCTGTTTCGAAAAGCTCAAAACCGGAAAAGATATATATATATATATATATATATATATAGAGAGAGAGAGAGAGAGAGAGAGAGAGAGAGAGAGAGAGAGAG
>OX632367.1:17959620-18229620 GCA_951751655.1 Ophion costatus
GGAAATTGCATGGACCATGAAAGGGTTCAACCTGGATCGCCCCTTCTCCCCCTCATTTTTTCTCTGGGCAGCGTGATATTGCGTCATGATTTATGGGTTTTGCGGAACAAACGAGGTCTAATCACGATCCTGGAGGTTCCAGACTGCTCACTCTCCTCCAATAAAGCTCAACCGCGTACGTTGTTATGCCTTGATTATCCGCTACCAACGATTATTTCCCTTTCCCACGAGGCTTTTTCATCATCCCTTTCTTCTTCTTCTTTTCTTCTCTTCTTCTTCTTCGTCTCAATTTGTTTACGGCCTCGAACGAGGGGGATCATCAGTAGGACTGGAAGAAAAAATATGTTCGAGACGTTTGTTGATTTGGTTTTAAATCGTGTATATTTCATTATTTCCCATATTTCTTCATTTATTTGCATTTATCTACTCTAGACATATTTATATGTATAATTTTCGGACATTATTTTGGGTTTCCGTATATAGATATGTATGCAGAAGTGATACAGAGGCGACAGAGAGAGGGGTGGGTTGGGAGGGGGGGTGTTCCTGATAGATATAAAGAAAAAAATATCAACAGGCATTCAAAAAAATTTCAATTTGATAAAAAAAAATCAACAGAAATTAAAGAAATAAAAGTTTGATAGAAAACAAAAAATAGACAGAAATTGAAGATATAAGAATTCGATATATCATTAAAATGAACGGAAATTTAAAAATTATTCTTCGATATTAAAAAACAAACATAAACAATATAAGATGCGATTAAATTGAAAAAAACTATCCAGGAAAAAACGTCTTAAGAAAATAAAATATTAAAAAAGAAGGAATAAGCCAGTCAGTAAAAATACAAAGTAAAACTCGATATAGACAAAAATAATAAGATTAACAGAAGTTAAACTTAATAACGGCAAAAAATAAGATGCGAGGAAAAGAACATTAACACTAAATTGCGAGAGAGAGAGAGAGAGAGAGAGAGAGAGAGAGAGAGAGAGAGAGAGAGAGAGAGAGAGAGAGAGAGAGAGAGAGAGAGAGAGAGAGAGAGAGAGAGAGAGAGAGAGAGAGAGAGAGAGAGAGAGAGAGAGAGAGAGAGAGAGAGAGAGAGAGAGAGAGAGAGAGAGAGAGAGAGAGAGAGAAAGAGAGAGAGAGAAGAGACTCTCGCAATATCCAGGGTCGTGGTTGGCCCCGTTCCGTTCTACTAAGCCCATCAATCAAAACCGGATGTTCGCGAACCTTTATAACGACAAGGGGCCGGGCCAGCTCTCTGCGAAGACCAGCCAATTTTCTATGCGTTTGCTTGAAATTCGTATTTTACGTAACGGGCTCATATCCGTCTACCCATATCTATATATACACATATATTCTTTGATGAGCATATAAAACGCACGGGTAAACGGGTTTTTGATGATTTTGTAATTCCGACCTGACGAGTATACGAGTGGAAACGATAATGCGGTCCAATATACGTTGGTGTACATCAAGAAGCTCGCTTTAGAATTCAACCGAAGGTCGCTGCTTATAAGTTCCATACGCATACACACACACACACACACACACACACACAGAGAGAGAGAGAGAGAGAGAGAGAGAGAGAGAGAGAGAGACTCATATATATGCATATAGTTCAATTATTGAATTACAAATAAATATTTAATTAAAAAGTATTATTGTGATTTCATTGATAAAAATTGTAGTTTTACGTATGAAGAAATATTTATTGACGATTATCTCGATAACGTGTTGAAGAATTCATATATATTAAATTTCAAAGCCAATAATAATATAATTAATATTGATATTATGGATTGTATGTTTTTAATAATTTATCGAAGTCTCAATTAATTCCGGAGTTCCAACGTATATTTGCGGGTTTTTACGTACAACCCTTCCCGCAATAGAGCCCTTTCCTATCACTCGCTACCCGCACTTTCCTAATCTAACTTAACCCTCAATCCGAGAAGGTATTTGAGGCACCTTAAACCCGCGGATCTAGGTCGTTTTCGTCTTCGCACTACAAAATCAACAATTGTCAATGAAAAAATCTGAATAAATTCATTGTCAATCTTTAGGCCGTACTTCTCGAAGGAAAATAGGATTTTTTTGCATTTTTAATAATTTTTTCATTAAATATTAAGCAGCCTGCGAAGAAAATGATTTTGGGCAGGACGAGAACGACCCAGGTTCACGGATTGAGGGTTGGCAGCCACACTAGATCGCATTTGCCAAGGGTACGGGGAAACTGTGGAAAACCCGTACCAGAATAGACGGCCCTATATTATTCTTTTGATTCTCTGGTGCACTGACTTTAACTCAAGTATCTACACCAAGGTATCAGAGGTATTGGCCTTCCGCTCGCTGGTTGACGTGACAGCCGGTGTTCGGCCAAGTCGTCACCGCTCCGAATATTGGCCACGCACAGCGCTAGAGCCGAACGCTGACCGCCATCTAGCAGTGTTGGTTGTCATGTACTTTATTTAGTCACCAATATATGAATTATTATCAATATATTATGAATTATAAATTATTCTTAATATATGACGAATCATGAATTATCAATTATTAAACATATAAATATTATTATGTTTGATTATTAATCGTCAATGAATAATAATATAATAGCAATTAATAGAATAGTTATTACGTTTCATTTAAATTAAAACAGCACTTGGTGAAAAATCACCAAATATTGAATTGGAAAAGTCATAACAATCGCTTCGCGAAAAACTGCAGTGTACCATGCATTTTATTTACGATGCGATAATAATATTTTCAACTAATCACGTGTAGACTCTTTATTAGTAAATATTTAGCATTCATGGGAATAATTATTATTGCATCGTAAATACACTACCTGAAAAACTGCAATTTTTCACAAAACGAGTAATTGTTCATTTGTTTCGTGAGACAATTACCCAATAATCAATAATATATTAATATATCATTAATAAACAGTTTATTTGCCAGTTTGTTTACCATTGCATGGTAAATAAAAAACCTGGAAAATTACAATTTTTCGCACAATAACTATCATGATTTTTCCAACCCAATATCCGTCGATTCTTCACCACGTTTGAATTAAATATACATCAAATCAAAACTTTGAATTGATAAGTGACGACGAACGAAAAGCAAATACAAATCCCATGCGCAAATATTATTGCTTTGGTAAATACGATAAAAAATTGATCGACCGCGTCGATACGACTTCAATCCTAAATATTCATAGCGTGCGCACTCGTAATTGCGACGGTTATCGTTGAATTTTAATTAATATATTAATTTGCCAATACGTCAGATGAAGTATTTTGCCTCGACGATACGCACACACGTACCCTGCTCTTCGTAAACTATGCGAACAATGGCATCCGTCATTGTCGCTCTAATTAACAATCGTATTAATATCCGGCTGCAGTGTACTCGGCGATGATGGTGACGAGGATGATTGCTGGGCGAACAACGCCCGCGTATATACACCGTATTGTTTCGTTGTCGGGAAGAATCGTTCTCACGGAGCTCTCATTATTATTCATTGTGGCGTCATCCCCCCCCCCCTTCTCCGCCTTCTCGCTCTCGCCTACAAGTAAAGCCTCTGCATATCCCAAGTCGGGTTCTCCAATCCTTGCTGCATCCCCGACCTCGATATATGTCGAGAAAGGCACGTCGTTATATCGAACCCTCATATATATATATATGTTTTGCGAATCGCTTTTTTTTATTTATGATTTTATTGATTTGGTTTCACGATAAAGGAAAATATTGGTCGCCTTTCTCTTTTTTGTACTCTCCACCTTTTATTTTATTTTTAATAGCTTTTTTTTAATGACGATCCATATCAGCTCCACGTCTTTTTTTTTCATTGGAATTTTAGTACTTTCTTTTTTGTTTTTTCTTTATTTTTATCTTCGCCTATTTTTAAATTGAAAAATATATATTTATTTTTCAATAAATATATAGTTTTTTATTTTTTAATTGTATACACGGTGCCCTTTTATGAATGGATAATCCGCCTACTATCAATAGGTCATATCATATCCTACTATATGCTGAAATTTCAGTTCAGTAAATGGCCCACGATTTTCAAGATTTTGGGACTTATATTAGTGAAAAAAAAATAATCTGCTTGTTTTCGTATGCCATTTCTACGAATTATGAATCGATAATAACTAAGCAACTTTTTTACGCAATCGGGATGTTACTGTGGTACGTTTTTTTACACCGCAGGCTATCCAAGTCAGATGTTTGACTTGGTTTGCGAATTGGTTTGTATGACAATTCTGCATAAGATCTTTGTTCACGGCCTTAGGCCACTATAGGAAATTCCGAAATTCGATTTTTTTTGTTAAAAAGGTACCTTAGGATCTGTAAAATTATAGTCCAAAACGATATGGGTGTGAAAAATCTCGACGTACTCGATTTTTGACGATTGTTGAAGATTAAAGGTATTGAACCATTATTCATGTCGTGACTTTCTACTAACGTATCGTAATTATATTACTAACGTTTATCTCAAAACTACATTTTTCAAGTCGGCCGGACTGATAACTCAAACAAATTTTAACCGATTCACTTGAAATTTAAACTGTATATTTAGAATTACATTTTCTAAGGCACTAGGTAGGATTTCTTCATTATATTGCATAGTTCCGTTTTTATAAACAATTTCTTGACGATTGTCTCATGGCATTTTATACTTTTTGTTTTGGAAAAACAAAATTTGACAATTTTCTTTGCCATTTAGACAAAAAAACAACGTATAAAAAATCCTACGTACTATTCCATTATATAGCTATTCTCATGTATAATCAAAAGAACTTTCGTGTCTTATCATAACTCGAAAATTATAGGAGCTGTTGGTCCGGCCATTAAACTTCCAGAAATAAAGGCGTCATCGGAAAAATGCTGCACAGTCGCCTTTTTGACGCGTATCGCTGTGAACAAAATAATTTTGTATAGTCAATTACGTATATAATAAAACGCCTGTTTTGTAATTTCGATTTATTTTATGGTTTCGATGACAAAAAACACAAAATATGTCTTTTTGGCATCTAGAGTGGCCTTTACATTTAAGGCCTTAACATTTAAGTTTAAAAATAAAATTTTGCTAGATAAAACGAATAACCACGAGCATTTTCCAACAACCATGCCAAAAAAAGTTATCATTTGTAGAACGGTCATGCAAAAAATCAAAAGCAGATATGTTTCATCTCGAAAACCGAGGGACTTTTACTGAACTGAAATTCCAGGATATAATAGAATGAATAAATATAATAGCATTCATACCGGGTCACCCTGTATATGGACCATTCTTCCAAAATGATCTTTTTGCGGGACAACGCCATTTATAAATAAAAATATGTCATTTTTAATGGAACATTGCAATTGACTTCATCTCTAATTGAAATCACATGATTTCCTGAGGATTACACTGATTTTGCAGTTTTGAGAGATTGAAAAAAATGGTAGGGCCAGAGGAACGATTCAAACCTTTTCCTTTCGAGCCTTTATTGGTTTATTGATATCTTCTCCTCCTTTTTCTTCGAATATTAACCTCGCTCTTTGTGTTTCAATTTCTCTTTTCCTACAGGATCCCAATAAAGGCATATACTGGACCACCGTAGAATTTTCTCACAGGCAAAACTATAAAACTGGTCGTTATCGCGCATAGCTTGGCTCGCAATCAGCTGTCGAAAGACCTACTTATATATATACATATATATATATATATATATACACACACACACACGCACACATATTTACATGAGGGTAGTTAAAAAAAAAGTTTCTCGCGGTACTCAACGGAAAATGTTACTACGTTATGAAAAAGTAATTCATACAAAATTTGAGAGGTCTAAACATTTTTTTAGGTAGTGCTCAAACAACTTGAAATTTTTTGTCGATTTTTCTTCAATTTTTTTCTTCCCTTGTTTTCTTACTCCAAAACAACATATTACTCCAAAAAACACGCATCCCACATTGATTCTTAATCTGCAAATACAAATTGTTTATGGTAAAAGAAAATATTTAAGTAAAATCTGTATATTGTTACAAAAAAAATTAGATCAGGACTTACATTGGATCACGCACTAGCATTTTTTGCATCGAGATAAAAAAAATTAACACACCGATATTCATGAAAAAAAAAACAAGAAAAAGGCGTTTGAGCACTAACAAAAAATTGTTTAGAACGCTTAAAAATTGCAAAACTTTTTTTTTTAACATACATCAATTTTCCGTTCAGAAAAGAAAATCGATTTTTTTTACCCGCCCCTATATATATGTGTGTGTGTGTGTGTGTGTGTATATCAAATTTCCCACAGAAATGTCTACGACGCTTATACCATTGTGAAATAATTATCGCTATCGCTCGCCCTGTGTTAACTATGGTGCAAACGATAATGCGCCCGAACACGATACCTTACAAGTCGCAACGACAAAACGCGTGTATAATATAAACGTGCACATATTCGATAATGTACACCCGGTGTATAACGGGCGGATCGAGAACCCTCGAATGACCGGGAGTAGCCCAGGGAGTTTGTGGCTCTTGCAAACCGTAATTGCCCTTTTGCAAACGGATACTTCGCCCGAAGAGCGATACGAAACACATCCAAACAAAGTTAATTCACTCTATGTTTTATTTTGTTTTTAGTTATCCGAATTTAATTTAAAATTATTTCTGTATTTGAAAAATTAATACACTTGAATCAAATTTATCAAATATAAATTGAATTCGAATTGATTTCGAATAAATTAAATTAAACTTTTTTTAACAAATTAAACGTGTAGTAAATTAACCCAAACATGGTTTAATCATTAAATGTTTTACTTGTTTTTTTTCTATTTATTCGAATTCAATTCAAATTGATTTATTTACCCAAATAATTAAGCAATTAAAATTAAATTATATATTTTAATTTTAATTTGAACTAAATTCGAATAAATAAAAATATTAATCAACTTCAGCAAATGAATCCAATTAAACCCAAACAATGTTAATTTATGGCATGCTTTGTTTGTTTATTTTTTAAATTTATTCGAATTTCAATAAAATTTGTGTATGTATTGAAAATGGTATTCATTTAAAAAAGTAATGAATTTGAATTCAATTTATAATATTCAAATTCGAACAAATGAAAAAAACAAAAAAAAATATATATATACTACAGTAAATTTAACGAGAGAATTGGCGATACGAATAGAATATACTCGATTTAACAGTATATAATATATGTTGTAACGTTTATTCAACGTTATTTAATATATTTTTGTTGTATATAGGTATTTTTTAACATATTTAGGCTAGAGAGGAATTAGTAATGTAAGATTAGTTTTAAGACGATATTGATAAGAACATTAAATGTACTTCTGTGTAAAAACCCCTAAGGGGTATACCTGGAATAAATACTACTACTACTACTAATGCATGATTGTATATATAATTTTATTATTACTTTTTATTATTTATTTGTCATTTTAATATATTTAATATATAAAATTATATATCATCTTGTAAAAAGCTTTGCGAAAAAGTTGTGCAAGTAAATCTCGATACTACTAATATAAAATTATATATCAATATAATTTTAAAAACTATTACACCCACGCACACTTATACTTATATATATAATAGAAGTTCGTAAGCACATAACGAGAGATAAGCACGTAGCACGAAGCGAATATCAGCATCGTTATCCTCCCGTGCCCCGGCAACAGCCACATCGATATTCTATTATAGGTATGCTGTAATATCTATTTCCCGTTATCGTGAGACTCAATAGACACGTATTCGCCATGTATCGTTTGTTTAGCGTGCTTCCCATTACGTGCACGCGAGAATCGAAGATCAAATGCATGCGCGGTGGTGAGCGGCGAATTAGAGAAAAAGTAAAAAAACCAATTATGTATATTTAAATTAAATATACGTATATATATATGACGTCATGTCTATATGTGCCTTGTGTGTATGCCTGTAGCTCATGATTTATTTCTCGACAAAACGCAACTAGCTCCGCAACTGGGAAGCGAAACTGGGACTGGTTGTATCGGTATAGGTTTTCCGCAGTTTCCCTCTACCCACGGCAGAACTGAGATGGTGAATGCGATACAGGAGGGGAAGTCGGCTGCGGTCGCAAGGTGGTAATGACTAGTGGAATATGGTGGGGAATTCAACAATGGGGAAGACCCCGTACAATGGAATCTACGTTAATAATAAAAATAATAATAATTTTATATATATATATATAAGCACATGATGCCTTTAATCATGGTGATAATTTTAATATCGATTTCAATTTCGCTCATGCTCGTAAATTTATGATTTATTTTGAAAAATCTCGATATTTCAAACGCGTTAATAATAAATAATGAAATATTATTATTTTCGAATTTCGAGCCACTCGTTTGAAGCGACAATGTTGTCATATTTTCTCCGATGAATCGTATCGAATAAGGAAAAAAAAGAGGTAGAAGGAAATTAAACGAAACGCACGCTCCAAGATTAGCAATTAGCGTTATTGCGGTAATTGCCGGTGCAATTACTATCGAGGACGATATCGTCACAAAGTGGCGTGTCGAATTTCGACCAAAACGCGATTGGATGTGCAGATAAAGCAGAGGGAAGGAGGCAGCGGGGGAGGGCAGAGAGAGAGAGAGAGAGAATAGAGCAGTATAGCGATAATGCGCACCCGATTTGTTGCCGCCCTGGGTACACCCACGTGTATCCTGTGGCTCCTATGTCAATCTATAATGATCAATGATTGCTCGATTCATCATTGATTCAAGGCAGTATTATCGAATTAAACCCCGTGCTCCTCCATCCAGTCTCCGTATGATGACCCCTGTCTCTCTCTGTCTCGCTTGCTCTCCATCAGTATCCCTCGGCCTCTCCAGCCATTTCCTTGTGACCTCATCAAAGGGTCCAGGCGCAAACGGTGGAAATGGACGTGTGAGCCGCATCGCTGTGAAGATGGATTGCGCGACATCAAGGTGAGGATTAATCGCAATGTCGGAGACGTTGTTGGTGTTCCGTTGAGAGGTGAACTGTGTAAGGCCGGCGAGAAGGAGAGGGGGGGGGGGGGGTTGCTTCGCAAATGAAGACGAGACTCTGATAACGGGGCGCAGATCGATGACGTTGTTACAGTAGACGTACGCAAACGTCGTGAGAATGGGGATTCCGAAACATAGATATGTATATGTATATGTCGGGTAATCACGTATATGTAGGGTATGTATATGTATATACATACCCTGTATATGTAGGCTAACTACGTTACAACCCTTCCTTGTGCTTCGGACCGATTACCAGAGTATCAACTGCGTCTGTACATACTGGGGTCGTATTTGTATCTGTTTGCCTCCCGGCACTTGGAGATCCGTTGCCAAGCGTCAAAAAGGGCGAAAACGCGGAAGGGAGTGAACAGTGAAGAGACGAGAAAAGGAGGTATAAAAAAGGGAAGTTTGCTCAACGAATGCTTTGCGGAAAGTTTCTTGAAAACCAATTGTCCAAATGACAATTTCCCGAATATAATTTCTCGATAACGATTGAACGAATAAACAATTTCTCAAATGCAATTTCCCGAATGAATCATTTCCAAAATAAACGATTTATCGAATACAAGATCCCAAGTTGACGGTTCCCCGAATGGACGATTTCCCGAATGAACAAACCAAACAAACCGAACCAAAAAGCAAATAAATTCGGGGTATTTTCTATTGGAGGAATTGTTCATGCGGCAAATTGTCTACGAGAAATTGTCCGTTCGATAAACTGAGTTCGGGAAATAATTATTTCGGGAAATTGCTTTTGGGAGATTGTATTAGAGAAATTGTCATTCGGGCAATTGTTCTCGAAGTACTTTCCGCAAACCCAATGAACAGGTCGAATTGCGAAGATTTTGCTTCGACGTGAATATCAGGCTCACGAAATTGGGATTCTACAGACAGTTGGTACGTAGTCTTGTCAGGTTGGAGTTGTTTTTTGTCGTCGTAAAATATTCATGAACAATGAAGTTATTATTATTTAAACTTTCGTTGACTCTCTGCCATTAACAACGCTACGGTCGGTTTTTATCGTCAAAAAAATTAGATATACTCTTTGAACATTTTCCACATGTCTGCATAACTGAAATTCGAGTTTGAAATTGAATTGTTGAAAAAAAATATTGAAAACTCTCGATTTTAGGGAAGTGAGCATTTTGTTTCAAATTCGTCTGGACGCACATTACCCAGTGTGCCAACGTAGGCATTTTTTAATTTATTCGAATTTCACATTTATTTATTTATTTATTAGAGTTGTACTTATATTGAAAATTAATAAATTTGTATTCAATTTATGACATTTCAATTGAATTTGAAATTTAATTTTAAAGAACAATATATACACAATATATACACATTTTAAAGAACAATATATACACATATACACGCACACACTTTTCTCAGATAATATTTACAAATACATACCAGCGATTAGGACGCGTGAACCTGGGAGTTTTCGAGTTTCATGTGAAAATCACCCAGTTTCCATTTCCAACTATCCAATTTCTGGTTCGATACATTATAGCTCCAGGTGAAATTTGGCCAATATCCATACGCATATATATATATGTATATATATATATACACACACATTTAACAAGGTTGAAAAGTAAATATCGTTGAGATCGTTTCCACACCCCCTCCGTCACTCCCTCTCCTCTTCGCTCGTCACCCACCCTCCTCGAGCCGTCCAGTAATTAGGGGCAGGCTCGAAGCATTCAAAAACGAAAAAAAAACGAATAAAAAACAATCCGTATACCCAATTCCATGGTTTATATATTTTTCGTTCTCCTGCAGCCCTGCCTCCCACTCATACCCTCTGGCTCCCCTCTGCCCTCTCCGGTTCGAGCAGCTACGCGTGTATAATTTATTCTCGTTGCTCCTGCAATTGCACCCCTATAGTGCATCGGTCGTACATGAAACGTCGATATCATATCGATTGGCCATGTATCCGGCGCGTTCGAGACCCCGTCCGGTAAGCGGAGAAAAGCGGAAATGAGTGCGAAAATATTATTGGAAATGTTGAGCAAGTTAATTTTAATTGGAGAGGGGGAGGGAGAGGCCTGGTCGATAGAGTTTTTTTTCTCGTATATCGTACATGCGGATATATTGAAAAAATAAAAAATCCTGATAATAATGATTTCTTGATAATAAAAATATAGAGTTTATATAGAGATAGTCTTGATAATGCATAATAATTTTGGGAAATGCGAGAAAATCATTATTTTATTATGTAGATAATAATCTTCATTTATAATAACAAAAATACAGACTATTATTTGCGAATATATTCATTTTTTAAAGCCACTTCGAGTGCCGTGCAGCCTTAGGTCGATGGTGGTTTGCGAAATTTGTTTTTTCTTTACCCTCCTTCTCTCACCCCCACCAAGATATTATACTCGAGGTAGGGTCGACGGAGCAAATGTGTCTCTGGGTCGGCAGTCTCGAGGCGCGCTCGTTTTCCAGTCTATATCCCATTGTGGAACGCGTAAGAAAAATGGTCCTGTGAAAAACAGAGGGCAAAAAGGAAAGCAGGCTCAGAGTAAACGCCTGACTAATTAGTCGACATTAGTCAAGACCCGTTCTCCCTCGTACTCTCGAAGTTTTTTTTTCTTTTTTTTGTTTCTCTTCATACCTTTCCTTTTCAATTTAATCTTTTGTTTCAGTTTTCTTCCTTTATATTTAATTTTTATTTTTTATTTAACTCGAACTAAATTAGAAATTTTATTCAAATTAATTGTAATTATGGTTATTTTTTTATTTGTTAATATTGCAATAAATACTGATGACATAATTCATGTGATAAAATAATGCATTGATGGAATGTACGTTTCCATTTACAAAAAATAACATAAATAAAATAATATTTGTGAAAAAAAATAATTCTCTTTTCATTTTCAGTGACAATAAATTGCGATCGTACAATTCATGACTACATTTATACGTATAAGGAAATGATTAAACGACCACTATTTAAAAAACTAATATAATATATATATATAGTTTTTTTCTCGTTCATACCAAACCAAATGAAACTACGTAAATAATGATTACCTCATTTACGTAACAATATTATCTATCGATGAATTACATAATTCCCTTCACATATACATAAAATACTGACGATAATATTATTTTTTTTTAATCACGTGTTGTTCCCCATCAACTGAATTAAATTCCATAAATATCGATCGCCCAATCGATGTAACAATAAAATGCAATTTTAAAAGTCATAATTACATCGATATACAGCGAAACGATGAAAATAATATTATTCCAAAAATAACGTCACAAGAGTCGAGCGGAAATCTTGGGATACTCGACGACGTCGTGCTGATTGGGTATATATAATCGTGGAAAATGATCAAATTGAGCGTAGCGCTGAATCGTATCGTGTTGGCGCTGACGAGCGGTTGGCGCTGTTGGAGAACAGCGGAGGGGCGAAGGGGCGTTCGCATTTGGAATTCCGTGGTATTCGTCGTGCATACATGATGCAAACTCATTCGGCCGTGTGCTCCGACGATTCGATCGTCTATATACATACGTGTACCGTGGCGATAGAATCGGGAATAGAGTAACTCCGGGCAACAAACGTGCGGCGTCCCCTCTCGACTCTCGTGCGATCGAGCTTGCCTCCGCTTTGTACCTCTCGCTGTCTCCGCTCTTGGTTTTTCGCATTTAGTGCTATTTCTCCGGCGTTTATTCTCTCTCTCCCTCCCACTCTGTCTTAATTTATTGTTATTTTATTATTCATTTATTAAAATAAATATATATCATGATTTGTTTATTATTAACGTTTATTAATTACATTTTTCTATAATTAAGTTTATGATTTTATTTTTGCTTATATCGAGTTTTACTTTGTTGATCAATTTCCTCTTTTTATTTCATTTTAATAATTTAATTTCTATCTTATTGCTCACTCTATCGTTTATTTTTCATTTCGAATCTTTACTTCTTTAATTTCTGTCGATTTTTCCGTTTTATATCAAATTTTCGTTTCTCTGTTGCTGTTGATACTTTTTTTGAATCTCATGCGTACCTTTATAAAGGGTGTCTCAAATCGACCTGGCATTTTTTATTGCGCGCCATTTTTTTGTGGCCAACATTGAGTTGTAATCTTTGACAACTGACATCAGCACGTATTGAGGTTTGGTCATGGAGAGTTGCACGATCGAGCAAGTTTTAAGAATGAACAAAGTTAACAAAAAGACGTGGCGGCCATTTTTCGGATATTGTGTTCCCCACGTAACCTCCATGTTTGTACCTTATGTTAAAATTTAAATATTCGTACTTTTCGAATAAATAATACGTTTTATTAAGAAATTAAAATGTCAGCTCATCTGAGACATCCTATATTTGACTTAGAGTTTCCTGGGACATAATAATATTATCAATCGGTCGATCGATCAATCAATCAAGCTATTTATGCTTCTCTGCTCTTACATGCTTCGTTTTTTACCCCTTCCCTCTTTTTGCTTCTTTCTACTCCTATTCTCCCTCTCCCTCTCGTTCTCTCTCTTTCTATTAGCTTACTAAGTTTATGAAGTTAATCTTAGGTTCATAATTTCATTTTCGTTTACATCGTCTTTTGCTTCGTATTTCAATGTGCTGCTTTATTTTGTTTTTATAGTTTCTTTTTTAACTCATCGCATCTTATAATGTTTATTTTTGCTTTATATCGAATCTTACTTTTTTAAATTTCTGTTTATTTTCTCATTTTATATCAAATCTTCGGGTTTTTCAAATACCTGTTAACATTTTCTTCTTATTCCATTTGTACCGTTACGTTTGCCAGATCGTTTACTGCGCATAATTAATATTATCAATCAACCAACCTATTCGTGCTATTACCCTCTCCTCTTTATACTTCTTTCGATTTTTATTCACTCTCTCTCTCTCCCTCTCTCTCTTTCTCTCTCCCCCCCTCCCTCTCTCTCCCTCTCCCCCGTTTCCCAAAATCATCATAATTTTGCCACACGTACGCAGTCCCGAAACTCTGGCTCCAATTGTGCGCCTACCACAGATGCAAATTGCGAGCTCGAATGCGACCGCACAAAGCCCCGCCCCCCCCCCCCCCCCCTCATGTGTTTCACTCGTTGCTGTACGAGTATCGTACCGAGGGCGGGCATTAAGCGCGAGAGCATTCACGCGTTGCTCTCGCGAGCCGAAACGCGTGTATGCCTATATGCATACGTTGCCTCCTCACCACAACCCCTTTTTAGCGAGAACACACGTATCCTCCGAGCTGGAAGGAGCATTCGCCGAACACCGCGCTTTATTGAAAAATTAAAACGAGAGAAACGGAGGAAAACGAATGAATTTTTAAAAAACGAAAAAAAAGCCGCGAACGGGAAGATGTTTGCAATGAAAATGGTGATAATGCGAAAATTCCTCGCTCTCTCGTCAGGCCGTGACTGCACTTATCATATGCAACTAACGTATGAGCTCATTGCAATTTTCATCACAAAGATCCATAAACTGGAGGAGGAAAAAAAAGTGTGTTCAAAGAGGGACGTGCACAATGTGAGAACGAAAAGAAGCGAATTATTGATGCGCGCGCGCGCGTGTGTGTGTGTGTGTATTTTATATTGCGACGGGGACCACGAACAATACGAATATAGGAAAACAAGAGACTGACAATCAATATTGACCTTTATATATAATTCTATCGACCTACAGATATAACTGCTTTAAACAGCAGCATGTCGTTGAGTATTCCGAGATTTTCCGTCGTGCCTTGTCTACTTATGCACAGAAATCTCATGTTTATTACAATTTTTATTACAATTTTTACTATAATAATATTATTTTAACACCATTCTTCTACTTATAATTATACGAACATAATAATGAATTGGATAGCGTTATTGTGTCCAGCAATCGAGTTATTATCTCATTTGGTATTATTGAATTATGAAAATAATAATAGCAAATCAAATAACGATTTAATTACGAGACGAAATAATAATAATATATAATTCATTATTATATTCGTAGGCAGCATAATAAATAGAAGAGAAGTATTAAAATTATATTATTATAATTAAAAGAAGAAAATTAATATACATTTTTTTGAAAATTGATATACAAAAACTGCGATATATTATATATTATCTAAAAATAGCTGATATATATATATATATATATATATATATATATATATATATATATATATATATATATATATATATATATATAGATTATCTAAAAATATATACCGTGGAACGAGCGGAGCATCGAGAACCCCCAAAGCCTCTTTGTTCCAACATTTCTTTCGATAATCATCCGACGAATATTGGAGAAGTTGTGAATTATTCCTACAGGCCACGATTTGATTTTTTTTTGTTGCTCCTTTTTCTACGCCCTGTAGGTCGTAGAAAAAAACATAGTGTTTGGACGTCGCGGAAAAAATAGATATGGCAATAATTTCGGGTCGATTAAATGAATCTGGAACCCTTCATCTAAATATATATATAGGGAGCTTGTACAGGCAGGGAGGTCGTTACGCATCTGAAATGTGTAGCCCGGTAATTCCACAAAGTCATCGATGTGAACGGGCCACTAATGGCCAGCAAGCTCCCATACTCCTAGTGCCTTGCCTTGCCTACCAAGCTCCCTTGGAATTCTACGTCGTGGAGCAGTTAGATTCCCCACCCCTCTCTCCATGGCTACCCCGCTCTCTCGGACAATCCGACCCCAACAGAGTTCTACAGGCTAGTGCCTCCACCTTGTTGGAATATAGGGAAAGCAGCAGGCGATCGAAGGTTAAGATTTCATCTCCTAGCGCATGCTGTACGTGTACAGGGACAGTATATTTTGAACCTATCGTATCCACGTAACGTTGGCTTTATCAGCACATCCGGCTGTTTCGTGAACGGTCCTTAATAGTTTTTTTTGTCTAAACGAATGATCGTTGATTTTACGGACACCCGGTGTTGGTGTGGAAAATCAGACGATAGGTACAGTAACGCATATGCAGGGTGACCCAAAAAGTAACATCGGGAAGGAATATCTAGACGCCTCGTGTCCAGTACCTATCCGAATCACCACCGTTCATGTACCACGATCTTTTTTGCCGTTCGAGCCAGAAGCATTTTCTTCTTATTGGCGTATGTACTCGCCTTGCGATTTTTGTCAACTTGTTTTGTCGTTACGAAGTACACTGTTGAGTAATAAATAAATGGCCAGCCGAACAGTGACGTTTATGGCTTAGATATTGATTAAAAGTTGGAATACATTTGAGAGGATCAGTCGCTGAAGTTCAGATGATGAAAATACAATAATTATGCTAGCGTAAATGACTGCTAATTGCTTTTAACAACTTCCAAAAGGATAGTACATGCACAAATAAAGAAAAAATAAAACTTATGCTACAGGAGAACTCGAAAAGAAGAATGTTTGTATTCTTCTTCCTCGAAAAGGAAACAAGATCGTAGAACATACATTGGGCTGATTCGGACGGGTATTGACACGAGACATCTGCAATTCCCTTTTAGACGTCACTTTTCGGGCTACCCTGTATGTGTGTGTAGTTCCAGTTTTGTGTGTAAAAGGAGCCCATTTTCCGAGCTATGTATTGGGGAGTGTGCGCATCAAAGTCAATTCTACGGATTTCAACGAAAGCCCTTGCAAAGCAATCCCAAAAAGTTGGAAAAACACACTAAGCGTGTATATATAGATGCATATCCGGTTTTAAAATATCATGAACCTCGGAATAAACCGTGGGATACGTTGCCTTTTTTCTTCTTTCTGTTTTTTTTTTGTTCCGTCTCTCAGGTATATCTCTGCATACGAGAGACTGTAGTACGCTTTATCCTAGCAAGATTTCTATTCCATCTGCAGGGGCTCGTTTTCCATGCGGTAGTACCGGGGAAAATAGTTGGAAAAAAGAAAATAAGGGATAAAATAATTCGGGATTCGAGCGACCGGGAAAGATGCGCGCGTATAACACACCAACGTGTGCATTCGTAGTCGAAAGAGCGGAAAAGCGTATCGTCGCAATGTCAAGGAGAAAACGTCCGGGTCCCTCAATCTTTTTTTCCCGTAGGACGATTCAATCCACGTGGGGGGAATCAGTCAGTCGAAAAGTTTTCCTCCTTTCTACGAATATAGGTCTCACTGGAATATATATTCCGATTTATCTATTTACGCGTGGCCGTTGCAATAACCTGCGAATCCCGCCAATGGTGCCCTCATCCCTATTTGAGAGCACTGCCACCCTAAATGACGAGATACCCAATGAAGGAAGACGATTAGCTACACATATGCAGATGAATGTGTAAACGGAAGAAACCAGATTCGAGTAACGTGAGAGAGAAAATCGATGATCCGCAAAGTTAGACGGAGCATGAAGGTAAACATCGAGGATTGAAAACAGAGGGGATGGGGAGAAAGATGAGAGAGAGAGAGAGATCAAAAATATATGTTAATCAGTGACCAAATGCTAGTGACGAATAATAATCCTCTGTAAAATCGACGGACAGCCCAAGTCAATCATACCAGTGCTGTTCGTCCTGTAGTGCCAGTAGATCGGGTCCGTATGAAGTCAGACGAGCCGCCACATTGCCAAACTCGGAAAGAAGAGCAACGGGACAAAAAAGATATTCCGGTGTGATGAAAATACGAGCCTCGTTTTATACCTCATATATATGCACATATACATTTCCTGATGCCCACACACATACACATACACACATATATATATATATATATATATATATATATATATATATATATATATATATATATATAGGCGTGGAAGAGAATAATACCAGCGCGAACAGGCGGTGCGAGCCTGGCAATAGGGAACGAGAAGAACGCGAGATTCTCGCGCGTCTCACTCCCTTTTGAATACGAAAACGAGCTCGTGCGCTTAACATATTCAACGCGATAACACAGGACCAGGTGAATGCAGTTTTATATACCGGGTATTCGGCAAAAGTCTCGCCCGAATATTCTCTGGATGGATAGCTTACGAGATTCCTGAGAGAAAAGTTCTCAGCTACTTTTTTCTACGACGCGTCGTTCATGACGTATCGATTCGTCAGTGATAGCCAATGAGAGGACGGCGGCGAGAAGACCGTACCGCGCCTAGCGTATAGGCGTGCGCGCCCCCCCACCTTGACTACACGCGAGCCAGCGCCCTATTGGCTGTCGCCAATTGAGCGATATCTTCTGAACGGTACGTCGCAGGGAAAAACTGATGGGGACTTTTCTCTACAGAATTTCGCACACCATCCATTCCTGTCAAAATTGACTCGAAGTTCCGGGCCACCGTGTACATGTAATCAGTCTCACATTCCAACCTTGTGCTTTCCGCGAGTCTCGCATACACCCATATGGATAATATCCTCTTCGTATGTAGCCCTCGGAGTATATGAGACTTGATACAGACCGTACAGATATGTACATGTAGCATACCACCATATATTTTATATATCCACACATGTCGGTGTATACACGCGAAATTGACTCCTCCAGACTTGTCTCTGATATTAGGAAATGTTACTCGTTTACTATCGCGGGCCTTCCCCTTGCGAAACTTTCCGTACGGTGCTTCTTTGGACTCGGGCGAAATAACGTTCAAGAGGATCTGTCACTTGAAGTAACTTGGATTCGGCTCAATATTTATCCGTTGGCAAATATTCGTACGAAACTGCCTCGTAACGTTTCCGAAGACGGTACACACATTTGTACGAATATTAGATGGAACATTCCAGAGGAAATATGCACCACTGACAGTCTGTGAACGCCCGGATGAACGTATATTGGAGATGAAAAATAATTGGACAGTTAATGGCTAGAAGTGAACGGAAAAAAGACAAGTTTCACCAGAACAGAGAAGCAAAAAGGGATGAAGACACCACCAAGCGAAAGCCGTGATCTCTTCGATCCAACGGAACAAACTTTAAGTGCAAACGTCTTCGCAGTGAGTTTGCGCAGAAAGTGGGAGGGGGAAAGCAACGCAAGCATATCGAAAACTCGTTAATCGACGATGAGAAAGTTGGTCAATGACACATTACGATAACGACAGTGGTAAAAGTGATAGTCGTGATAATATCCAGCGGTACCCATTGGCAGATGATGATCATGATGATGACGACTGCTATGGCCAGAAGTTCCATTGCGGGGAATAAAACCACTTTGGAACTTGTTAGTAAAGCGAGTAGAAGAACAAAGGTGCAAGGAGAGATGAAGAAGTAAAGCGCTCTTGTGAATTCGAGTGGAGAAAGTGCTTACACTGACTGAGCGATAAGACCAGTTGAGCGAGGGGTGAAGAAAGCAAGAGAAAAGAAGAAGAAAAAGAAAAACATTCATATCTATATCTATATATATGTTCGTATGAGGGATAAGACCATATAAAGTAGAGAACGTCCGGCACGATATTACCGTCATACCTTTCCCATAAGGGCCATTCCATTTTCCCGACCATTTTGAAGAGATGCCAAAGAAAAGAGAACGGCCAACCTCCCCATTCCCTCTGCACAGACGTTTTCGTTTTCTCTTATCGGAGAGCGTACTACTATTATCGAAGACGCCTCTGGGTCCTTCGCCATCCGTAGCAATAATAAACCCTGCGTCTCCTCTGCACCATACCACTCCATTTTATTTTCAACCCATAACCAAGTGCCGGTATTCAGGACTGTCGGTCTTGTTTGGGGCTGCCCTGCAGCCCCTTCTGGTTTCCTATTCGCCCCAAGATCGGAAGAGGAATACGAGTGCATTGGCAATCGGAGGGATCCAACTTCGAAGGAGAAAATGGAAAAGGGATCGCTTTGAGCAACCGGCTTGATGGAGTGGCGCACAAATGGGGTAACAAAGGTAAGAGAAACAGGAAAAATGGGGAAAAGAATGAGAAAATAGGGTAAATTGAAGAATCAAAATACAAGAAGACAATGGAAAGTCGGAGGGAACATTGAGTCACGTTTATACGCGGCTTAGAGTCATCTATGGTGGTTGCGCTTGATGTAAGGACTGACTGATGACGCACCAAGATCTTGGGAGGAATTAGTAGGATGAAAGAGTCGGGCGCGTGATCGATGTTGATATGTGACGTAATGATCTATATGTGAGGCACGTTGCTGGGGTAGGTCGAAGAGGGAAAAACGATAAGAAAGCGAAGGCGAGCAGAATGAGCAAAAACAAGCCGAGGTGGAAGAGCAGACAGCAAGAAAGAAAACGAATGAGGAGCAGGAAGAGACAAAAACCGCGAGGCGAGAAAAGATAGTCGGATCTACACAACGGCCATTCCCTAAGTCTATCAAAATCCGTTTTCGAGCCCTGGTTATGAACCCTAATTAGTTTATTAGCGGCTGAAATATGACCTATCAAAGTTTCGCCAAATCGCAAGATCGACTGTCCGGACCTTCGAAAATACACCTTTTCGCGTTTTGGCTTCTCCAGAATCGCCTTTTCGGCCTAGGGACTTCGACGTGAGCTCATTTTACGTGAAATCGATATAGCTTTCAAATGGACTTTGAGCCGGCCGGCGAGGATCATTTGCCAATCGGGTTCATCGGCCCAAAGTCAGCCACGGATTTCACCACCTTTCCTGATCATACCTAATTTTCCTATCCAGAGGATGTCGATTTTCGGGTGGAAGGAAATGAGATAGTGCGACGGACCCGACGGAATTCTCCACGTCTATCAAAATCCTATCCTCGATTCCCAACATTAAGTTTAAGTCAGTTAAATGAAACCGCCACTACAGCGGTTTAAAATTATGCAATTTCGGCGATCCTAGAAAATTGGTCAACAGGGTCCACCTTTTTTTGCCACTTTTGAACCTTGTCAAGAGTCTATTTGTGGGAG
This sequence comes from Ophion costatus, assembly GCA_951751655.1. Classification (NCBI taxonomy): domain Eukaryota; kingdom Metazoa; phylum Arthropoda; class Insecta; order Hymenoptera; family Ichneumonidae; genus Ophion; species Ophion costatus. The sequence goes on from OX632367.1 coordinate 17,980,468, forward strand.
ATTTTCCGCTGATTATGACTATTACCGACTTTCTCTCGATAGCTCAAAATTACGCCGGCCAAATGCGAAAAACCTATTTTCGGATACTTTGGACGACTTTTTCCAAAAATTGAGATTTTCGGGGCAAATGAATGGTCAATTGGTAGTCAGAGTGTCAACATATATTGATAGGACCCATACAAAAAAACGAAAAAACCAATAAATAGTATCCCATCGCGGCCAAAAAAAGTTTCTCGACTATAAATCGCTCGTTATTTCGTTGTCTTCGCGTAGACTCGGCCTAGCGCTCATTCTTTTCGTTATCGTTTTCTCTGCAAAATACCTATTGGTTTACCGAGCTCCAACAGTTTCTCGATTTTTTGCAGAATTACAACGACGAACCATCGATTTTTGCCAATTTTTCCAACTACCCCTTTGTCTCTCTTTCGGCCATTTTTGACATGCACTCTCCGGAAGAACCAATTGAGATATCTCCATGAGCCCAACGCCATTTTCTAAGTCTATCAAAATCGTCTTCGGAAACGGCTAAGCAGCTAAGCAGCCGATCTAAGCAACTAAAGCAGCTAGACAGCTAGGCAGCTAAGCAGCCGATCAAAAAATAGCCTCTTCGCCGTCACGAAATCAGCCGGATGGTGGTCAAAATGAAAACTTGCATTTATACAACTTCCAACGGCCCTATGCGATGTGAAATGGATCGCTGATTGCACAAATCCCGGGGCTGCTTCCTAAAAATTGATATCACAAGACTATTCCCCAAAAACCCTATACCCGGTAAACATCTTCCATCTCTCGCGCCGTTCCTCGCCACCAGGTATGCACAGCTTAGTGAGCACACGCCGACGGATTCGTCCATGCGTACCAGTGAGCTTTTGGGCGAGGCGGAACGATAACGAGACCAGAATCGGCACGCTCCCCAGAGACAAACATATACGGGATGAGAAGGCGATGCCGCAGGAACGAGACAGGGAGAAAAGGAGAGAAGGAAATCCAGAGACCGGAAGTATAAGAGCCTGACGGTGTTTGGTGCGGAGAAGGGCTAGAAGTGGGTTGAAACGTCCGTCTACTGTGACCCATTCCCCGTGTTTTATTCCCCCCGGGGTTTCGAAGTCTTTAGCTCGAACGACGACAACGTTGAGGAAGCAACCACGGCGTATGCCTGTAATTAAACTGACATGCGCCTGCTTCTTGTCCCGGGGCCACGGGGCTCCCGAGCTTATTTCGAGCAAGAGAGAAAACGGCTTTTCCAACTAGCGAAGCCAAGGTAGACAGTCAGCCCAGCCTCCAAACGGATCTACGCGTAAAATGTACGGTCCGCAAACTTTCTCCAAATGTTTCGCTTCGCGCCCCCCCTGTCGAGAAATTTCAGCCCCTGAGCGACGTCAACCAACCGCGAACGCCTTTTCTCTCCTTCTCGCTCGGTCTCTTTTCTTCCTTTCTCAATGGGACGTCGAATTGCCTTCCTTTCTTCCTCCGTCTCTCTCTCTCTCTCTCTCTCTCTCTCTCTCTCTCTCTCTCTCTCTCTCTCTCTCTCTCTCTCTCTCTCTCTCTCTCTCTCTCTCTCTCTCTCTCTCTCTCTCTCTCTCTTTGCTTTAGCTCTTCTGCCGTTTGTCATTCCTTTGTTAAAGCCGGCGATTACACCGGGCCATGAAACGCCCGCTTCCGGGCAAATTCATGTCGCGCTCGCGTCAAAGCCGTCCTCGATTCGGTCCTAATTTGAAGCCCTCCCCCGCCCCGTTTTTGGCCCTCTTTGTACCCGAGTTTTTCCAACTGCTGAGAACCCGGCGAATCGACTACAGGCTTCCATGCCGATAATGGTAAAATACGCGGAATTATCGGGATACTCGTCATCCACAGGTTTCAATCTCGAAGTCTACTTGTTGCAGCTTCGTTGGCTTGATTTCCAGCCGAACCAATCCAACCCAAACAAACTTCAAAGAATGAGCGTTTGGCAGACGTTCCGTGTGTTCTGCTGTCTTCAAATGGGCTCTTTCTAAATTGATCTGCAACCGAAACGAACTTTTATACTCCATTAGCTCTTGAAAAAAAGTCAGCATGCTTTTGAACCTCTCTATCGTGGACCTTTGGATCAGATGCTCAGGCTGGACTTCCAAGCACGGATAAACCCAAAGCAACATCGGAGCTTCAGGGTTTGGCAGACTGACGATATTTTCTGCTGTCTCCAAACGTGCTCTTTCTAAATGAATCTTCAATTTAACTGAAGGCCGTACTTCATTAGCCCTATTCAAAAGAACGAAACGGTCAGTGCGCTTTTGAGCCTTTCTATGGTAGACCACTGGAACACTTGGTCAGGCTAGATTTCCTACTGTGGCTAAACCCAAAGCAATATCAAAGCATGGGGGTTTGGCAGACTCCATATTTTCGGCTATCTCAAAATGGGCTCTTTTTAAATTGATCTTCAACGAAACTGAAATTTCGTATCTTATTAGCCCTTTAAACAAAACTAAAAAGTCTGGATCAGTTGCTCAGGATGGGCTTCCAAGCGAGGATAAATTCAGAGCAACATCGACGCATTAGGGTTAGGCAGACTGTTCATATTTTCTGCTGTCTCCGAACGGGCTCTTTCTAAATTGATCTTCGACCGAACTGAACTTTCGCACTTTATCAGCCTTTTTCAAAAGAACGTAGTAGTCAGTATCGTTTCGAGCCTCTCTATGGTGAACCCCTTTACTTGGTCAAGCTGGATTCCCAACCGTAGCTGAACCCAAAACAACATCAAAGCATTAGCTTTGCCAACTCTCCATCTTTTCCGCTGTCTCCAAATAGACTCTTCCTAAATTTCTCTCCAACGGAACTGAACTTTGTTTTCGTTTTTTTTTTTACCGTACGGAGAAATAAGTTTGGGCACCTTGAATGCGTGAATTTCCTTATCAGAATTGGATTCAGAGAAATGAGCTTACGAATCCGTAATTCGCATTGGCCATGGTCCGGTTTTAGAATCGACCACATTCCAGCCACACTATGCAAACGCTGTCTGGCTGTGAGTCTGTGGATGTGTGTGTGGATCTCGAACGTATGGTAAATATGTCGTCACGTTGATTGACTTCAAAGCGAACGTAGCCTGGATAAGCGGGACGAGCTCTCGGCAGCCGCTGGACCGATCTTTGATCAAACATTGACTATTCGCCGCAACTTCACCACTGTGCTATGAATGTCCGGAGTTTGGTTAACGTTGAGCTGGCGTTTTCTACTCGAGTCCGAACCGAGCCTCGCTCGTTTGCCCTGTACCCGCTCTACCAGAGACACCTCACGCTTTTTACAAGCCCGGGCTTGTCGGGCCAACGATAGCCAATTTCTCCTTTTTTCGTCGTCGAGGACTCGATGTCCCAAATGATCAAAGGGGCAAGAGCGATCGACTGGAATGTCCGAGTGAAGGAGAGATATTACTTTGGAAGTAATGAAAGAGCGTTCTGAACTTGAGGATCTCCCATGTCGAGGCGGCGTTGACCCGGGCCAATACACCGATGGGTGACCGCGCACTGTCTCACTTCCGGTGCTGAACACAACCGGAAATTCAGCTCGGCTTCATCGGGAAATGAGCCAAAAAAAATTCAAAACAAAAATCAGGCCTTCCAAGCAACAAAATGTTTTAGATTAAAAAACCAAATTTCCTCCGAATACAAAGCTACCAGATTAATATGCCCACCAAATGACAGGAACGCTTCCATTCGTAACCCGCAACGTTCTTTTTCCTGTCCAGTGCTAACCCCTCCCCCATTGTTTATCTTAATTGGCCCGATGGGAGAGCAAATGAACTGCTCGTCGTTCCGCAATATTTTATAGGGATCTGGTTGCGCCAAAAGTAGATACTAAAAATACGCGATATGGGAGTAGACAAGGATCGGCTCGTAAATTCTGCCCTGCTTTTGGGAAAAGCTTCGTCCTCCCCCCCCCCTCGCCCCGTTATCAAGGGACGCATTACGTTCCCAGGAGGGTGATTGAAGGGAGGGAAAAAAGAGAGAGAAAAGTGAAAAACGAAAGAAAAAAAAGCTTCTCGCCACTCCACGCTATCGAATTTCCCCGATCACAGCGCAAAATCTTTCGGCGTCCATTGGGAAATTGAATTAACGAGTGTAAGATCGAAGAGACGGAAAATTGAAGAAGTGGGTGCATGTGTGTACCTATGTTTATTGATTTATTCAAACATTTAACTTAGTTTAAACATTATGTATAATATTTGAATGTATAAAGTAAATGATTAATATTAAAATTTAAATTAATCAAACAATTCATTTAAATTAATTGAATGAATTGATTAAATTGAATTGAACGTGAAAATGTTGAGATTAACATATAAAATTTTGTCCGAAGGTACGCATATCTATATATTACAAAATGCACCACTTGGAAACAGTTCAGAAAAGAGACATGAATGGAATCTGTAATTAAAACACTCCTTGCCCTCACCTTCCACCCCTTATCCCAGCCAGTGCAGCCCTTTGCTCGTAGCTCTTCCCTTTCTTCCTTAGGGACAGAATGCCACCTTTGGCGACAACTAAGCTACGCACTAGATTCTCGTCGCCTCGTGCTGTAATGATACACACCTTATGAACACACGGAACACACACTCGCACACATATGCACTTGTGTATTGTTGTTCGTTACATATACAAGGGACGTTATCACCCTTCGCTGCAGCTGCATATACGGAGCAGCCGTTAAGACACTAGATGTGTCCTCGTTTCATAAAGACAAATGGCAGGTATATACTCATGCACACGCGCAAACACACATAGGCAGAAGTATTTTTCCACCGTGAGGTCGACGTTTAAAGGGGCTGTTCGGAGTCAAGTGGAGCGGAAGTGTCGGGTGTAGGCTGAAATTGTTTCCTGGCGTAGAGGTGTAAAAAAAGAGATGCGTTTGTCATTAAAGGTTCTGCATAAGCGTGGGCCTGAAAAAACAGGCCGATTTTCAATCGTTTTTTTTTTGTGAGTATCGAAGTAACGAGGTGGGGATTGGGTATAATGATACAACTTTCAGATGACCGGATACGTTATTGAAATTTTGATCATTACAAAAATGCCGAGCTGTAGAAAAAAAGATTTGATTTTTAGGGAAAAAAACGACTTTAATCAATTGTTTTCAACAAATGGATAAACGTACGGAAAAATAATCTGGTCATACGATAGAAAATATTGTAAACTACGGTTCTGTCCGAATCGGAAGTGGATCGGACGAATCGATTTTGTGATACGGCTTACGTCGTTTCGTAAAACGAAGTGATCGAGGGGGAAAAAGGTTTCGCCCTTTACAAAATTGCTCATAAGTCGGTCAATTTTGATGACCTTGAAGCTTGCATCGTTGGAATGCAACAAAAATCAATTATTTTGAATTACTCACATATTTAGGCCAATTTGGGATTTAAAAATTACTCCCACGTTTCTACATATTGTTATTAGAAATTCACGCCCTCAATTTGCAAAAAAAAAAATCTTGGGACGATGACGAAAATAGAGAAATAAAAAATGAATGGAAAAAAATATATAGATGCATTCCAACGATGCAAACTTCAATGTCATCGAGTTTTGGACTTTTTGAGGGGTAAATTGCCACGATCTCTCTTGCTGCATAGTTTTATGACTAGGCTGTTACTCTAGCCTATAAAACTATGAAATGAAAAAAAAATCGTGGCAATTTCGAGCTTATGGAGACCCCTTAAAAATCGTATCTGCATATACACATACATACAAATATATTTTGGGACAGAGGGATGAAAAGCCCTGTCGGAATGCGAGTGGTTCTTCCCGAATAGAATAAAGCAAATACGCCAGGATAGACGGACACGTACCTACTCCATATTTCCAAGGGGCCAACGTCGAAGGGTTGATAGCCTGGGTTGGGGTAGTCAGTCGGTGGTTGAAGTAGCGAGGGGTGTAGGAGGTGGGTTCTCCGTGAAAAGCCGATACGCCATGTTCGTACAGTAGCGAACGAGCGAGACTGGAACGATGTGATGGACCTTAACAAAGCAAATTCAAATTTCACCGAGTCCGGTAAAACTCCAACGGGGAGAAACGCACGAGCGATTGTCCGGTGGGACGTTGAATTTCATCGTATATTAAATTATAAAAATACAATTAGCTCGACAAGCCGCGAATTCATCGGGGATACAACAAAACTAATTCAATTATTCGTGAGATGGCGATTCAAATTTTCGCATTTTTTTCGATTTTTCTATAAATATATTTTTCGAATTAATTATTCGAGAATTTAAGAAACGCGTGTTTCCTGTGGGAATAATACGTGCAATCTATATAAAAAAAAGGTCGAGACTAAATAAAATCGTTCCTCGAACGAGATCGATCCGTCTTCATTAAGAAATAAAATGATCGAGGCGACTTCGCATGCCTTTTCTCTAAGCCCCTCGTCTCGTGGAGAAGAAAATAAGTGGTAATACGATTCTCCCTCTGCAAACTCGAATTTACGTTACGATTATAAGTTTTACCAATTGATTGTGACGGATCACACCTTGGAGAACGAACTGACCCTCCTCTCTCCCTATTCCCTAATATCGCGAATAAATAATTCCTTCTAATTGAATCAGGGAAAAACAATGAGCAGTATATTATTATTATTAAATATATACATATATATATATATATAAGTGAACCATTTTCGAGATATTATAATTCATATTATTTTGTTTAAGTGAGAGATAGGCAACTTAAAAAATGAATTTTAAAATCTGTTGTTTGGAATCAAGCCTTTACATTATTTGTAATTTGAGGACATAGTAACAAAGAATTATCATCAATAAAATAATGATGAGCTGGAAACATTTTCGAACGAGTGGTCCAAAACGTTATACGATTATAAGTTTTGCCAATTAATTGTGACGGATCACGCCTTGGAGAACGAACTGACCCTCCTCTCTCCTTACCCCCTAATACCGCGAATAAATAATTCCTTCTAATTGAATCAGGGAAAAACAATGGGCAGTGTATCGTTATTATTAAATATATACAATCGTAATTTGCCGAGCTTGTTGCCCTACCAGAGGAGTGATAGAGTGAAAATTGGACGTAAAAAAAATCTCACAACATTTTATTTTTTACGTCGAATTTAACAAACCAAAGGGGCCAAATACGAAGAAATAAAAAAAATAAAAATAATAAAACCCGAAAAAAGGTTTAAGACAATGTCGATTTGAAAGAAAAAAAAAACAAAAAAAGAAATGAACGTGAACCGAAATCGAGTTTCCGAAAAATAATAACGAAGTTAAAGAAATTTAGAAGAAAGCTACGTGCGGGAAATATTGTTTTGTAACTGAAAAAACGTTTTTTTTCCACCGTTCGAAAAATCGTTTGAAGCAACAGAAACTGAAAACTATGGGTTTGCCCCCCTTCCCCGAAGGCCCGTATCCGCACGATCTTAGTTTACAGCATGGTCGTGTTCTGTGAAATTTGCTTAAGGGGGAGGCTATGGTCACGTGGCAAAGTTAGGCTCGCCTCCACGGAAAACCACCATCGCCACGAGACCACCAGCCCCTTCCGTCCTCCGCTCGGCCTCCCTATAGTCGCCCCAAACTCAAGCCCAAACCTGCGGCCCCGAATGAGAGGCGAACAACCGGAGCGCCGGGGTTTGAAGTTTAATGCGCAAACACGGTGTTTACCGTGCTGGCGAAAACGTGGCACAACGCGCCCGATGCCCGGTTAATCAAATACCTTAAGCCTACGAGGCATTTACCAGCAGACCTATACAATATTGCGTTTGGACCGACTGTTACCGTATAATTTCATTATTATCATTGTTGTTGTTGTCTTACTGTAATTGTTATTATTATTGTAATTGTTATTATTATTGTACAGATAGATAAATATATATCAATACGAGCAACGTGTCAAAAATGCATTAATTAAATACATGAAAAAGGCGTTCAGAATGGACACGCTGTCGACTTGTTCTCGAAAAGGTAAAAAAAACTTTGCAAGATTTTTTTTTCAATTGCCGGCTTGTGATTGGTTTCTGAAAAAGTCCTTTTCTTCTAGTTCATTCTTAATTTCCTCTTTTAATTATTATGGGTTATGTTAACTTATAATTTATGTTTAATGTGTTAACTTAACTTTGAGTTAAATTTAACTTAACTGTAAGTTAAATTACCTTAACTTTGTCTTAAATTAAACTTAACTTTAAGTTAAGTTTATGTTAATGGTTATGTTAACTTAACTTTTTCATATATAATGGATTTATGTTTACTAAACATTTTCAATTTTAATTTTTAATACTCAACTATACATCTTTATTTTTAAAGTTCTGACGTTTTCAATTAGGACACCCTGTACGTAACATTGAGTACAGTGTGGCATTACGAAACAGGGTAATCTAACCAAAAACGTGAGAACTTCAAGAATAAAAAAATCAACAAGCAAACGAATTGATTAAACAAATAAAAAGGGCGTTCGAAATCCACGCGTTGCCTATTTCGTTGCCTAAAGGATCAAGAAGCATTGTAATTTTTGTTTGTTCGGCTGTGTGGGCTCGATTTAACATTTTAAGCTTCCCCAAGGTGATTTTAATTTTTCACTTTGTAAATTTCTGATGTTTTCATTCAGGACACCCTGTTTGTAACATTGAATACAGCATTACGTTACTCAACAGGGGGTCCTAAATTAAAAAGCCCGAACTTTGGACGGTATGAGAGTATAGTTAAACTTTAAAAATGAAATCTGAAACTTAAATAAATTACCCTACCGGTCTCTATGTTAGGTGCAGAGTGCCCTGAATAAAAAGGTCGAAACATGGAAAATTGATATCGAAAATTGACTTTGAAAAATATAAACCAAATTCGCATGTTAAAACAAGGCCGTTTGAAATGTTGTATGCCATTTTGGTTTTTAACATTGCAACGCGACAAATAGGAAATTTTATTTTCAAATTTATTTTTTGGCTATATTTATATATATAAGTGCACCATTTTCGAGATATTGTTATTCATATTATTTTGTTTAAGTGAGGGGTAGATAACTTTAACAATGAATTTAAAAAACTGTTGTTTGAAATCAAATCTTTACATTATATGTAATTTGAGGACACGGTAACAAAGAATTATCATCAATAAAATAATAATGAGCTGCAAACATTTTTGAACTAGGAGTCCAAAACTCTGCAAGTCTAATTACTATTCTTATTTTATTGTTGTGAATGCTTTGTCACTGTGTCCTGAAACTACAAATAATGTTAAAAAGTTTGATTCCATACAACAGTTTTGTTCAAATAAACTTTCACAGTTGCCAAACCCTCACTTGAAAAAAATAATAAAAATTATATCTCGAAAATGGTGAAGTTTGGCATGCAGCCTTACTGGATTATTTGACAGGGGGAAATATGTCCTATGAACCTTTCATGGGATCGCGATCAATAACCAGTAGCCCTGTATACATACAGGGCGTCCCCATGAGAATCTTCGAAACTTTACTAACCAATGGGAAACGAATGAATAAAGCGAAAAGAAAGTCCATTGAATATTCACTAATTTTTTTTAATTCATCGCCAAGAAGACCACCGTTAAAAAAAAATGGCAAATTCAATTTTCACTTATTTTCTATGACTTATTGTTAGGTATATGCAAATATGCAGATATATAGGACAATTCGGACCGGCGAATATAATACGATGAATTCGCGTACCTCTATCATCCGCGGAATAAAGTAACGAGTTGAGTGTGGAGAGAGAGAGAGAGAGAGAGAGAGAGAGAGAGAGAGAGAGAGAGAGAGAGAGAGAGAGAGAGAGAGAGAGAGAGAGAGAGAGAGAGAGAACGCAAGGAAACAGTGACGCGAAAAGGCACGAGGAATGTGAAGAATGTAGGAGGCCGGGGCGGTGAGAGAAGGGGCGCCGGAGAATTAAAAGAGGCATTCGAGAGGGTAATGGAGTTTTACAGTAGCAAGGGAAGTGATATATTCCGCCGACGCGTTTCGCTCTCCCATCAAAATTCCTCTCGCGCTGCCACTCTCCATCTCATTATTGGATTCTGCGTTACGCAATCGACATGCAAAGTTCATTAACGGCCGAGCCCCGTGAGTAAAGCCGTTCGCTTGCTACCTTTCCCGATTGGCTTTCCGACAAAGTAATCGCGGCATCATTTCGTAATGCAGAGGTGCACACCCGGTATAACGGTATGTGGAAAATGATTTTCCAAACGTTATTTTCTCGATCCTACGGAATTCACAGGATATATTTTGGTTAATGAATTTTTGTGCATATTTACATCAGAGTGATGGAAAAAAATGAGATTCGTTGTTTTCATTGCTATAGCAGAAATATGAGTGCATAATAAAACAAACTTTTATGCGCCACGGCTATATATATAGATCGCATTATTGCTCCAACAATAAATCTACTCTGCAATAATGTTTTTTGAACAATTTTAATATACATAAATGTAAAATAATATAATTTATTATTATTGCCACATAATTATGGATATTATTTCTCGTCACATTGAAGTTAATTAAAGTTAAATAAACTTAGTCAAAGAAAAAAATCATCCGCAATTACTGTGGAATGCATTGGTATTTAATGCACCGAATAAAAGACTTGAATTATAATTACAGATAATTATTTTTTTGCGATGATAATAAATGCTATGATAATAGATTTTATTGCTCCGGGCAGCGCACTTTCTTAGTGTGCACTAGAAAACATTCACTTACCCCCGAGAATTAGGCTCGATTAGTATTATTATGATTCTTATTATTAGTATTAGATTTTTATACTCCGGGCGACGCCCTTCGTCAGTTCACTAAATTAGACGTTATTACAATCATTATTATCATCATTATTATTATTATTATTATTATTGTAGAGTAAACGTATCGTTGGATCAATAATTCACTTAATCCCATAGTGCAACACTCAAATTCAAATTTATTCGGCAGTAATTACGAACGATTTTTTCCTTTTCATACTTATTCCCATCAATGCAAATACGCGATTTGAACATTTGAATTTTAAGCTCGTAGAGCATCGAAGACAAAACTTCGGAGCAATTAGAATACATTAATGTTTTCGCCTCTATATATACAGAGTGTCCTGTAATGAATGGATAATCCTGCAACTGTCAATAGATCAGACGACGTTCAACTATATACTGGAATTTCAGTTCAGTAAAAGTCCCACGGTTTTCGAGATTTTGGGCTTCATGCCATTTAAAAAAAATCATCTGCTTTTGGTTTTTCGCATGCTATTTTTACAAATGATAACTTGTTTCCACCCGGGTTATAAAAAAATACTCTTGGTTATTTGTTTTATCTAGAAAAGTCTTCTTTTTAACCTTCATCGTTACGGAAACTTTATGAAAAAAGATCTCATGCAGACTTTCATACAACCAGTTCGAACATCTGACTTTGATAGCCTGCTGGGTAAAAAAAGATGTACCACGCATATTGTGCCAATTACTCAGAAAAATTGCTTCGCTATTGTCGATTTATATCATTCGTAGAAATGGCATGCGGAAAACCAAAAGCAGATGTTTTTTTTTTTTTCATTTACATGAACCTCAAAATCGCGAAAACCGTGGGATTTTTACTGAACTGAAATTTCAGCATATTAATGGCACATGATCTGACCGATGGACAGTTGAGGGATTATCCATTTATTACGGGACATCCTGTATATGTATGTGGGTGTGTGTGTGTGTGCGAGTATATATATATATATATATATATATATATATATATATATATATATATATATATATATATATATATATAATATGTACATATTCGTATATTTATAAACGCCCGACGAGGTGTGCCATCGTCGACAATTTGGACGTTCTCACCGAGCATACGTATACAACGCAATATATTATATCCAAGCCCGAGGGCGTGGAAGCCGCGACGGCTCGCACACATTTCCTTCTTCCCCGTGAACAAATATGAATCGATTCGTCGCGGAGTATTCGCGCCCCTCGCCGCCTTATCGAACAACTTCGAATTTTCACACACGTAGCATACAGGGTGTCCCGACGAAAGTTTAATCAACGGGAGACAACCTTTAACAATTGGATAAAACAAGTTGCACAACTATCCTCGCACAGTTCGAATATCTTTTACTATTTTTTTATTTTTATACATAACATATTCGTCGATTGAAAAATAATCGAAGATCGATTATTTTTCGATAAATGAATATATTTGTGAATAAACGATAAATTGCAACGAAGATGCCGGTAGAAAAATCTTACTCGGAGTGGCACGCGCATTCTATTTTCCGATTATGAAAAATTCAGTGGGGAAACAATTAAGGGGGGAAGGGATGAAAAAAAGACGATATCGGAAAAGTTTGACGCGTAGTGCTGCTTTGAATACGTTCGTGAATGCATTTATTTTCAATAACAATAATTGAAGTGACTCTAGATCAATACACACACACACACATACACACACACACATAGAGAGAGTGTAAATGATCACCATGACGTTGCTAGCAGTAAAGCTATTCGTCATGCAACTCTGGCGTGCATTGTAGCACTGCATGTACATATATAATAGATAAACCAACATCTATAAATATATGTATCCATATATATCAGTGGAGAATACCTACCGCTTTTCTCCGACGCAGATGATCATATATTCATTCAATCTTTTATCGACTTTATATACGTACATACATACATATACATAAATACATATACAAGGTGGCCCGAAAAGTGACGTCCAAAAGGAAAATCTCGATGCCTCCAATACCTATCCGAATCAGCCCCATGTATGTTCGACGATCTTTCTTACTGCTCTAGAAAAAAGCTTCTTTTTATTTTTCTCTTTTGTGTATGTACTTTTACGATTTTTCTACTTGTGTTATCGAAACGAAGTCCACTTTTGAGCAACAAACAAATGTCTAACTGAACACATGATGATGCCGTAGATTTTACACGAAAATCAAACAAAATAGGTTTAAGAAGGTCACTAAAGTTCAGATGATAAAAACAAAATACTTATTCTTGCCAGAAGGGCTGCCAATGAATTTGAAAAAAAAAATCCAAGTGGAAAGATGATGCGTAATAGAAAAAAAATAACAACCGAAGGTAGAGGAAAACTGGAAAAGAAACAAATTAAAAAATGCTCTTTCTCTCGAAAAGCAATAAAGATCGTAGAAACCGCATGGGGGCGATTCGGATAGGTATCGATACAAGGCCTCTAGATTTTCCTTTCGGACGTCACTTTTCGGACCACCTGACCAAATTAAATAGATATATCTATTTAATTGACTACTATTATTTATAATATAATGGAACAGAGGACTCGCAAAGTGTCCGATAAAATTCTCAGCGTTTTCCCTCTCGACTCACCCCAACCTCCTATCACTATCGCATTCCCAAGTTATTTCATATGTACATGCCTTCGTGTAGTCTTCGAATCATTCCGCTTCTGGCCCCCATATATATATACAGGGTTTTAGGAAGGTCGGTGCAAAGCCTTAAGGGGGTGATAGGTCACTAACATAGGTAACTAACCTAGGTTCAAAGTCTAAGGATTTCGAGTTATCATGGTAAGTATGATTTTTGGAAAATTTTCCAAAATTAAGTACTAACTCGTTTAGCTCTAATGCATTTTTTTCATAGCCTTAACATCAGAGGTATTGCTATATTTGGACAAATTTTTAATTATACAGCACGTCTCATTTAGTTAGTTCTGTGGATACAGGTGATTGTGTTAGTGTTTGTCGATACAATACACATTAAGCTAACACGCAAATAAGTTTTTAGTTACCAATTATTGTCTGTTGGAACATTATGAACGAGTAAGTGGCCAATTTTGGGAAATTTTTCAATATCATGCTTACCTTGACAACTGGAAATCCTTAGATTGTGGACTAAGGTAACCGAGGCTAGATATGTTCGTAACGAGGTGACGTGTTACCCCCTTAAGGCTTTGCATCCACCTTCCTAGCATCCTGTATATATATATATATGCACACATATAAGTACACAACTATATAACATTCGAAGTCGTCTCGTTGCGTTCCGGAAATGCCTGTGCATGCGCTCATAAGTCGGCTCACGTAATATTGGCGTGTCTCTCGTCGAACGCTCGCGTTCGTCCCATCATCCAACCCATCAAGCCCTAGCCGCCCCTCGCATATTCCCCTTTCTATGGCGAAGCTCTTTCTCTCTTCTTTTTCATCCTTCCTCTTCCTCTGGTCCCTTTTTGAGAACGGTACCGGCGAACGACGCGAATCTACCATTCAGCTGGGAGACCCACATTTCAGGTTGTTGGCGAAAGCACGATGGAGAAAGAGCTAGGGGAAAGGAGAGAAGAGCGCCCTGGAGGATGGATGAGAAGCTGGTGCGAATCAATTTTCATTTATTGCATTTCATCGTGAATTGCTGCGGAATTGCATATATATGTGAAGCAGAATATTGCCGTGGCTACCATAATGGCGATCCTCACAATAGTGGTCATCTAGGTCCCACAAGGGAACCCACAAGAGGATGGCTGATTTGGTTGGCCAAATTAAAATAAAAAAGACTCGAGCAAGGATATCGATCGAGAGGACCTCGGCGGATATTTTTGTAGGGCAGCAGAACAAAAACTTTGAAAAATCCCAAAATTAAATTTAATTTGAATTCAAACAAAAAGTTCATCAAATTAAATTGAATCTGAAAAATCATAAAATTAAATGACGAATAAATTTAATTTAAAAAATATTAACAATTCCTCAAATAAGACGTGAAAAAAACAAATTGTTCGACGCACACGATAATTATCTCGATTTTCACCGTCAGTGAATGATTATTATTAATTTGCAATTATCCACATCGCAGACGTTGAGGGCTTACCACTGTAAACGCCTAAAACCAAGGGATTTTTTGCGATTTTTGTTTGGTGGAAGCACAAGTAAGCGGATAATAATATTCAAGGATGTTATTAGTCATATCTTCAAGTGAAAAAAATATTTATATCATAAAATTCATATTTATATCATAAAATATCATATCATAAATCCACGGTCACCGCAGACCCACAAGGGCCTGCGGACCTTCGTTTTACAGGTACCAAACTTTTTTCCTCTTAATCTAGATTCTCCAAAGTATCTATTAAGCCAAATTAAGAGAAATCAATATATTGAAAATGCTACATGGCAATTTGAAAAGTTGGATTATTCGAATTGAAAAGCCGATAATTTGCGCAAATGCTTCTGTTAAGGTCTTGTCCTCCGATTGGCTTTCCAAAGTAAACGCAAACGAAATATTCCATCCGTTTTAAAGTTAATTAGGCTACGCGGAGAAAAGCTTGCACGATTTTGTTCTTCTTTTTTTGTTGATTTTTTGTTTGTTTTCCTTCTCTTCCCTCTGTACATAACCGCGAAATGACCAGGTCAGGAGAGAGGAAGGGGAGCTGCACCGCGAGCGAAAATATTTTCGGTAATTCGCGAAAGCAGAAACTACCACCCGAAAAGCTTTTCACCACAAACTCGGTTCTCTTTCTCCTTCATCCCGCTCTCTAACCCCCCTCTCTCTCTCTATCTTTCTCTTCCCCCCCCCTTCTCCGCTGCCGCACCTTAATTCATTTTCCAACTCTGCAAACAAACAAAAAATCTCTAAGCCACCAAATACCAAGTCCCAAAAAATGTCTTCCGATTCTAATACTTATTTATTTATTTTTCAAAAGCCGCAATATTTTTTTTCAAAATCCATAAATACAAATGTATAACCGTAAACAAAAAAATGAGAGAAAACTCCACCCGCAAAGTTTGAGTTGGAAAAAATGTTTTCTCAGGCTCTAATATTTTTCGATTAAATGTTTGTTTTCTAAATACATAGTAAATTATTCTGTTTATTCAAATACATAGATCCAGATACACAATCGTAAACGAAAAATTAAACAAAAATCATCGAAACAGCAACATTCCGATTTAAACAAAAATTCTTTCCAGACCAATATTTATTGTTTATTTTATTTATCTTTTCCAAATACATGATAGATTTTTTCATTTTTATTTTTAAAAATACACAATCGTACTTTTTTCCGCTATATATTTTACTTCAAACCCCACACTATACCCGACAACCCTACAAAAAAAAAAGTAAACCGTGTTCAAAATATCACCCGGTAAGGGGAAAAAGTATCGGAGAATGAGAAGAAAAGGCATGACGGAACTTTTATTTTAATTTCTTTTTTATCTATATAAAATACAATTCCGAGTGATCCTTGCGCCTCTTGCCGAGATATGAATAGTTTCATCCCGGTCGAAAATTCGGTAAGTGTGTCCCTACTTTTTGCGGGCAACATATATAAATACACACCAGGGTTGCAAAATTTGTAATGAAAAAGTAATGCATTATTCATTACTTTTTTAATGGGTAATGAAAAAATATTTCATTACCCATTACATTACATTCAGTAATGTAAAAAAATTCCATTACTCATTACATTATATTTTGTAATGTAAAAAAGTTCCATTACTCATTACATTATATTTTGTAATGTAAAAATATTCCGTTGCCCATTACATTAGATTTTGTAATGTAAAAAATCTCCGTTACCCATTACATTATATTTTGTAATGTAAAAAAATTCCATTACTCATTACATTATATTTTGTAATGTAAAAATATTCCGTTGCCCATTACATTAGATTTTGTAATGTAAAAAATCTCCGTTACCCATTCCATTATATTTTGTATTGTAAAAAAATTCCATTACTCATTACATTGGAATTTGTAATGTAAAAAAATTCCATTACACATTACAGTCGAATTTGTACTGTATAAAATTTCCATTACTCATTACGTTGGAATTTGTAATGATAAAAAATTTCATGACACATTACCTTGTAATGGGCAATGGATATGTTTTACATTACAAAGTCCAATGTAATGGGTAATAGAATTTTTTTACATTACAAAATCCGATGTAATGAGTAATGATGGATGGATGGATGGATGGATGGATGGACGGATGGACGGATGGATGGATGGATGAATGGATGGATGGATGGATGGATGGATGGATGGATGGATGGATGGATGGATGGATGGATGGATGGATGGATGGATGGATGGATGGATGGATGGATGGAAGGATGGATGGATGGATGGATGGATGGATGGATGGATGGATGGATGGATGGATGGATGGATGGATGGATGGATGGATGGATGGATGGATGGATGAATGGATGGATGGATGGATGGATGGATGGATGGATGGATGGATGGATGGATGGATGGATGGATGGATGGATGGATGGATGGATGGATGGATGGATGGATGGATGGATGGATGGATGGATGGATGGATGGATGGATGGATGGATGGATGGATGGATGGATGGATGGATGGATGGATGGATGGATGGATGGATCTCTCTCTCTCTCTCTCTCTCTCTCTCTCTCTCTCTCTCTCTCTCTCTCTCTCTCTCTCTCTCTCTCTCTCTCTCTCACACATTACTTTACATTTCATTACATTCGATTTTGTAATGTAAAAAAATTCCATTACCTATTACATTGGACTTTGTAATGTAAAAAATTCCATTACCCATTACATTAGACTTTGTAATGTAAAAAAATCCATTACCCATTACATTGGACTTTGTAATCTAAAAAATTCCATTACCCATTACATTTGACTTTGTAATGTAAAAAAATTCCATTACCCATTACATCGGACTTTGTAATGTAAACAAATTCCATTACCCATTACATTGGACTTTGTAATGTAAAAAAATTCCATTACCCATTACATTGGACTTTGTAATGTAAAAAAATTCCATTACCCATTACATTGGACTTTGTAATGTAAAAAAATTCCATTACCCATTACATTGGACTTTGTAATTAAAAAAAATTCCATTACCCATTACATTGGACTTTGTAATGTAAAAAAATTCCATTACCCATTACATTGGACTTTGTAATGCAAAAAAATTCCATTACCCATTATATTGGACTTTGTAATGTAAACGTTTCACATTAAAAAATGTCATGTAATGGGTAATGGAATTTTTTTACATTACAAAATCCAATGTAATGAGTAATGGATTATTTTTTCATTACAAAATGTAAAGTAATGGGTAATGAAAACGGTAATGCATTACAAAAAGTAATGCATTATTTGCAACCCTGATACACACACACACACACGCGCGCGCACACACACACACGCACACGTATGTATATGTGTATCTATGTATGTATGTATGTATATATGAAATATACGTACATATGCATGCGAATGTATTATCAGATACGAACAAAAAGCACAGAAGTTGCCAATACCGTGGACAGCACAGCAGCAGCAAGGAGAGAAGCAAGCTCTGTGTAATTTCTCGAGCGTCTCCGTCATCCCCGTAGTCGTGTACGTGGCTCTCTCTCTCTCTCTCTCTCTCTCTCTTTCCTTCTCTGCCTGGCAGAGCCGTACACATCGCGTTGCTCTAACCCCGCGAGCTCATGCATAATTCACGGTTCCTCGTGATATCCTCCCCCGCGGAGTCCGAAACACACATACAAATACGCGTAGGGATGCTCACGTACACACAGAGGTGGGCGGTTATCGACGTGTCCCGATTTCAAAGTTGTTTGCTCCGTTGGTTGTATACGATTCTATCGAGCAACGGCGGCCGGATCGGAGGAAGCTTCTCTCTCTTTCTCTCTCTCTCTCTTTCTCTCTCTCTCGCTCTCTAGCCTAAGCATCTCTCTCCTTTTATCCTATATCCCCGGAGAGACTGAGAGGCGAGCAACGCGCGTTCGATAATAATTTCCAAGTTCTCTCTCTCTCTGTCCCTCTCCCTTTTCCTCCCACATCCTCGCGCAATTTCCCGAGGCCTCCGGAGAAAATTAGCAAAGAGATACTACAAGGAGGTGACGAGAGCGAGATAGATAGATAGATAGAGAGGGAGAGAGGGAGTGAGAGTGGGCGAGGGGTACAAGGGCTACGAAGGGAGAACGCGCCTGGGGCTGCGAAAAAAAAAACACTTATCGGTGACTCGTTTCTCGGCCGCGAACAGACTGTCTTTTTATCCAAGGATTTCCTCGCTGACGGTGACGAGCCCAGGAGGACGACATAAATATTTAGGGCTCACTTTACGAGAGAATGTTTCTTTTTTGTTTTCTTTTCTCGCTCTGTATTACATTTTTTTAAATATATGATCTTGAAGACGAAAAGGCATCGATTTTTTTATCCTTATTTTTTAGATACACATATATACGTATATGTAAATAGATATGTATGTATTTCTTTCCTCCAGGAACAATCAGGGCAAAGTCGGGGAATTTTGAAAATTCTCTGGAATTTTCTCAGAATATACTTTTTACAAGAATTCCGAAAAATGAAACCAACTTGATAAAAAAAAACTTGACAATATGAAAATAAATATTTTTGTATATTTTCAATGTTTATATTATTCTTCATTGTATCCAAAAAATTTGTGTCAGTGCCAAACATTGGAAGCTTAAACAACTGAAAACTAGTTTGCTGTAAAGCTATACATTTGCATTCAATCTGTCGATACCCAACCACATCATTGTGATTATAGATAAGCGTTTATATTTATTTTTCATTTATTATCACCGCCATAAAAAATTCTGTTTATAATAAAGAACCGGTTTTGTATTTGCTTTTAATGTATTTTTTGTTCTTTACAATGTGCAAATTATTTTTCGAATCTCAGGTTTTTTAAATTGTATTTCAATTTTTAATATTGCCATATATTTAATCTTAAAAAAAATATGTTATCCAGTTCAGCATAGTTTTTCAATAGGAGGATCGAATTGTGAATTTACTTTGTTTTTTTAAAGTCTATTTCTATGTATATCCTTTCGTCCCCTATAGGTGGTAACGTTTACAAATACTAGTATGGTTCAAACGAGACTTAACCTGTGGTCTTTAACACAAACAGAATATATATTTGATGAAAACAAAGTGTTCTTTACTCGACCCTAATCTGCGTTATTTGCAAAACCTGTATGGAAAACCTGGAAAAGTCAGGGAATTTCTGAGTCAATAATGCGTAACAACCCTGAATAAGAATCGTACGCAGAAAAAAAAACGTCAACTCGAAGACAGGGAGCGTGCACTCCTCGCAAAGGGTAAGAGTATTAAAGCGCTAAAAACGTAAACGTTGGAAACCCTAAAAGTGAGATCATAAACAACACCTTTTTACATAAAAACAGTAGATACATATATATTAAAATTTGACATACATATTAACGTTGAAATATATATGTATGTATTTTAAACACCCGAAAAAAGTCGAATGCTTTTTTTTATATTTTCTTTATAAAATCGTCAATTTTTAATTGACGAACGGCTTTGTCAATAAAAAAATCGTCGGGATTCGCGCCAATGTTCGGATAATTGAGCGTTCGGATAAACTAAGTCATCGTTTGGATAATTGAGGGTTCGGATGATCGAGGTTCTACTGTAATTTGAAAAACCAAAAAAATCATATCTTAATTACCGTGATACTTAGGACATAGAGTTTAAGGGTGAAAAAGTGGCAAATGACCCCTCCAATTCTCCAAAAAATTGTGTCGCACCATGTGCCAACCACCCTGGATACATATACACATGCGAGTATGCATCGCGTGCGTTTAAATACACACACACGCGCGCGCGCGCGCGCGCACACACACACACACACACACACACACACACACACAGAGAGAGAGAGAGATCGCTTGACGAACATTGAACGTTGTGCAGCCGGGTTATTGAGTAAACCTCTGAGGAGGCAGATGAGGGGCCCACAGGGAGTGTCGTGATTCGCGCCCTTGATATTAATTAGTCCCTCAGCGTTTTGTCCACCTCATATCAATGCCCCGAGAGACCTAGAGAGAGAGAGAGAGAGAGAGAGAGAGAGAGAGAGAGAGAGAGAGAGAGAGAGAGAGAGGGAGGGAGGAGGGGACTCTTGGGAGCGAGAGTCTGCGCCCATATAATTGAAGCTTACGTATGCAGAGCACGTATATGTGAGAGCAAAGCCAAACCCACATGGCGAGCAAGAACGGTGCGCGGGGAGCTGTGCATTGCACTTATATGCACTTTACCGGATATTTTAATAAGACACACACACACACATCCGCGCGCGCGCGTATATATGTACATGTGTACGTATAATATTCGGTAATATTTGGTATTAATCAGTATTTCGTATTATTTTTTATTTATTACCTAGTTTATTGCATATGCTAGATGACGTAGGCTTTCCTAGCACTCCATTTTTTGTTACTGCTTTTTTTTCGTAAAAGCATTTAACATTTTTCGATTTTTTTCCTATAGGGATTTCAGCTCGGTATAAAAATTATATATATATCAATCAGTCGATAAATTGATCAATCCTTTTTCTTTCTCTCTCTCTCTCTCCCTCGCTCCCTATCTCTCTGCCTTTGTCTTTAGTTCTGCTTCCCTTTATAATTTATTCCTAATTTATAATCCTGATATTCCTCAATTCGAAATTAATTTATGAATGTGTTAATTAGTAATTAACTTTATGAATTTTGTATTCAATTTTATGAATGATTCATTTCACAATTCATAATTAACGTAATTTATAACTTCTATAATTATTATTTAAATTCCTTTTTCGTTCTCTTTCATTATTTGTTTGCCAGTATTTCCCTCCCCCCTCTGTCTGTCACTGTCGCCTCTTTTTTCTTCTTCCTCTCTCACATTCCCTCTTTCTATCTTCTCGTCTTTGACTCTCACTTTCTCGTTCTCCCAGTTGTGCAAAACTCATCTCTCGCAAGAGATGAGCATCATCAACGTAATAGCTCCCAAAGTATAGCAACGTGCTCGTTTGAGAGAAATTATTTTCGTCGTGCTCGCGTTCGGGCTATCCTATTATTGTCAATAGCAGGGAAATATCTCCGACGTGATTTACGAGCCCTTCTAATTAATTGTTATTTTCCACTAGACTGGACAATCGTCAACGAGGCCCCAATCCGCGAGCTCTTCTGTCTGTGTTGTGTGTGTGTGTGTGTCTTTGTGTGTGTGTGTGTGTGTTTGTGTGTGTGCGTGCGTGTGCGTGTGCGTCAATAAATAATCACCGTTTCTATGAATAATTCGCTTCAATAGTGCTCGCCCCCCGCCCCTCTCTACGTGGACTATTATTCATAATAATTAAATCTTTCTCAGCGTATAGAATCTTGTGCGTCGGATAATTGTCGAGTATGAATTTACATCGATGCTCATATCGAATATTAATTAACGCCGCGTTAAATATTTAATTACTGAATCCAATTAATTTGAAAATCAACGAATACTGGTGTAATAAAAAAAAATACTTTCGAAAATTTGAGACTCGTTGTTATTCGACTAATCAAAATATTCGCTACTTCAAATTAAAAGTAAATTTAAACAAAAAGACAATTCTGAATAACTCGTCATAGACGTTACAATGATTTGTATGTCTCGATCAATTTATCATCGCTGCGACTGACGAAAATCCATTGGATAATGAATTATTTTCCGAAAATGTTTATTAATAACGGATGGTACGTGCGAAATTGACCTCCTCCCCCTCCCCCATACTCCCGGGTCTACGCTAATAAACCGCGTGACTTTTCCCCGTCCACGTTCATCGAGAGCGAGGCTCACAAAGAGATAATGAGAGAGCGAGAGAAGGAAACCGGAAATGAGATATGTATTTTGGCAGCTGTCCAACCGGAGCTTTACCAGCTGTGAGACGCACAGCTTCCTTGTGGCGTGTGGCAGCGACCAGCTACAAACACCCACGGAAAGGCGAAAATACCGTTTGCATTTCCCTCCCTCCGCACCCATCTAGAGTTCTGATTTTCTCGTCATGGCTTCACACCTCCACGGAACCATTCGAGCCGTGAAGACGCGAAGGAGAAAGCAGTGAGAAAGTGCACAGTTTGTCAGGTGGAAAAATGGATCTCATTTCTCTATAGCTCCTTGTTCTTTCTAGTCGCTTCTTTCTCTCGGTAATATAAAAAATGATCATAGTAATCAATAAATATAATGTATAATAATAATAATGCCAAGTACTATATATATATATATATATATATATATATATATATATATATATATATATATATATATATATATATATGTATATATATCATAGCAATGCAGCATACTTTCATAGTAAACATAGAAATCAATCAATATAATGAATAATAATAATAATAATACCAAATACAATATATGTGTATATATATATATATATATATACGTCCATTGCTATTTTTTGTATAAAAATGTTGTGTGGCGTTTTTCGAAAATTGCGAAATTTAGAAAACGACAAATTCCGAACTATGAAGAAAATTTAAGACAGGAATAATTTATACACATTTAATATGAAACTTTTCTTAAATATTCAAACCTTGCCGTCTTTCCAAATTAAAATCGTTCAAATTTGTCATTATAGATAGATGTATCTTTGACTTTTATATTATAGAATTTGTGCAATTCACTGTTTTTGCTTGTTTTATTATTTTCAAAATATTATAAATGATCCAAATATCCGTGTATTATAATTTTTTTAAATATTTCCATCTTCGATATTTTTTCATCTGAAAATTGCAAATTATTTTTTATTTCTGCATTTTTTATTCTGAAAAATTGGAAATATTTTGCTTTCTACATAGAGCCGCATCTGTTCCCCTGCCAGCTTCTCGTCGCTAAGTAATGGAGAGGAAACATTCGACGTCACTGACGGTTTCAACCCCACCGACTTCGAAGCTACCGAAAAACATCTTTTATTCTAACCATTGTTAGCTATCTTTTTATTCCAAAAGTTTAAATCTATTAATATAAAAATATGTTTATACTAAACTTTTTATACTTTATAAAAATTTTTATACTTTATAACAATATTTTGTACTTTTTTTATTCCAAACATTTTTGAATGTCTTCGTTTTCTATATTTTTTATGCCCATAATGTGAACACATATTTACTTGAAAAAAAAATATGCCGAGGTTAAAATAGTTTTTTTAAATTTTCTACATATGTTTCCTAGATTCAAGCATTTTTCAAAACGTTATCATTTTTCAATTTTCCGAAGTATCGTTACCTCCCTTGAATTATCCTTCTCTATCTTACACCGTTCTCTCTCTCTCTCTCTCTCTCTCTGTCTGCCCTTTCATTCCCATCTTGTTTTTCGCCGCCTTTATTTTTAGGGTCTACTTCCCTTACTTCCCCACTACCCTTACTTCCCCCTACCTGCCTTCCTCCCTAATCCCTTATCTCTGACTCTCTCTTTCTTCCTCTGTCGCCCTTCCCTGTCCCCAACCCATTTACGAACACATCAGCCCCCCCCCCCCCCCCCCGTCTACCCAGCCATCTGTATCTCGCGAATTTGCCGCTTCGTTGACTCCGATATGATGCAAACACGTCGAGCTATCCTGCATATAAACGTACGAATCCCCCGGGATTCTTCCCGTCTCATTCCAGATTCTAGCGGTGGCGGCGGCGGCGGTGGCGGCAGAGGGGGTGGTGGTCGAGGCGGCCTTGGCAACGGCGGCGGCGGCGGCGGAAATTGCGACGGAACGGAGAGACGAATGGTCGACATCACGCGAGATAAGCCGATCAAAGTTAACGTCAGGGTTCAGGTGCCGGTTCGCGATCATCCCAAGGTGAGACCAACCATTCTCGTTCTCTTTGCGATAACAATCATCTTTTTCCCGTATTTTTTTTGCCCATTTTTTTTTTGCCTATTGAAAAAAAATTCTGACATTTTGCGCGATATCTTTCCACTTTTTTTTTAACGTTTTTTCATCTCCCTATTTTTTTACGGTAAAAAACAAAAAAGGACTATTCTACTACCTTAAAATGTCGAAACGTTGAAAAAGAGTGTCAACCTTCGTTGAAGTTTCTTATTTTGTTTTTCGATTAAAATACAGTCGAACCTCGATGTAACGGACCTTGATATAACGAAGATTTGTCCATTCCCTTCCGATAGACATCCGAAACATTGATACAACGACATAATCGTATACATTGTGCTCTGATTGCTCATTGCCTGTAAAAAACGCTCTGAAAAAGCTCTGATTTAAACCTTTCTTTCTTTAAAAAATATCCCCATATTTATGATACTAATATATACATTTTTTTTTAACATTTTAAAGAACATGACTTTAGTATAACGAAACCTCAATATAACGAACTCTCGATATAACGAACTGCCCTTGAGATTCTTCATATCGAGGTTCGACTCTACATTTTTCTTTCAAATCTATACGCACGAGCCCGGAGAAAAAAAAACACTTTGGAACCTATTTCCATTATTCAAACTTCCGAACTATGCTCGCGGCATACTCGTGCCTTTTGAGTAAATTTGCTTATTTTTCAACAAAAAAATTCTTAGCGATCCGCCAAAATTCCAAAAAAAAAATCATCAGATATTACACGAAGTGCCTCTATTCCATGGCATTGAAAACGTGATCAGATTTTTCGGATAATAAAAAAGGGGTAAATGGAAATAATATGAGCTGGTTTTTATCATTTTTCACAGAAAATTGGTGCAGCAAAGTCAAATCATTTTCAAACTAATGACAAAATTAGAATTGAGTGAAGAGAAGGTATTTTTCTACCGATCACAGGTATTTGGCATGTCGCCGCTGCCCCCACTCTGCTACAACCCAGCAGCAGTAGGGTGGGGGTCGCGTTAGTTTCGTGTGACATCCAGCTAACTCAGACCCCTATACGCAGCTTACCTCAACAAACATAGGCAGTTTTAAAGCATTTTCAATGCTGACATTTTCAATGCTAAAATGTTTTTAAAAAACACCAAAACTCCAATTTATTCAACCAAGTCGATTTCCCTTTTAGTCCGTTGTTTATCTTTTATTCTTCTCCTATTCAATCTTCTTTTTTTTCGTTGGCCTCGCGAATGTTGAACGAGGATATAGTGCCCGAATGTTCGTGTGCGTAATTCAAAAACGGGAGCGCACGAGTGATTCATCGTGACTGGGAACGTTCATTAAATCCATATAGCATAGAGGAGGTGTGGGGGGGGGGGGGTGCATTAGATCGGGAGGCACCAGTTTTGGCTTAATAAATCTCATTTAGATGTATAGTTGACTCTGGTGCTCCGTACGGTATGTTCGTACTTACGTACATCTATATGCACATGAATGTGTGGGTGTGTGGTGTGTGTGTGTGCGTGCGTGCGTGTGTGTGTTATTACATAGGCTTATGAACCATATGCGTAAATCACGTAGCTGCGGTATTTTACCCCTTGTCCTATCGCGAACTTCCGCCGCCCTTCTTCATCCCCTCGCTCCTTCCTCCTTTCGTCCCATGCTGTGTGCCCTTTGCCCTCCGTTCCTTGCCATTTGCGCCTTCGCGATAACTTAATTAGCCGGTAAAGCATTTCCCTCTCTAGCCGTCCTCCCCCGCCGCCCTTATTGCCTCCATCCTTTGCCACGTCGCCACGTGTCGCGCCATATTGGACCTGGCGGGAGCAGGTGCACTCTGGCGCTCGCCGCAGAGGAAAGAAATGAAGAGAAAAAAGAAACGCGCTGCGAATTGCAAAACTCGCGGAAAATCAGAGCACTCGGGATGATGATGATGATTAAAAAAGGGACGGCGGGGCGGGGGGATGAAGATGCGGAAGAAAACAAGCGGAAAGGAAATGATGGGAAAGATGGAATTAATAAGAAGGGCAAGAGGAGAGGAGAAGAGGGGGGAAGGGTTTTGATTTGTGGATTTGGGGGACCTGTGAATTTGGGGTGGAAAATAATCGTATCTGGGGGAAGTAGGGAGGGGAACGAAGAAATGAATAAGGGGATCCGGAGGGTGGGAATTTGTGGGAAAATAAGAAAAAGGGGTATAAATAAGGAAAAGGGCATAAAAAGATTAACGGGGAGACTAAAGGAGAGAGAGGGGAGGGAGAGAGAGAGAGAGGGAGAGAGAGATAGAGAGAGAGGGAGAGAGAGAGAGAGGGAGAGAGAGAGAGCGTATGGAGAATGCAACGAAAATTCCTATTATCAGACTCGTTGACCCGAATTACGCGAAGTACTTGCTGAACGAACACGTTCAATTAAAGACTTTCGCTAACAAGCTACCCCTGTCGTACAACCCTTTCTACCCTCATCGCTCTGTATCTTCTTTTTCTCTCTCCCCCCTCTCTTTTTCTCTGTCTCGCTCGCTCTTACTCTTTCTCTCTATTTCTTCGGCCCTTTCCTTTTAGTCCGTCCACTCCTCCTCCCTCTGGCCATATCTCTCTCTCTCTCTCTCTTTCTCTCTCTCTCTTGCGAGCACTGCCTTAAGCTCTAATGTGCCCGCGGATTCCAACGAGAGTTCTCACTCCGCCGGTATCGCAGATCGTTATAAACTTCCGTGACCCGCGGGCCACTCGTGAGCCCGAAAAACTGCGTGTTTATTTCTCGTTTTTTTTTCGTTTCTTATTTTTCCTTTTCTCCTCTCTATTATCCATCTCAACCAAGAGCTTTTTATTTTGGATGTAATCTTGGTGTTTCGTTTCGCCTCTCTTTGGACTCCCGACATCCAGTTACGGCGTTGTGACTGATTGAGCAAGGACACTGTCAAGGACTGTCAACTACTAAGATCGATCATTTCATGAACTCTATTTGCATATGTGATTTTTTTTTCTTATATATATATATATATATATATATATATATATATATATATATATATATATATATATATATATATATACATCAAGATAAAAATTCTTTAAACTTTTATGTATATATACATTTTTAAATATATATGAATTTATATATTTGTCAATGTGTATACATAAGTACGCCTAATTCTAAAACGAAATTGAATATTTATTTATTTTGATGTATTCATTATTATTATTATTATATACGATTTTATGATAAGTATTAAAGCATACATGATGTATATAAAATATGCGGGGGACAAAAATGTTAAAAGTTGGACACGTAAAAAGGGCAGCAGCCGGTACGATGGAACAGATCATTAAAGAAAAAATAATAATAATACAGTGTATAAAATATGCATACAAATATAAAAAAGTATGTATATATTATATACACAATATACAATTTAATTAAATAATCTAATGTAAAACATACGCGCGCGCGTGTATGTCGGTGTGCGTGTACCTATTATCATTATTATTATTACCTCAGTAAATGGGAATAGTATGCGAGAGGTGCCTATGTGTAAACACCCTTAAAGGATATGCTTTGAATATAAAGACTGCTATTGTGTGTGTATATATATATATATATTTTTCACTACATAATATGCATATAAAATATATCGCGTGTTATCTACATATATTCGAAACATTTTTAAACGAGGGGTGGCGGTATATACCTCGGACAAACGTTTAAAAATAATGATTGAAAATTAAAACAAGGATCTATATTTAAAAAATATATATATACACATATATATATAATACGCCACTTCGATGTATTTTTCATTAAAGTCGCGGCACATTAGCCCCGACCTTTCATCGTAAAATTCAAGCTCTCGTTGAAATTTCGTATTAGCATGTAATGAATAGGTGGAGGGAGTATTATCCTTGAATAGCAGCGATATCAGCGTTATGCTTACGATATTCCTACTCACGTATATGTATATATCTCACTAGCTAACAAAAGGGCCTGCATAACCTCACTTTGCATGAATCCCATGGAGCTTACTGTGCCATTTTGTCTCGGAGGAGTCGGGGCCGAGTGTGTTGACGGGCTGGTAAGGCCGAACAATGGCGTCGAAAGCTCCGGCAGGACTTGGCCCCCTTTATAAGCCGTTAAATTGGACGCCGAAATTGAGATTGTCTGCTGGTCTCGAAAAGGCTCGGGTTGAAGCAGTCTCAAGGCATTAATGACTTTTCTCATGGCGAGTCTCACGGCCATTTTGCACAGTTTAGTCTTAAGCTCCTAGCCTTGGGGAGATTTTACAATGGGCTGTACCACAGGATCTGGAAAAAACTGGCCCAATCGGTATCCGGCGAACTTGATAGTCTCTCCCATTCTCTCCTTTTGGATATTACTCCCTCTTCTTGTCTCACAGTGCAATAAACACACGGTTCATTTTTCTCGTTTTTTTCCCGCTCTGTTTCCAGTTCAATTTCGTCGGGAAGCTCCTCGGGCCCAAAGGGAACTCGTTGAAACGACTGCAGGAGGAGACTGGCTGCAAAATGGCGGTCCTCGGTCGTGGATCCATGAAGGATCGACAAAAGGTGAGAGGACTAACATTCATGGGGAAAAAGAGGATCAAGGCTCCCTTGATGAAGCAGTTGTTGACATGTTGCATTTTTGTTTGAATTTGTTTGGGTGAAGGGGATTTGAAAAACACGAAAATTGTGCTACGAGAGCAGACACTGAGAAAAACAAATTCTACGAAAATACAGATCGCAAAGTAGAATATACAGAAAATAAATAGTTGAAATGAAAGAAAAAGACAAATACGTAATATAAAAAATAAAGCAGGGATAAATGATATGAAAAATTAATTAATGCGATTTTTCTAGATGAAAAAAAAATGAATTTTGTGTACATTTAAAAAAATTAAATGTAGGAGTAGAGAAAATGTATATGCATTTTAAAAGTGTCAATTTATACAGGGTGGTAGGAAGATCGATGCAAAGCCTTAAGGGGGTGACGGGTCACCACGTTAGGAACATATCTAACCTAGGTTACCTTAGTCCGGAGTCTAAGGATTTCGAGTTATCATGGTAAGTGTGATTTTTGGAAAATTTTCCAAAACTAGGTACTACCTCGTTTACCTCTTATGTAAATGCTATTTTTTAAAAATAACATTAACATAAGTGGCATTTTTATTTGTTTGACAAGTTTTTCATTATTCAACACGTCCCATTTAGTTAACTGTGTGATTACAGATGATTGTATTGGTGTTTGTCGATTGAATACACATTAAGCTAAGACGCAAATAAGTTTTTACTCGCCAATTATTACCGGTTTGAACATTATGAACGAGTTAGTACCTAATTTTGGTAACTTTTCCAAAGATCATACTTACCATGATAACTCGAAATCCTTAGACTCTGGACCAAGGTATCCTAGGCTAGATATGTTCCTAACGAGGTGACCTGTCAACCCCCTCAAGGCTTCGAATCGACCTTCTTAACACCCTGTATAAAGTTACAAAATTCTCATTCATACAACTTTTTGTATAATTGATTTATATATTGTAAAAAAAATTAATTCATATAAATTGAATGAATTTAAATTTATACGAAATTGATCAATGTAATTACTTTCAATTGCTACGATTTTCATTTCTCAAAAATTCTTTCGCGAAAACGAAAAAAAAAATACAAATTGCTCAATCAATAGTCGATTCATGATAATTTTGTGACTCGATATTTCGGCGAAATTGTGAAATCGTTGAAAAAAAGAAAAACGACGATGCAAGGGTAAACGTGTAAAATTTTGGGGTATCGAAGGAGGAAGAGCTCCGAGTTAGCGGAGATCCGAAGTTCTCGCATCTCATGGAAGATTTACACGTCGAGATATCCGCGTATGCAACACCGGCGGAAGCTCACGCCCGCATCGCGTGGGCTTTGGCGGAAGTCGGTCGGTTCCTCGTCCCGGTAAGCTCAACTAACATTAAATACATATCCGTACACGCGAATTTATTTATACCGCTTTTTTTCGTCACGTTTGTACACCCGGACTCGCCGCGTATATTTCATACGCGGGAAGTTTCCGACACACGCAAACGCGAAATTTTCTTATCGTTGCACTGTGAAGTTGAAAATATCATTTCCGGTGAGCACGTCTCTCGCCTTCCTCAACCCCCTTAATTTCCATGCCGAGATGTTGTTTGCTGCCGCACGGCCGGAAATTTTGCAACGAAATTGCGGATAAAAAAACGACGTATTGTTGTTGCTGTTAATTTTGTTGCTACTGTTGATATTGCTGCCGTTGTTCTGATTATATTTTTTTCATTATTATCATTATTGTTTCTCACTACTCACTACGCTTTTTTGCTTGTGATGAAAAAAATGTTTTTTATTATGAAGAAAATAGAAGGAAAAATCTGCCCACGATTCAACTAGCATTACAAATGGTCGAAATAGTCAAGATTTCATAGCAAATTTGTTAAAAAAGAATTAAAGTGTCAGACCTTTTGAAATCAACGCTTTTTTACTGATACTAAAAAAAAGATTATTTTTAATTATGAATAAAATAGAAGAGAAAATAGCCCCACGATGAAACTAGTCTTAAAAATAGTGAATATATTTAAAGTTTCCTAGCAAATTTTTTTAAACAAACTAAACGTGCCCTACTTTCGAAAATAAACGTTTTTTTGCTTTTGATGAAAATAAAATTATTTTAAATAATGAAAAAATATAAGGAAAAGTCTGCCCAAGATCAGCCTAGCGTTAAAAATAGTTAAAAAAGTCAAAGTTTCTTAGAAAAATTTTTGAAAAAAATTAAAAGTGTCCGACCTTTAGAAATCAACAATTTTTTGCTTTAAGCGGTAAAACGATATAGAAGATGAATATCGTCAAATATTTAATATTTTTTATCAAAAAGTACACTCAAAAGCAAACATTTAAAAAAAAAAAAACTTCATTTGGTCCATTTTTCGCAAAGTTATGGGCATTTGAAATAAAAGACATGGATTTTTTTCGAATTTCGAAAAAAAATCATATCTCGTAAATGTATGGGTGAAAAAATTCGAAAAAAATCAAGTGAAGTTCTTTGAATAGGTACAACAACAGAAAAAATATTGAGCCAAATGAAAAAATATAATACGCAAAAGTGGTTGAGTTCAGCTGGAATACCTCATATACATATGTAGCATTAGTATAACTATATAAAACATTCAGCAGGAAAAACCATTTTTTCTCTCAAAAAAATATACTGTGGGTTTATGGACCGAGAGCCAAGACAAAAGGTCCGAACGACGAAACTGACGAGTGTTCAAAAACCTGGTTACTTTTCGATATATATGTGTGTGTGTGTATTTGTTTGTGTACGCGTGTGTGTATTTATGCGTGGATGGGGATCAACGAAACAATGAACTGTTTGCATTCATTGAGGGAAACTCACTTGGTTCGCTCGAACTTTAAACGCAACCCAAGGGAAAGCTCCGTTTTTCCTGCTACGCCCGCATTAATATATCCCTATTACGCAAACACAAAGGCATAGCCACATACACAGAGATACTTGCACAATTAAACAAAGACCCGTACAATTAGTGCGAAAATGAGCCCATAATTTCCCAGTAGCTGTAAATTCGTTATCATCATAACTGGCGTTTCAATTAATGACCAAAATGTACCTCGCAATTCATCGACTACTCGCGATTTATTGGATTTGATCAAGAATATTTTATCGGCGATAATTGATACTCGGCTGAATTAGTTTATTTTTCATCTACTTCGTGAAATAATTATTGATGATCTCTCTGCGTCGAATCCGCCCTAGTAATTGAGCCATTTTATTTCTTCATTTGAGCCGTCGCTTTAATTGGACAGGGGAGAAGGCCTCGTTTATCCGGGAGATTGACGTTCAACAGAGGGAAAAATATATCCTTGGGTAGTATCGGAATTTAGTGGAGGAATTTGGTGGCGGATAATTAAGATGAATGATTTTGCGAAAGGATAAGCTTCGTGGATAAACTTTTCGGTATTACTGTAGGCTTGGGATGCATCATTGGCTTGTTCGTTCTCTAAGCCTGTGGGCGGAATGGAAAAATCGTACGGAAAAATTGGAATTTTTCCCGTGGCTAATTCGTGTAAGAGAGAAATTATTTGAATAATGTTACAATCGTTCGCGACGTATGAAAGTGACGAGTCTGCTCGAGGGCCAAAAAAAAGGTCATTTTGCAATTTTTTTTTCCGATGAGAATTTTGGAATGAGGAGTTCGGCATTTTACACACATTTGTAAAATGCCGTGCCAGATTTGAGTTTTTTTTCATCGAAAAATATTCATAAACAAACAGGTTATTATTACTCAAAGAAAGAGCCACTGTTGATGCGCGGTCAATCGATGGCTCTGCCAACTAGGCTCATCTGGAATAAAAAATTAACATGTACTTTTAGTATAATAATAAAAGCTTGGACTGACCGAATACTTTTTCGAAATTTTGACAATGACGAAAACGCCAAGCTGTAGGAAAAAAACTACGATTTTCGATTAAAAAAAAACAACTCCAACAATTTGTTATTAACAAGTAGATGAAGATATAACAAAAATCTTCCGGGCATACGATACAAAATGTTATAAGCTATGGTCCTACCAAATTTCAAGTGAATCGGACGAATAGATTTTCACTCACGCTGTTTCGTAAAACAGTTTCGAGAAAAAGGCAAAAAGGGACATTTCAGCGATGTTACCCTTCGCCCGTGCGAAACAATAATAAAAAATATATAAAACAAAAAAAGGTATTTTTGCACTTCAGACTGATTTGACACAACAGCCAGGTATATCAGAGAATAACAAATTTCGGCTTGTCTCGCATGTGTTCCCATCTCCACCCATTCTCAATTCCATTGTGTATGTATTTTTTTTCATCCTTCCCTTTCCTTCTTTTGTCCCGCTCGTAAAACATTGTGGATGGTTTTTCTTTTGAATTTTTCACGAGTCTTTGAGTTATTTCTGAACAATGGCCGCGCTACTCCAACTCGTTCGTGGAGTTTTCTGATGGCAAGACGAGACTGAAGTTTATTAAAGGTCCCTCGCTGCTGTTGCTGCTGTTCGCTTCATTCCGCTCCTCGACGTAGCTTCACTTCTCGTCCAATCGTATATTTTCGTTGGGATCGCGGTAATTGCCTCGTATCAATTAACTCGGCTCTGTCTCGAAGCTTAACGAGGGAACTACGAGGAAACAGTGTGAGCAAGAGAGACAGAGAGAGAGAGAGAGAGAGAGCAGTTGATGGTGGATAAGGACAGTGTAAAATATTTTCTTCCTTTTTCTGAAACGACAGATGGAAGTGGACCTCTCATATAATTGGTGTAGCGTGTGCGGGACGATTCACTTTCTGTCCCGTTCACTATACGCGATCCCAAGATGCAATTATCGCGCGCGCAATCACTGGCTCCTTCGAGTGCCAGGATAAGAGCAATCGAAAGTTCCAGGAAATTCAGCAATTATCCAACATTTGTCTGGCATCTTCGACCTCGTTGTGTCACTTCGACAGACTTCGATGACGCTCGAGAGTAACGATGAAATTTATCGGAAAATATATCATGACATCTGCGAGACCGAGAAAAAAATATTTCATTCACAACAAACGGAAATTCGATCGATAATAAACGCTGGCTCGGGCCAGTGATCGCGAACACAATCAACTTGTAAATCGAATATTTTTTTATAAAGTATTGATTCATAATATTTGAAATTGAATATCTTATAAATATATATATATTTTTTTTTTATAACTTTGTTATTTGAAAAGAGAAATTGGCCGACGAGAATTAAAAACAATTTTTGTTAAAGCAGATTTTCCTACATATATGCATTTTTCACAAGCAATGGAAAGTTTACAAAATTTGACTGTTTCACAAATAATCACCAGAGTGAAATACCATTTTCATTCTCGACCTCTTCTCCTACGTACAATTTAATGGATGATGGAGACTCGTCAGGAATTTTCCTTATTCCCATTCATCGACGTTATATTTTAGAAACAAGGAATGCATGAAAATATTTTATCACAACTGAAAAATCAATTATTTTCTCACGAACGAAAAATAATATTTTTCTTTTATAATGAAATGAAAAAATCATTTTCCCCTAACAAGAATAACATTTTTAAAAATTTCTATTAACGCCATAAACACATATACATATATCTAATATTTTGTTTGAAAAATATTCTATTTATTTCTTGCCGAAAGAAAAATATATATTCTTCCTTTGGCAATAACTGAACAATTAAGTATATTCTTTTACCTCTACCCTACTATAATTAAACGGCGTTAAAACGTATTTTCCCTCTTTCCCCTCTATCCTTCCCCCGCATACACGTATAAACATTCTGAG
Organism: Ophion costatus; assembly: GCA_951751655.1. Classification (NCBI taxonomy): domain Eukaryota; kingdom Metazoa; phylum Arthropoda; class Insecta; order Hymenoptera; family Ichneumonidae; genus Ophion; species Ophion costatus. Next base: position 18,015,363 of record OX632367.1, read on the forward strand.
CCATAACTGTAAAATCCAAAGTGCCTGTTCCCGGTGTCCCATTAAAAGAGCCCCGTAAAGCGAGAGCCTCGTTCAACCAGGTGTGACGCCAAGTTGGGGAAAGTTTACACGAGAATTTGAGGGGTAGGTTTAGTTTTAAGAGGAAAGCCGAGTTAAAGGAGAAACGCGTCGTACGAACGTAAATTTCAGGATTACAACGACGACATAAGGCAGGAACAAATGTGGGAGATGCAAATACTGAGTACACAACAGGGTCGCGAGGGCTCGTATCAGACTACGGAGGCGCCCTCGAGTCCCGAGACAGGCTCCGAGGCTGCAAGTTCACCAACATCGAGTATCACGGCTAACTCACTCGAGGTACAAGAATCTACGGCACCGAGGCCAAGTCCCTCGCCCCCGCATCCGACAGCCCTCAAGTCTCAGGGTGGTGCGCCACTTCAGGCTGTGACGCCGAGCCTAGGTGAGCATCTGCGGAGATTTCAAGTTTCCAAGTGCGCCACTTTAGACCATACTCCCTGCGAACACTTTCTCGTTCACCCTTGCCCTCTTTCGGCTTACAAATTTCGCGCAGACTGTGAGACTCCTCGTAAAAACAACGCCCTGTGACAATGAATTGCCCAACCGGGGAGCAGGTGTGTCTCGGCGTTGGTAAGACGAGACGACAAGCAAGATCGAGCTGACTTGCACTTGGCCAAGGAAAATTCTTAAAATTGGAAGATGCCGATCCTTCTATTGCACTTAGGCAGGTTTCGCTTGAATGCGTTTCGAAATTTCGGAGCTGCACAGACTTACGTTCCTTTATTGGCGATATTTTGATGTGTCAAGAAGAGAAAAGAACTTGCTGTGGGGACTAAATCCACTTTAACGGGTTCTCGTAATGTTTGCTATTTTTCAAGCCTTCTTGTTTGGAGGGTTGATGGAAATATAAGGGTTGCTTTGGTCCTGAATGCAGGATGTGATACTAAAAATCAATGAGCCCAGTAGCAATGTCGATTTAGCGGCTTTAACGATGTCAAAGAATCAAAAGTCACCCAAAATCGCCTAACTACGGATCCTAGAAAATCTTACAACTTCTCCATCAATGCTGCATGTCATTGTGTTGGGAAGACGCGTTGGAAAGACGGAATGACAAGCAGGATCCATCTGACTTACACTTGGCCAAGGAAGATTCTTAAATTTGAAAGATGCAGATCCTTCTATTGCACTTAGGCAAGTTTTGCTTGAATGCGTTTCGAAATTGCGGAGCTGCACAGACTTACGTTCCTTTACTGGAGATATTTTGATGTGTCAAAAAGAGAAGAAAAACTTGCTATGGGGACTAATCAACTTTAACGGGTTGTTGCAGTTTTTGCTATTTTCCAAGCCTTCTTGTTACGAGGGTTGATGGAAATATAGGGGATGCTTTGGTCCTGAATGCAGGATGTAGTACTAAAAATCGATGAGCCCGGTGGCTATGTCGATTTAGCGGCTTAAGGAATGTCCAAGCATCAAAAGTCATCAAAAATCGCCTAGTTACAGATGGTAGAAAATTTCACAGCTTCTCCATAAGTGTTCCACGTCATTGTCCCCATATGATTCATTGAGTTCCATTCGTTGACCTGGCGTTCCTTTCTTTCCGGGCGAACTGTCAATTTCCTTCGTGTTCGATCTTGCATCGATGCCCCCCTCCAAGGCAGGATTTCATCAGAGTTGCGTGTTGCACGTTAGGGGGTCGAAAGCGACCACTGTTGCCGGGAGCGAGGCCAGCGATGTCACCGACGAAACGTACCGTGATGTCGCTGCTCGCGCGCGCCCGCGCAGCCCAGAACAAAGAGCCGCTCCAACCGCCACCGTCGATCGTCGGCGGATCCAATCATCCCCAGTCCCCGACGTCGATCATCCAGGCGAGCATGCAAATGCCGACAGCCGCCGGTGGTGGTGGTGGCGGCGGTTGCTTGCAGCCCGGGACGCAGCAGCAAGTGGTTCCCGGGGGTGGTATTGGACAACAGGTGGCGCCCCAACAGATTCAGCTCGTCGGCCAGTCGGTCCCACCACAGACGGCCCAACATACCACCGCTCAGCAACAACGCCAGACCCTCATACCACAACACTCCCAGCACCAAGTCTTACCACCTGCGTTACATGGCCTGATACATGCACAGTGAGTATCGCAGCTGTTCTTTTACTATCCCTTGAAGTACTCAGATTTGGATGGGATTTAGGAGTGAGCCGTAGATCGAAGATGACGTATTAGAACGTTGAATGAGTTCTCGCTGTTTACCAACAGATGGCGTTACCATGGTGCGTGTAGTTTAAGATGGTAACGCATGTATCAAGAAGTACTATAAACAAGCTTGAAATTCAGTGTATACCATTTCCCTGAAGTGGAAACAACTTTTCTTTCTTCATAGTACTAAACGTGTCAAATTTCATGACAAAAAGAAGAGTATTTGCGGGGAATTTTTCTGCATTACTTTATTCAACAAAAATCTGCAACTGAAGCGCACAGAGTTCTTGTTGGGACTCACGACGACCCATGCGCTGTCGAAAACAACATGCACAGATTGATTGCGACGCTTCAAAAATCATTTTTCGTGATGCGTTGAATCAGACGCCTTATGTCAGACGCTAGTTGAACTTGCAGGATCATTAGGAGTTGATCACTCAACAGTTTCGAAACGTTTGAAAGGATTAGGGATGGTTTTTTTCATAAAGCATTTATTTTCACGATAAAACAGCGAGAACTTATTCAACGTCCCAATAGATGAGTTCGCTTGGCATCCAGTCTGGGCCTGCTACTCTTTCCTCTGGTGACATCAGAGGAGGTTGGCATAGACTTTAGACTGAGGTAGTAGCTGGAGGGCAATCTATAGAAGGACATTCAGCGTCGAAAGAGTCTGGGCCAGCTAATCCCTCCTCTGGACAGATCAGAGGAAAGTAGCGTGGACTTCGGACTGAAGTGGCAGCTGGAGGACAATCTATAGAATGCCATTCAGTGTCCAAACAGTCTGGTCTAGCTGATCCTACTTCTGGTGAGACCAGACGAGATTGGCATGGACTTCAGCCTGAAGTGGCAGCTGGAGGGCAATCTAGAGAAGTCCATTCAGTACCTAGACAGTCTGGGTGAGATGTTTCGCTGAAGTGGCCGCATGCGATTGGCATTGACTTTTGCGATCCAATCCGGCCTCCCATTTCCAATTGCCCGGTACGAAAAAAAGAAACACTGAATAAATAAAGACAGCTCAAGTTCCCCAAAGTAAAGTTCCAGCCGCGCTCTCTTGAATAAATTCCTCGAGAAGGATTCTTAAGGAGGTTTTCCCAGGAAAATTGTCTCGAATACATAAAATCCCCGAGGTTTCTCGCGAGCCTCGCGCAGGCACTTCGTAAATCTTTTCGTCGCGAGCCTTGCCACTTTTTCTTCTCACACCACGCGACGCCTACGTGGTGTCGTCTAATTTTCTATAGAGCTCGTAGCGTGTAGGAAAGCCACCGACTGTGAGAGCTGTACGGCTTATTGCCCCGTTCTCGAGCCAACGTGAAATGTGCACAGAGGCGATGTGTCTGCCTTTCGGACTGGCGGGGAAGGGGATAAGGGGGGGGGGGGGGGGGGGTCGGTGTGCACTACTCCTCTGTGACACGATGCTCGTTAGTATGCGCGGACTACATGATCGAATTAACTTTGACGCGTGAGAGAAGCCTTCGCTCTCGTCTACTTCGTTCCTGCCTCATCCCCTAGACTCACCTCTAAATTCAATCAATTATCTGTCCTAAAGTGATCACAAAAAAAACCGAGAAAAAAACAATAAAAAGAATCTATACCCATCAGGGTGCGATTGCCGAGTGGTCTCGTGTGTAAAATCGAAGTAGGGCATAAAGCGCCAGTAGTTCGAGTCCCCGTGTGGTCAGACGGCAATTGGAATCGTGCGCTGAATCGTTTTTTTTAATATGCCATCGGTCACCCCCATTTTTCATCCGATCACGCAGATCCGTCAGCCCTCTCGTTAACCGCGAAAAAAATAACCACGTGAAATAATAAATCTAATTAAAGCATCGCTCTTCGAAAAACTGTTTCAGGAGGGCTGCCGGCGGGCCGACGGTGGTACCGATGTTACGAGAAGATTTCATGGCAGGGGTGAACCTCGTTTAAATTTTTATGCGCACCAGGTCCAAATATTTCCACATAGCGTGAATTTCGTATGAATATATATATATATATATATATATATATATGCATATGCGTACACATACACACATATATATGGATAATAATAATGATTGACAATTGAGAGAGAAAAGTATGAATAAAGAATTATTTACGACGTTGTCGATCGTGCACGAGTGTCGAAAATTGCTATTGAAAGAAAAAAAAAAAGAAAAGTAACGATTCCAAAATTATTCAACCGAGGACGACTTGAGTAGAGAAAAGTAACATAAAAAAAACGCACAGAAGTTACGGGGAAACGAAAAACGTACTCTGGGTGTTATTAAGGCTTTGAATAATTTATACACAGGATAGGAATTATAAGGTGGCCATGCGTTTTTTTAAGTGTCTTGCGTGACCATTTTGATAGCGAGAAAAATAGTATGTTCAATGATTTTTCATAGGCCGCTGCGAAAAAAATATAGCGTTTTTTTGCTATCACAAGATTTGCCATATAAGATGCTGCATTTTTGGGAAAAAATAAAATTTAAATTTTGAGCATAGTAGAACAACGGTAATTGAATTCCGTATAGAAAAGCCTCGTGAAAAACTTTTTTTTGTGTACCTCGCCATCGGGAGAAAAATTATTGATAGTGCAACAGCAAAGTGGACGAATGGAATTCAATTTCATTCTGGATCAGTTTTTTTTTTAACGTCTCGCGTTTGGAATTTAAGGGGACTAGGCAGCGAAAATAGGTCGAAAATGGGATAAAATTCAAATGGCATTTGTGAAGAACCGAAGCAACATACGGACACTTTCTTTTTTGCAGCGTTTTTATTGGAGTTTTGGCTATTAAGTTCAGTGGTTGAGGTTTCAAAAATATCAATATTTAAGGGATGTCTGGGCGGATAAAGAATACCACGTGTCTCGTGCAGTGCTCCCTCATTGCCACGATTCCGACTGGCTGGTTGAAGTTTTCGGCAATTCCCAAACGCCATTCTCTTCAGGGGACGTTCCTCTACAGACTGAACCTAAAATTTTTGCAAAAACATAAAAATTTAAACACTGGCGGCTGAACCTTGAAAAACATCGAAAAAAGGATGACATTTGTTGTAATAACAATAATAATAAACTTTTTACATAGACATCGGTTCATTTTGTAGAGATAGTTGATATCTTCATTTATTTTTTTAATCAAGGCGATATCTTCAATTGTTCTTGAGTTATCGTGGCAAAACTAGTACAAAATGCTGTTTCGAGAAAAAGGCGGTTAAGTTTTCGCGCCGTACTACAGCAGAAAAATCTTAATTTACGTTAAAAATTGCCGGCGCTGTAGGACTTTTCGAGTTCAGCTTTTTTTGTGGCAGCAATCGCGGAACGTCGGTTTTCTTCCACCCTGGCATTTTTATTCGACGCTTGCGATCTCTTGTCTGCACCCAACAAGCGTTCCTAGTCACGCGACTTGCACATTTCAACGTTTTATTGCTCTCCCGAGCTCAATTTTGCGAGTTTTTCCGTTTTATTTGCGCCAAAATGTTTGGAAGTGATTGTAGTAACAGAATACAAAAAAAAAACTAAAAAATCCGAGATTTTTCAATGCTTAGTCTCCTCAATTATCTTCGTTCCGCTGAACTCAAAATAGATTTTTGTTTTTTTGTAATGGTCAATATTTTCTCGCGAAGAATATTCGTCAGAAATACACACTATCTCTTTTTTTTCGAAAAGGACTTTAAAACGCTAAAAATTAAATATCATATTTTTTTCGACTGTAACATCGCCGCGCCCAAGCTTCAAGGAAACACATAGCCACCTTGTAATTATCGCCCTATGTGTATATATATAAAAAATGTATAAATAAAGACCGCTAAACCTGCGAAAGTATTACGAATATACATATATACACGCATATATATGTTCGCCATCTTCGTTACGACACGTACCACACACAGACACACATACGAATATTCTAACGTTGGAAACAGTTGTTTTTCATCAATAATGAAATATTAGTGATTGCATCGATCGACCAATCGATCATTCAGCGTGCATTCGAAAAAATCATCGACAAAGATCGCGTTATCATTCAACGTGGAGCGAGTGATAATTGTGGCGAAAATAAAACAACAGCAACAACAAATAGGCCGTAATATCGTGAAATTCTGTTTTACGTGTACGATAGAAAATTTATTAGCTTTTAAGGAGGATCGCGGGGTCCGAAAAAAAAATCGAAAAAGAAAACAGCAACAAACTGAAGTGGAAAAAAAATTATCTCGGGCCTAACTCTCGATAGCGAGCACAGCAAAGCTACGAGTATTACGTAAGTGCGTGTCCGTCTCGACGAAATTTCTCGTCAAATCTGTGGGAAAAAGAGGCGAATATTTCTAAAAGAAAAACCAAAGAAAAGACGAGCGCGAGAAATACATAAATTCGAAGAAAAAAAGTAGGTGCCACGACACACCAAAACAAATGGAAACAAAAAACAAAGGGGAAGAAGAAAAATGAATAATAATTTAACATATCATTGTCTCGGTATTTTCTCCCTCGAACTTGTTCGAGGATCGTCCATCGAGGCCTCGTCGCAGGCGCGAAGCTCGAAACAGCGGTGACAAAAAATTAAAGAAAATGGAGAATAAAGAAAAAATATATATAAAACATTAAAAAAAAAGATAATGAAAACACACATTTTTCACGATACAAATTATTATCGTCTATTCATTGCCTATGGATATGGTATGTATATGTAATGTCGAAGCATGCTTGCTAAGCGTTCGTTCGAAAATACTACACAGACACACACACACTCACTTTCATGTATGGGGCATTCCCTGGAAAATCGATGGTTGCATGAACATCGTAACTTAAAAAATGCGTACATTTTTTTCATTAACAAATTGTATATAAATATTATTTATCCTACATTGAAGCGTGAGGAAAGTACCGTGGGTCAATCAAAAGAAAATGGTCTTTTGTTTGGTCTTTTTCTAAACACACGAATAAATTATTTTGTTTCCTTCAAATAGTCAAATCCATTTTTCTGACGACGTCGAATCTGCCGGAGTGGGGAATGTCCCATACGTGCGCATAAAAATGACAATTTGGGCGTGAGGCGTCCAAGCACTGCATACGAACAAAATGTTGCGATAAACGAGAGACAGAGAGAGGGGGAGAGAGAGAGAGAGAGAGGGAGAGAGAGAGAGAGAGAGAGAGAGAGAGAGAGGGAAAGAGAGTGGTAAGGTTGTGGTTAGAGGAATTTAAAAAGAGGTACTAAAAAAAGAGGATAAAAAAACGAAAAGACCGGGTTTGAAAAAATTTTTGGAAGAATACAAAAAAAATACGAAGCCAATTATTGTAAATACGTAAGAAGCAAAAAACGAAAGGAAAAAAAACGAATCGTTGAGTATCGTACGAAAAAATGGCGTATTTGCAAGGACCAATAAGCTTACGTTTTAGAACTCCTGGACCCCCCTCCCCTTTTCCCTGCCTTCCTTAATCCCGTGCCCCTTTGTTTGTGTTTCGCTCAACAATTTTGAAACGCTTCGTCGTGATAACGATATTCAAATATGTGTCGTTCAATATTGTAGATAATAACTTATAGACACGAAAGATGAGACTTGTCTAGATTAAGGGCGAAGCTAACAAAAATGATTAATAAACAAAACAACAACAAAAACAGGAACGGGCCATCCGATTCTCTTTGTTTTTTATCTGAAATTTAATTCCGCAACATTGTAAACTGCTTATCGGAAAAAATACGAGAAATACAAATTTTTCGATGTCATTTGGGTGTGGGAAGAATGGGGAAAAAAACTTTTTTTTAAACATTTCTAATAGAAAATGGGGAATTTGATGAAAAGTATTAATGAGCAAATAGAATTTGAAAAAAAATCTCAATCAAGAATTACGAGTTGAAATAATTCTTGATTGAATTTGAATTCTTAATCACGAATTTCTTCAACTCGTAATTAAGAATTCAAAAATTGTTTAATTAGTAGTTGAGTATTTTAAAAAATCCTATTTAAGGATTACGCTCAAAATAAGCCCAATCAGTAATTAGGACTACAAAAAATTCAGTAATCATCCGATTGATATAAAAAAAAAAGGTTAAACGGTAGAAAGCAATTTCAGGAATATTCCAGCGGGAAAAAAATTATTTTTGTCCTTTAATTAATACGGAATAAACGCAAACGCATGTAATAATCAATGGTTACTAATCAAATTAGAATATTCGTGTATTATCCCCGCAAAGTCCCATTTATTTAGGCCCTTAAAGTTAAGGCTACTCTCAGAGTGGGCGAATCACAGCGAGCGTTTTTTCGCGAGCCAAAAAACAGACCGAGAAAACAAAGGATGAAATTTAACGAAAAAAAAAAATTAAAAATTGTAACCTTAACATAGACATACATATATGTCGTAGAAGCCCGACGACCTTATCCCGCCGCCGCCCCCGCTCCCTTTCCTACTTGCCCCGCCACCGAAATTACGCTGTCATGAAACTCAAATTCTAAAAATATGTGTAATCTAGTCGAATGCACGGGTACGAAGAGACAATGAGGCGAGAAAAAAAAGAGCGAGAGAGAGAGAAAGAGAATAGTGGTGTGATATTTTTTGAACTATGATTACGCCTATTAATAATGAGAATGTTTTTCTTTAAAGAAATACATTACTAGTATTGATATATTAAAATAAATAAATATATATATATATATATATATATATATATATATATATAAATTATAAATATATGTATATATCTACTGACACTACCGGCGAAAAGTATGAAATAACTTTTCGCGCTTGTTCGATCAGAAGCGATCATAAAAATAAAATTTCATATTTATGCGCACCAATCTGTTAATATTTTTTCTTAAGAGATCATCACAGTGTAACAGGTCGAAAAATAGCGGATTTTCGCGATTTTTTTCGACGGTAAAAACACGCTTATCAGTCTGATTTTTTTATGTCAAATCAAAACGCTCATGAAGATCATAAAACAAAAATTTAAAGTTTATTTTTTCTAAAAAAAAAAATTTAACGGTTGAATATGTTTTCGAAAAATAGGAGTTCTATATGAATAAATATGAATTGAAAAAAAATTTGTAAGAAGATTATTAATCAGTATGGAAGCCGCTATCCTGCTATGGGGGTCATTTTTAATCAAAATTGACAAAATGGCGGCGGTTTGAAAAAAAATATCGAATTTAGACAACTTTTCGACAGTTTTGCGATAAAAAAATATGAAGACTTACAAAAAAAACTTCCATAGCAAGATTATTCGAGACTGATAGCTTGAAATATCTTCCTGTGAGAGTGTACGCCGTTTTGAAAAACGACATTTCGAGACAAGCGCGTTTAAAGTTTCGATTGCGGAATTTTCATATAAATTGTCTACTTCCGATCAATCGGCGATGCCAGGTCCATGCTCATAACCGTCTACACCATCGGATAATGCAAAAAAAAATCGATTTTTTGAAAATTTAAAACCGTGATGATCCCTTAACCGCACTTTTCCGTCTGGATATCTTATTTTTTAAAAATAAGGTCAAAATTTGTTTTAATTCGTTACTATAAGTTATTATATAAATATTTACATTCAAATTGATATTTTTTTCATTTTGACCATTGATTTTTCAATTTTATTTTAAAAAGTAAGAAAAACCTTGCGTCAAAGAGGGAAAAATCGAGAAAAATTGCAAATAAATCTCGGTGCTGCCGAGTTCCTTTGCAAAAAACTTTCTTTCGCCGTTGCCGAGCAAATGACAACCGCAACGAGGGTGGGGAAATAGCCTAGGGAAAAAATAGGGAATAAAAAAATAAAAGCATAATAAAGCTTGTTTTTTTTTATCGTTCAAGTATTACCTCGAACATTCCTTTGGGCCCTTTTTCCGGACGCGAATCCGCAACTTTCAATCCCGATCGAAAATACGAAAAGTCTGGACAAGCTTATCGCCGGCAGTATACACATAAGTATAACGTGATGTTAATAAATCTACATGGATTTTTCGCGTATGCGTCTGACTTTAATAAAAAGTAATAATACCGCAGAATGGAAGCGAGCGAGGGATGGCTCGGCACGCTTCGAAAACACACAAAAACAACAAAAGCCTCGAAAATAGAGTGGAAAAAAAATAAGCACAAAAGATACGCATCACTTCGTGAATTTTTTGAACTTTCAGTCTGTGAAAAAAAAAAATCCCTCGCGATGCAGACCCAACTCCTCAACGATCGCTAATAACACATTAATGTTAAATAAAGAAAAAAATGAAAACGAAATTCACACACACGGACACGGACACACATACATAGACAGATTAATTAATTGATAAATTAATAACGCCGTAAAAATGTATTCGTTTTCCGTTCGCGCGCTAAGCGCGATCGGACTATCGATATATAAGAATTGTCATAACACGATGTTAAATAATAATTCAATTATCTAGTCGATGTAATAATAAAAGTGAGAAAAAAATGCAATGCGATAAAAAAAGGCCAAATCGTCGATGTCCTTTGGGCGAGTTGCACCAACGCTAATTTTCCCCCTGTGTGTTAAATATATATATATATATTTCTAAATAATGCGATAGGTAAGAATGTCCTCTCAGAGAACGTCCACAGCCGCGAAATTCATTCGCAGGCCTCATGGATCCGCGGAAATAAGAAGGTTCGTACTTTAGAATTATTTTCATTGTTTTTTTTTTTAATATTTAAGAATGGTACAAAATTTTACTCAGATGTTACGAGACGAAAATGGCACAGAATTTTAAAGAAAAAATTGGCCTCATTTTGCCAAATTTTATCATGCTTTGAATTTTTTTCAAGTACTAAGCAGTGAAAATAGTCCGAAAATGGTAGATTGACATTTGCTGTAATAACAATAATAATAAATTGATTTTTTTACGTAGACGTCGGTTCGTAAAGAAAGATGTAGAGAAAGTTGTTATCTTCATTTCAAAGATAAAATCAAGGCGATATTTTCAATCGTTCTCGAGTTATCGCGGTAAAACTAGTACAAAATGCTGTTTCGAGAAAAACGCGTTTGTAGCCTTAGGCCACTCTAGAGGCCAAAAAGCGCATATTTTGCGATTTTTTTTCAGCGAAAACCGTGAAATAAATCGAAATGACTAAACAGGTGTTTTATTATACACGTAATTGACTATACAGAATTATTTTTTTCACAGCGATAAATGTCAAAATGACGACTGCGCGGCGTTTTTCCGGCGACGCTTTTATTTTCGGAAGATCAACGGCCAGATCAACAGCTCCTATAATTTTTCAGTTATGATCAGACATTAAAGTTTTTTCGATTATATATAAGAATAGCTATAGAAGTACGTAGGATTTTTTTATGTATTTTTTTCGTCAAAATGGCGCATGGCTAAAACAAAAAGTGTAAAATTCCATGAGAAAAATCCCATGGGATTTCGTAAAATTAATACTGTGTATTTTTTTTCCACTGCTTCTTTTTCGGTCCATTTCTTCGTTTTTGATTTTTCCTAATTTCCTTCTCCTTAATTTTTTTCCTTCGTATCCTCGTTCCCTGTATATATTTTACAGTATCTTGTATCGTCCTCGTTCTTCTATTTATCGCCATCGTTTCCTTATTCTCTATTTTTATTTCTCTGGCACGTTATTTTCCGTTCTGTTATTCTTTTCCACAAAATTTCATTTTCACTTTGGCGAATTTCGTCGAGCTGGAGTCTGTGGAGCGGACGAACCGTTTACCAAAATGTCCAACTCTTCCCGTGACACGTGATGTTTATTAAAGTTTCCAGTTGCGACGAGTGCGTCGAGCGAGAGAGGAAATTCCCACTCTCGATGGGTCGATTAGTGCTTGACACTTGAAAAGAGTTGTCCGTGCCAGTTTTCGTCCCACATCCGGTTGGCTGACTCGCGTTAGCCGGACGTGTGAAAATACGACTTTTGCCCGAGGACTCGTACGAAAAAAAAACCCCCGTAAAACTTTTCAATTTCGTTTCGACACGCTCGAAACGATTTTTCAGGCTGCAGGAAAAGTATTCTCGTACAGGTCAGTGAGAGGGACACGAGAACTAGTCTCGCAATTATTCAGAAAACCCTTCTACCACAAATTCAGTCATATATAGTTTCTGTTATGAACAGATAATCCTACAACCATCGATAGGTCAGATCATGTCCTACTATATGCTGAAATTTCAGATTAGCAAAAATCCCACAGTTTTTAAGACTAAAATCATCTGCTTTTGGTTTTTCGCATGCCATTTGTTCAAATGATAACCTTTTTGACCTGGTTTAAAAAAAAAACTATTGATTATTTGTTTTTTTTCTCGAAAAGTTTTCTTTTTAACCTTAAATATTAAAAAAACTTTATGAAAAAAATGCATCTTGATTAACAAGTTGCGAAGATTGAAAAAAAAGAATGCATGATTACAAAGGCTTTAATCAGGAGTCACAACTCCGTTTACTATATATAATAATTGCACTGATTGGTCCAGACAACTCATTGATTGTATCCATCGAAAATGGATTGCATTGGAAGAGAAAACGTTAATTTATCACGTGTAAATCGAATGAAGAGTAAAAAAATCCCATGAGTAACCTGTTAGAATTAACCTACAGGCTGCTCCTTTCATGAGCTTCTTTGTTTCATGATTGACATTTTTTTTGGGCTAATCTAATATATATATATATATTGTATATATCTGTATATAATGTATTAAATTTAATTCTTTTCCGGTATTTAAGTTGATCCTGGTCGCTTGTAAATTGATAAACATCAAAAGTATATTTTTTAAAACAGCATCGATTCGTACGCGCGTCCCTGGGAGTGCTGGTACGCATGCGCGTGCCTTCCCGCGCCGCGCCGCGCCGGTACGCGTGCGTGCGCCTTTCCGCGCCGGTGAGTTCCCCCTCCCGGCGGCTAGTCGAGCAATGCCGTTGGCCGCGACCAGAGGGCTGACACTGGTAGATAAATGATGTTCGCAAAATGGCCTTGCCGCACCGTGGCGCTAGTAGTCGTTTGGCAGGCATGCATATATATGTATGTCACACCGGTGTTTCGAATATTTTACATGAATAAAAGTCTATTGTAGATAACTTTATGAAGATGAACTTTATGATTCGCGTGTGAGATGGATTAAAATGATGATTGAATTGTTCAGCTTAGCATTGTCAAGTTAGAATATTTCCGTATATAATAATATAGTTTAGGGTGCTCCTTATTTTGGGTGTTTTCGAAATTTTGTTGAGTTGCGCGTGCATGTTAAGAGCCGGAGGCTGTTTCATAACAGCCAACGCTAGGTAATGGCGATTTCGAGAACTAAAAAGCCGGGACAAAACGCGTTTCCGTTTATCGCACATGATCGCGCATACATGAAACGGGCCATCGAAAAAACGAATATGTACCCGAATGCCGGCTAGCGCAATTTATATCCTTGATCCTCTTGCTTACTTCATCCTCAAAACTTGCGCAGCTTGGCGAGACTGCGCCGTAATTATTAAGATTATCATTATCGCTACTATCTTTGTTATTCCCATTTACGTTTATCATATATTTGTATATTTCTCTTGCGAAAATCCTGAAAAGCAAAAATGAAAACGAAGGCAGGTATTTGTTAACGACAATCGTTAGGGACTTATCATTTTCTTATTTTTTCCTCTCTCGTTACAATTGATCGTAGCTAGTTTATCGTTGAGATTTGGTTTACGTACGAGGGCTCGGAGAAAGTGCGCGGTATTCGTGAATTTCTGTTGTTTTGTCGCGACGACGAAGAGTTGTTGGGATATCGCGAGCTCGTGGTCGACCTTAGGGTTCATCAGGGATACAGGATGTCATAGTGACCGGGACGATAGAGCAGATGGACCGCGGGCGTCGAGCCCTCCGGGAAATCGTGCGCGGTGACTTCCGTGCCGGCGCCCCGATCCATGTAGCGCACCCTGACGCCCGTTCCAAGAGCCGTGCTCATCGCTATTATGTGAATGTGGTCGGATTCTTTGTACATCGGCTCGACTTCCTGTTAGCAATGAAAATCACCAGAGGATCCGTAGAGATCGAACGAAAAAGTTTTTGTTGTCCCGATATTGCAATTTGAAAATTATTCGATAATAATAATAATGAGAAAGTAAAAGTTCACCTGGTGACAAAACTCCACGACGGTGCGTCCGCCCTCGATGAAGTGTTGATAAAAGTCGGCCTCGCGTTGCAGCTGGCCCGAAGTTATTAATCTAAGATAAACGACGACGTAGTCCGAATAGCCTTGCTCGTTGAAAAATTTGTGCAATTCGGCGCGACTCGTCTCCGCACTGCCGCCGACTTTCTCTATCACTTCCATGAACTGCAAAACAGACATTGTTTTTTTTTTCTTTCTCCAACCCAAAATGGCGAATCTCTTTATCTTCTTTTCGTTGGCATTAGTTATTTGGTTTATCTCTCAAATGTATTGGGATGTCGAATAAGTTCTTGCTGTTTTTTCGTGAAAATTAATGTTTTATTTTTTTTTTCATTATTCCTAATACTTTCAAACGTTTCGAAACTGTTGTATGATCAACTTCTAATGATTCTGTAAGTTCAGCTAGCGCCTGGCTTGAACTTTAGGAAGGAATTCAATAGGGAATCGGAAAACTTTCCAGAAAGTCGTTACAATTAACCATAATGGATATACATATATATATATATATATATATATATATATATATATATATATATTCATGAAAAAGGTTATTTTAGATAAGTAAAGCTTTTTAAGTACCCAAAACTATGTCTGAATGTAATTTTCTTTTAATTACCGCGCAAACGTAACACCACGCCATCTCCGAACGCGTGACGTCATATATGTGTAAACAAGCGACAAGGTAACCTCAAAATCAAGTTCAAGGTATTATTTTTTCCGTTTTTCGGAAGTTTACGGCTCCTGGTTAAATCCTGGTTTCATGTTAAAAGTACGTAGAGGAGAAAACGTAAACACGTAGAGGAGAAAACGTTTGTTTACGCACGAATGACGTCATACGCTGTGATTGGTGTTTCGTTTGAGGTGAATAACAGTTTTATAAAATATTTGAATTATTAGATTTTATTTATAGATTTATAGATATAAATCACTATTATTTAACATAAATGTTGATGAGTGATCGTTTTTATTATATAAACATTCATTCTAACTACATTTTGAATTTTTTTCTGATCACTGTCCGATTGCATATCCAACACATAAAAATCATTGATTTGTATGCGTCTAAACCAATCTTTGCAGGTTGTTTGCGACGAAGCATAGTCACCGTAAGTCGCAACAAGAATTCTATATGCTTCAGTTGCAGATTGTTAAAAATAAAGTAGTGCGGTAAAATTGCCCACAAGTACTCTTTTTTTGCACACGAAATTAAGGGGCTGAAACAGGGGCTTTAAAGGTTTGTTTGGATGCTTTTTTTAATCCTCATGTCTGGCAAACACAATTGAGGAGTTAAACGTACTACTTGACTGTCTACACGCACCGAACAGCGAAGAAAACATCGTAAAGTGTTATATATCAAATAAATTTGATAACTTTTAAGTAAATCTGGTCAAAAAATAGGTTTTTTCATACAATCCTTAACATTCCCGTTTCAGCCCTTTGAAGGTTACATTTTAGAAATTCAAAATCCCCATTTTACACTCTTGGCGGTCGAATTTCGATTTTTACTACTTTTGAAAAAGTCTTATTTTGGTTCAAATATCAAGACTGCGTGGTTATAATTAGGAGCCACAGAAATCGTAATACTGCTGCCATCTGTTGGAGAATGGCGAGCAATTATTTAACATCCTAATACGTACCGTATCATGGAAGTCTTCGACTGTAAATTGAGGAAAGCCAAGGGCAACCAGGTTGTCCTTGCTCTGAAGGGCGAGTTCCTTGAACTTTTGGTACTCCGTGCGATTGTCAATGAGCCGCTCTAAATATGCGTAACTAAAGGCCCTGAAGAAGCAATTGCCGTCGGGCCTGGTCCTCCTGAAGTGCGAATACTTTTGGCCCAATGCTTTGGCCTTCGACAGGTAAACCGCATCCTCTTCATACTCGTGCTCCAAACTCTCCAGCGATTCTTTCTCTCCCACCAACGCTATCGATTCGGATATCTTGAACGAGAGACCGGGCCGGTGTGAAAAACAAAGTGTGAACTAGAAGGAACGTTGACGGCAAGAGGAGCAGACATGCGGTGTTTTCTGACGTATGGCTTAGCCGAGCCAAAGAAGTCACGAATGGCTGAGCATTGAAATTCTAGTTCCAAGGGCTCTTGGAGTCACCGCTCCGCCTGCGTCTGTGACGGTTAGGACACGCGATGTGAGGATTGGCGGAGCAAGAATTATGAGAAGATCAGAACGCTGCAATTGACCAGCGAAGAATTTCAAAAGTCTTGATACGTTTAGGAGGAACATTACGATCTTTCGCCCACTGGCTTGGAAAGAATGAAGCAATTGTGAGAATTTTCAATCGGCGTGCTAGGAATTGCTGCAAAATTTTCATGCATCCTCGAAATGAGTGATAAGAGCCCGAGAATTCGTCGACGTGTGTTGCAAGTTTTCCTAACCTCTTTCTCGATGCGCCTCTGTTGTTGGAGTATGAGCTCATCCTGGTTGACTTCTGCGGACGACAGACACATCGAATATGAGCGAGAGACGACGAGGAAGCCGGAGAAAAAATAAAATTGGAAATTGCATTTCGAACCCCTCGAAATGACGTTTTTTGATCTTTTTTGGCTTGTTTTATTTTTTGCGCCCGATTATAGCGAAATTTTGAGCACGAACCTGCGGTATTCTGTGGCTGTTTCGTATCATTCGCGTCGCCCATATTTCCGTTGATGTCTAGATATTTTTGGAGACGAAAAAGTCTCGCGAGGCCACTGTCAAAATTCACCAGGAGCGAAAACAAAAGTAGGCCGGCTTTTAACACTTCGCCCCACCACGGAGTCGCCCGCCGCGCCACCTAGCACCTTCGCCAGGTACTTGAGCGTGGCACAGTTGGCTGAACGAGCTCGCGTACCAGAACCAGAAGCCACCTTCAACCGTGTAGCTCTGAGCTTATCAAATCTGTCGAATTTCATGTCATTTCTATTAATTCTTTGACATTTATATCATGCCTATATCATTTATAACATTTTTATATAGTGTATGTCATTTATATAACATTTATATAGATTCCATATAATTTATCGCGCATCTAGAACATTTGTATTATTTCTAAAAAATTTATATCCATTCCTTGTCATTTCCACATTTTTATATCCCGAATATCTTATTTACAACATTTATGTCAATTCTATATTATTCGTATGGTTTCTATATCATTTATATCATTTCTATATTAATTATATCGCTTTATTTATTTATTTGTACATAATATCTATAAAATTTATTTACTTACTCATTTTCTATTTCATTTCATGGCTTTCCGTACTAGTTTTGCACTTAAATCCCAAGAGAAACATCTTTACCTTCCCAGAATGTGCGTTTTCCAACTAACAATAAGGCACAGTGGGACACAGTGCACGTATTTCTGGTGTATTCCTTTGCCCGGATTGGCTGCTAATGCCAGAAATATGTCACTGTGTCGTACTGTGTCGGAGCTGGAAACCACACAATGTAATGACTTTAAAATATGCAGAGACATCCCCCGAAAGAAGGGAAAAAATCGAATTATACAATAACGTTAATAATCTCGCCGCCCAATTGCAATTCCTCATGCGGCTCTCGAATCAAGGCACAAATCGATAAATCCAATAAATACAATTTCAATGCAACGTGCATTATCGCTGCATTTCCAGTGTTCGGGCCTCGACCAGTGACTTTGTCGGCCACGGCGCTCTCGAGTGGCCACATTGATCGCGACCTAGCCGCACCCATGAACGCTTATCAAGGGAACGAGCGTACCGAGGTTAGGTCGACACCCCGCGTAGGAATTGTCAATAACCGCGAAAGCTACCGACGAGTTCACTTCCGGAACTGGTGCTCAGACGTCAATCGCATTTTTCGATAAACATGAAAACATAATTAGAATCCGTCGTTATTTATTTTTTAAACAAGCAAACGAGTTCGCAAACGGCGCCTTATTGTCTAGTATGACTTCGGCGTCGAGTACAAGTGCGCGCAGTCTTTTCGTAGAGTCAAAAATGCGACTTGCCGACAGAGTACAGGTTAACGTCAACAACATAGCGTCCTTGGCGAGGCAGATACAACGGGGCTCGAAAAGCAGCGACGTAAGACACGCAAAAAACACGCAATATGTTCTTTCTCGCTAAGCGTCGTAGCTCGGAGAGTACTTGATGAAAATTTATATGTTATCTATTTATCTAATATGTATTTATACGTTATCTATTTATCTCCTATCACCTATCTTATCTATTATCCATCTATCTGTTATCTATTATCTTCTTATCTGTTATCTATTCACTTGTTATCTACTTATCTATATTAACTATTTATCTGTTATCTACTTACCTATCTATTTATCTGTTATCTATTTATCTATTATGTGTTAATCTGTTAATGTATTGCAGGTACTCGTCCACTCAGCCAAGAGTTTCACCCAACAAGAGTACAGCCTCGAGAGTGCTGAAGCCAATTTGAAGAAACTCGGACTCATCACTTCCCACCTGGAGATCCAGTTGAACGCCATAGAGCGCAGCTCTGTCAAGCTCGAAGACGTCACGGAACAGGTGCGAGCCATGCAGAGATAAAGCGAGTAAGCGCAATGCCGATTGTGTAAATAAATCATGTTTATTCATTCATTTATTTTCTTTCTCATGAAATTTCTTAGCAACAATTCACCGAGATTATTTGAGAGTAAAAAAGAAAGAGAGAGAGAGAGAGAAAAGAGATTTTTTTAAATGCAGTCATTTGAGATCACACGGAGTGTATGCCTTTGATAAAAGCCTCAACGCTGGTTATCGGCGCATCCGGCAATATTCCATGACCGAGGTTCGCTATGTACCTAGTCTTGCCAAACTTTTCCACCATTGCGCGAGCTCGCTCTTCGACCTTTTGCTGAAAAGCACGAAAAATCGGATTTAGTTGAGGAAGAAGCAACGTTTGAAGGAACTCGTTGGGAGAAGTGCTACGGAGAGGATGTTCTGTCCGAATCGACTCGAATATCTCCGAAACTCTTGACACTGAAATATGATGAGGACAAAAGTAAAATCATTTCGATTGGCTCGTTATCCTTTGATGAGTTTATAAGTTTTCTCTAGATTATGTGTGATTCTCTGTGCGTCCATATTTCCGTATCGTCGACTAGTTTCTAAGACATTTAAGTCCATTCGAATGTAGGAACGTGCGGCAAGCGGATAAAAGTGTACCTCGATGCCGTAGAGAGCGCAGGGATCCAGATTTCCCTGTAGTGTCACGTTGGCGCCCAAACGCGCTCTCGCTTTGACGGGATCCACCGTCCAGTCGAGCCCTATCACGTCGTAGGAACGGTCCTTGGCCAATGCTTCGAGCGAGTTCATCGTGGCTCCTTTGGGAAAAGCGATCTGGAACAAGGCGCGATTGTGCTATCTGGATATTTGTACTTCGGTTGGTCATCTTTACCCTTCGATTGGTATCTTAGAATCACGAATGAAAAATTTCAAAATCCCACGTCCATTCCTATTGTTTGATAAACCATTTCGACCCGTTAAATGATGATTATTAATCTGGCTTGATCGTTGATGATCATTCGATCGAGAATAACTTATTTGATTCGTAATAATTGGCTTGAACGGTCCCCCTCGAATTACCATTGGGACTCTGGGGACGTTGATCTCGTCGAGTTTGGCTTTGACCCTCTCGCTTATCTGCTTGATGTATTTGAACGAAAACTCGTGGAAAAGCTCGTCGTTGAGGTAATCCCCGTTGCTTTCGAAGACCTGGAGAGCCTGAGCACCAGATCGGACCTGCATGACGAGATAATCGACCACCACGTCGGTTATCAGCTGAAGAAGGGTGTGCGACTCATCCGGATGTCGGTAGAGCCAGCTCCGCGCCAGCGCCATCGTCGAACTTCCGCCACCTTGGATCATGTAGCCCATCAGAGTCCACTGCAAGTGCAAGCCCAAACGAAACGTCGCTCATCAGGGAAGAAAGTTGGTGGCAAGCGGAGGCAAAAAGGTTTCGCGCCTTACGGGAGCACCGGTGAATCCGATCAGCGGGACTTTGCCCTCGAGGCTGTGCCTCGTCAGGGTTATTGCCTCGCCCACGTAGCCGAGGTCCTTTTCCACTTCCGGTCTTCTCAGCCTACTCATGTCCTCGGGCTTCGTTATCGGATCCGGCAGAACGGGACCCTGGAGACAAAGAACGCATTTTCAGGAAAATCTAATGGAACGGTGTGAATATTCAGCGAACTTACCACGCCCGGCCTCATCTCGACGACCAATCCCATCGCCTGGGGTATCACGAGGATGTCGGAAAATATTATGCTCGCGTCGAGGTCAAAGCGACGAATCGGTTGGAGGGTGACCTCACACGCGAGCTCGGGCGTTTGGCATATCGTAAAGAAGTCGTGTCTCGTGCGGAACTCACGAAATTCAGGCAAATATCTGCCGGCCTGGCGCATTATCCATACCGGCGCTCTGTCCACTTCCTCGCCGCGCGCCGCCTTCAACAGCCGATCGTTCCTCAGAGCAGGAAAATTGTGCTGAGTCATGCTGTACAACGCTGCAAAATTTTGCGCTCGTTTACCACCCAAAAGGGCAAAGTTTGATTTTTCAACATTGAGCTGGTTGTTCGGAAAATTACTCCAAAATGAAATTTACCATTTTTCGCCGTCCTACTTCATTGTTATTACTATTATTTGAATGTTTTATTACCTCTTGTGCCTTGTGAGAATTGCTCGTAGGTCGACGTCAATTGTTTCGCTTTTTCTTTGTTCAGCCGACGGATATTTTTTTCCGGCCCGGATTCAATTGCCAATTGCGTTTATTCGATGGACACTCGAAAAGATGTCTCCACGCGAGGATTCGCGCAGATACTGCTCGCTCAGCTGACCCGCAATTGCCACAAGGCGGGGCGAGGGGCAAAGCTGCGGCCGATCCGAGTGCCACGCGGTCGTAGCTCGTCCCAGTGGGCATCATTCAGATCCGTTGGTAAAAAAGGGATCCGAGGCGACTCTTGAGACGAGATTTACTTCAAGGACGTGAATTTGCTTTTTATCGAATTGTCGAGCCTGAATGATTTTGTTTTGCATTTTTTTTCGTTTTGCCGGGTTCAGACTTGAGCACGAACGCGAATGCGGCAGACCGAGGCAGCGCCGACCGTTCCGCGCTGAAAAAAGACGACTTTGCTTCAGGACGCACGAGGCAAACCGAGGCAACTGTTCGGAAGTACTCCAGTCTATTCTGACCACGGTGGCCACGGTTGATGCGTGGACAATCCCGTCCAAACTGAGAACGAATTTCTTTTGATCGACCGACAGCTTTCGGCTCATTCCGAGGCCGTGCGGGAAACGACTCGAGGCAGTTTGCAGTGCCTCAGGCCGGCGTCCACACTTGCATGCTCGTGCGGACTCGGGCGGCCTCCTTAGCCGTGCTCAGACGGGCCGAGCTGCCTCGGCCTCGCGATGAATCGTCACGAGGCCTCCTCCGTATCCTCAAAAGCCCAAATGAGACCACATGTACGAGTCATAGTTGCCATAGTAGCTTTCTCTTCGTAATACATCGAAATTCAACGAAACCTAAGAAAAGAAAATGTAGCCGAAAGAAGATATTGTTTAAAAATCGTATGGAATACGGAAATCGCCTGTTACGAGAAACCGTCATTGGTAACACGGTACCCAATTTTACGGGGATGATGCTAATGCTCGTGACCCGTCCAGAGTAAACGAGCGAATCATGAGCGAGGCTGCCGCGAGCGCGGCCCGTCCGTACAGTCCGAGGCGAGGTTCCACACGAAGCTGCCCCGGTTCTTGCCTCGGTCAGTCTGGATCTTCATTCGAGTCCGATAAGACAGATGTATGTTTCAAAAGTGAGGAATCTACCTTACCATCCGTCGATGCATTATCTACAGTGCCATGCCTTATCAACTGTTGGTATTCGTTTCAGTTGTCGAGGGACCTACTTTACCAGCTGTTGGTAATTCATTTTTTCAATCGCTCCAATTTCATTTAAATTCGAATAGTCTTCTCTACCCCTTTTAACGCTTGACAAATTTCAATAAGCCTGCCGCTCATCAACTTTTCGACGAATTCATCACACTTTGATCACTCCCTCGAAGTTTTTATTTATCATAAAATCGTGGGTTTTTAACTGGCAACCTATTTTATTTACGTTCCAATCTCGAGAGAAATTAAATCGCTCGTGCATTATAACACCTTGTATTATTTTGTGTCCTCGATTTACTCAAGAGAAATGAGGGCAGCGAAAAGTAATGGAAACGCCGATAAGTACAAGGACGTTAATCGATTGGGGCCCTGATCAATCGTGTCTCGCCAAAGAAATAAATCTTATTGTTTACTTACATACCCCAACAATAATTGTTGCACAGTATATGGAATATACGGAGAAAATCGAGGGTGTAATTATCGCGCAACTGACCTCGGCTACGACGAAGAGGAGCCAATCCATCACCCACTATAATTAGCAACCTTATCGGCCGAGTTTCTTCCAAGGTTATTAGAGAACCGCGATCTCTCGGTACTTTTTCTCGTGTCCATACAAATCGTCGGAAAAACATTCCTATTTCTTTTTCCCTGGACGCTAATCTTTAAAAAAAATGGTTATTTCTTTTTTCACTTTATTAAGAGACGAGAGGAAATTTTTAATGGACCAGCGGGTGAATATAATAGTCGGGAATAACACAAAACAGGATGCAGCTTCTTTTTTTTTGTGATAGCTCGAATTTTGCGTTCCTTTTCGGCCGGATCCGTGAATTTCCATCCCGGTCGTAAAATCTGAAAAGTGCATTCGCCGATCGCGCGATATATATATATATATATATATATATATATATATATATATATATATATATATATATATATATATAAGTATGTTGACGCGTAATTCCGTTTTCCAGAGGATCGTTCAAGAATGACGTGTGACGGACAAGCCCGATAACCCTCGCGAATGCAAAGTCGAACCCGACAATTCAATCGTCGCGCGTGTACCCCACAGTCGTCACATTGCCACGCGCAACACTACCGCAATAATGCTATGACAAATTTATTATCGTTGTTTTCTTATAATCATCTCCCAAATTTATCTCCGTCTCTTTCATTATAATTTTTTTTGCCCCTTCTTTTTGACGCCCGGACAATATTTACGCGCAAGTTTCGCATGACCGCAGGGCTGCTACTCGTCGCCTTATCGGGCACCATAACACGCCGGTCTGGAGGATAAAAAATTTTCGAATCAAGCGTTACATGACTTTCTCCGCCTGACGTTGAATGAGAATGGGAAAAGAAAATATGTTTAAAGGAGAAGAAAATCAGACGAGGATTTGAAAAAAAGTATGAAAAGAAGTTTCTTTTGCTACAGTTGAGGAGATTTTAACGTTAGCCACAATCCGAGATTAAGTTTGCAAAATATATATGTTATTGTCTAGACTGTACTGAGCCTTTACGAATTTTTTGACACTTTTTTCACCACGAAACACCGGAGATAAAAAATACTTTAATGTGTGTAACTTTGGGTGCGGTTATATGGGCAAGACGTCAACGTCAGGGGTGACGTGATTCTTTTTGGCTATCTAGCACCAAGATAAACCATTTCTAGTAACGGATTAACCGAAACTAAACCTTTGCAGACATTTAAAAAAAAATTAAACTCATTTCGCCCATCGTAAACCATATATATTTAATATTGAACGATCAAGGTTTGTCGAAAGACTACGAATCTTGGCTGCCGAATGGAGTACGTTGCAACGTTGCAACGCTTAATATTAATTAATGGTAATAATAAATAATCCCGTGACATACATTTTAATAGGCATGCCCGTAAAACTACACAACGATGGTCCAGATTTGTCAGGCTTCAAATCTGTGTTTCTCCCATTAAAGAAGAGATTTATATATTTAATACCTCTCTTTTATGTATTTAGATTATTTATATATTTAATAGTTGCAGCCAATGCGATTTTGTTTCAAGAGGTAGCTGGCCTATAGTTGAGGCCCTGGACTACAATTGAGTAGTTTTACGGTAATTATAAATGACTCAAGATTTGATTCTGAGTTGTATAAAACATTCGCTGACGCAGTTTTATCCCACAATAATCATCGATAATGTTATACTTATTCAAGTTGGTAGTAACACAAAAGTTTTTCTTATTCATGCAATAAAATATGTAATAAAAGTATGAAAATACATAATCTTGGCCTTTAATTATATATCTTATGAAAAATGTGCACGTACAGAATCAATCTATACAACGTATGCATTTTTTTTAGTTCATTGAAAAAAAAATTCATAAACCGTCATTTGACTCAAGTGGACTGCTCGAACCTCCTTAAATGAGAACGCAAGAGCATGCAGGGTCCGTGAACTATAAACACTTCGATAAAAACAAAAAAGAAGGGAATATTAAGCAACTATTATGCTCTTCAAGACGTAGCGGTATCAATTAGTGAGAGGAGGAGAGAGAGAGAGAAAGAGAGAGAGAGAGTGGAGAAAAAATGAGACGTGAACTGTGCTCCCCAGTACGTCCCCATACAGACCCCAAAATAACGGTTGATCGCACCTCTTCTTTCGGCTTGTCCCACGGTCACCACTAAAACTTCTCTGCAGACTCCGGCAGTTTTCCTCTTCTCCTTCCCCATTAATCCTACAAATCCATGCAATCGTTGATGATATTTATTTATTTATAGTTCATGTCAATTGCATTTTTATGTATAATTTATGATTTATTCGAAAAGGGTGGCTCAAAATGACCTGACATTTTAAATTGCGCGCCATTTTTTTTAGTGGCGAAAATAGATTACTCATCTTTGACAACTGGCTTTAAAAAGTTGCGAAGAAATACACAAAATAATATGGTACGACCGGTATAAAAACTGTGGTATTCTTCAAATATAATAATAAAGGTGAATCCACTGTGTACTCGTAAGAAAAGTGAATAAAATAAAAATGTCTACGATTTAATTGCTTCGTGTATGTGCAAAAATCAAATCTTACTTTCGCATAATTTTTTTTAACCATTTCAGACATTTGCTTAATATTTTCGAATTAAAATAAAATATTAATATTTCAACGAATCGGGGACTAGAAGATCAATATCGGATATAGTGAAGACAATAAAATAATATATTTACTCAATAGGAATTTTGTCTGAATCAAACGAGTGAAATTCAATTTTTCTTGTGTACTCGCATCAACAATATTCATGTTATTAATTGAAACGCTTTTTTTGTTCGTTGCAGAAGATGCATTCAAAACTATATATTTTGTTCGCGATAATTTTTTGGATAGACTCAATAATATACTGTTCTCGGCTAACAATATATCTTTTGAATGAAAAGAACTTTCAATTTTATCATGTTATTAAAGTGAATAGCGTTTTGTTCGGACACATCCGATTATTTACACCAACAATTTTACAATTGAATCAACGAAATTTCAATCAACAACACCAATGATATTGGATGAATGATTTTTTTTCACATTGCATTTTTTAAAATAAAACCGCGTTGATACTCAGAAAATAAATAAAACAGCAATTCTGTAAGTTATTTATTCTTTCTCTGCGGCCCGGTACCAAGTGGCGCAAGGACAAGTACCGGTCCGCTGCCCGGGGGTTAGGGACCGCTGCCCTATAGTTTTCAATTGATTTATAATTGATTTATAGTTTACAATTGATTTCGAATTGATTTATAGTTTACAATTTATTTATAATTGATTTATAGTTTACAATTTATTTATAATTGATTTATAGTGTATCATTTATTAATTTTATTTATATATTATTAATTTACTTATCCGCATAATCAGGTGAGTTCGTGTCCTCTTTCTCTTTTGTGTGCACAAGGTGTACGCGTATTTTTTTTATTGCATTCCCCTTCTTGCGGCTGTAGCGACTGAACAGCTGGCCACAGTGTAGTAGTAGTAGTAGCTACTTCCGTTGATTGTAGCGCAGTACCCCTTCGGTATACGTAGTTTCCCCATAGATCTCCATTCGAGCCTATACGCATGAATGCACACGTACCCGGCACTGCGGCACAAAGCGCGTACGGTTATTAAATAGGCCACGAGGGGGACGTGTATATAGTTGCACACATCGTTGAGATCACGTAAATACACATATGTAATTCTTTTTCTGCAGCGTATATCAAAATACTATAAATTTGAATGAATACTACGTATTCCAATGGACAATGAAAAGACAAGATGCGTACTTAATTTTCTCCATTGTAGTATTATTATTATTTATTAGTAGTAGTATTATTTTGTAGTATTATTATTTATTCGCACCATTGGTGTATTATTATTATTGCTATATATGCAGTGAATAATACATGATTGAAAAATATTAAGAGAGGAAAAAGTTATTCGTGGATTTAATCTTCCGACTTCGCCACCAAACTTGCGAGACCCAAATTTAAAACCCAAACAATTCTTTTTAGCACACTCTTACGTGCACGTATATTCGTTTCAACTGGGCTGCTACGTGCATCGCTTATTGATTTTTCAATTCAATGCCCCACGTGTCTCATTCACAATTTCAATTTCCAGTATTCTTCAATCGAATTTGAGAAAAAAAAAGAAAATCATTCAAAATCATTCAAACGATTGAAAATAATTTTGAATAATTTGAAATAATTTATAATCATTTCAAATCATTTAGAAATAATATTAATAAACGTCATTCGGAATGCCGTCAAAGTGGGGAAAAGATTTAGAGAAATTTGCAAGGGATATGTGAAATAAAGAGATAACAATGATAAGGGAAAGAAAAGATGTGGAAAGAATAGACAAAAAGATAAAGGAAGGATTAGAAAATAAAAAAAATTTAAGAACGAAAAAGGGGAAAAAATAAGAAAATCAGCGTATAATGACAATTACAAATATATTGTGAAAAACGAAAAAAGGCAATAGAAATACTGCTCGGAAAAGGGAGTAAAATAAAGGGATAAGGAAATGTGGGCTAGATCAAGATGCGGAAACATAGGAAACGATCGGCGGTGCAGGTTTGTAAACGAGAGATGAATGTTAGTTATGGGAGTAATGGGTTACTTAGTATGGAAAAAAACCTGGGAGTTACTAAAGGAGAAAGCAGAGGAGTGGGTACGAGGAACGGATAATTTGGCGGTAAAAGGACAAATTATGAATATGTTGAAAGGAAAGATATTAAAAGAGATATGCGAGTATTTTAGGGAAATAGAGGAAGTGTGCAAGGAGGAAGGCGGAGGGGACGATCAAATTAATAAAAAGTGAGAAACGTTATATAGTGACAAGGGAAAGAGTATGCAAAGTGAAATATAAGTTGGTATAAGATGTAAAAGAAAAAAGTAGCACTTTGTGGAAAAAAAACTCGTGCAAAATAAAACTCGATTGGATTGATAATAAAAATCGCTACTGCTGTTCCACTAACGGAGCCGGCCGCCAGCCTGCTCGGAGGACAAAATACTGCTGCCCTATATGTGACGCAGTTTGGCCTGCGCGCGAGCTTCAGAACGGAAGCCACTCCGCTGTAAATAAACATCCGTATGTATACACATACACACACACACACACACACACATGCATATATAGATATATAGGGTGTGCGTACAAACGGCGATGAACATGCGCCGACGACGACGAGCAGCAGCAGGCCAGCCCGTCCGTCGCGATTGACGTCGCAGTCAGGCGCGTTTACTCCTACACGTAGTACGCGGTGCGCGTTTCTCAGTCCTCACTGATACTTGGCTCTGTACGGTCGTGAAGAATATTCGTCGTCGCGAGCGACCCGAACGCATTTATACTTTTTTCATTAATTTATTTCATCGACGTTAAACCCCTCCCCTCGCTCCCGTAAAAATTGACATCAAAACTCAACCACAATTATTTTGTTCGTGATTTTTAAAATTATTATCATTTGACAAAAGTGGACAACTGTCGGTTTCAATTAGAGTATTGTGGTGAAAAAAAAAATGTTTCGGCGTCGCGGAGAATCGTAACGCGAAAAGATATGCTCGCGTTTCAGTCGGTCACCTTACCGTGACTCACATCTAGCTCGGTTCGTCATATTTCATTTCGTGTTTTTCCTTCTTTCTTTCCTCCTTGATTCGTCGCTTCCGCGCGTTTCACCGTGCCGCGATCGATACCACGTGAAAAATAGAACGCTGCCGTGGTGTGTCTCGTCACGGATGGGATCGTACGACGTGAGGTAACATTTTTTTGTTTGGGCTTGTTTTGGGTTCGACGGCAGGTCTTGTCGGTTTTTTTGACCCTCAATTTTTTTTCGCTGCTCTCATATTTATTCTTGTTTATTTTAGTTTTCCTCAAACATTTATGATGATGATTATTATTACTATTATTATTATTATTATTAGCACAACGCGTGTCATCTTCTCGTTATTATTTATCTTTAATTTCTCCTTATTATTATTATTCTTATCGTTTTCTTTTTGTAAACCGTTTGTTTTGAGATCTCAGTTGTTTTTTTTCGCATCTTTCTTAATTTTTTTGTTGTTTTTCGTTATTTTCTTTTATTTTCTTATATTCTTTATCATCATCATTATTGTTATTGCGATCATTATTATTATTATTATTATTATTATTATTATTATTATTATTATTATTATTATTATAAGCGAACGACGCGAATTCATTCCAAAAAGAAGCGCATCGAAAAATATCGTTATGGGAGAAAAAAAAACTTATTCGTTGTGGATGATACGCTTGTTTTTTTCAATTCCCGAAACGGGCAATTCCTCGCAAAGCTCCTCCGGTATCTCATTTATTAGATCGCGTAGACTGCTAATAACAGTTTGAAAAACGTCCGAAATCGCAGACCGTCTCGGTCGACACGCGGAAATTAATTACTAACCGTCGAGACTCAAAGTTGCGCATTTTATCGCGAGTTGTTACACTGGCATGATGCAGTGTTGCACGACCGAGGTCATGCTTGTCGATTTGTGATTTTCTTTTTTTTTCGTCGTTGCGATACCGAACAATGCAGGATTGCGATTTGACCACTATGATTATCAAGGTGAAGTTTTTCCACCCAGCAACATAAATAACGATGATGATAATAGAAATTGATTTTTTTTTCATAAATATGCTGGGAGGGAAAATACAAATATGGATATGCGAGTATTTTAGGGAAATACAGGAAATATGTAGAAAGATGAGTAAGGAGCATGGGGGAGGAGCGATCGACGGAGTGAACGAATAAATGAAGAAAGGGAGAATGTGAAAATAATGCGGAATGTAGGAATGTAGGGAGTAGATAATAAGTGAACAGTATGTATGTGAAATTGTCATGTTTTGTAAAAAGCTTGGCGAAAAAGTTGTGCAAATAAAACTCGATACTACTACGGGAAATTGATCTTTGCTTTTTGAATTTTGTAGTTCGATGAAGCTATTTAGAGAAATGTTTGAACTCAATATAATGATTATATTATATGTTATAATGATTATGATAATAAGCATAATTATAATCACCATAAAGAAATAACAATAGCAATAATAATAGGAATTCGGATTCCGCTTTTCGGACGTTTATCTGTAAATAATAATAATAACAATAATAAGAATGATGAAGCTGAATATCATAATAAAATAAATAGTGGGGAGTAAAAATAATCAACGACGAATAAAACGATCGTGGTAACGTTCTACGCGAATTATTCGTGCTCTATACGGAACGATAATAAAATATCATAATGTCGTATGTGTTCTTTTGTCCCCTACGGGAACTAGTTGGACCGCATGATTGCTGAAAACTTTTTTCATTCTAGAACACGCTGGTCACCGGGGGTCGCAATGACCCCAGCCATGTTTCAAACGATCGCCGCATTCATCGTATCGTTCCGAATGACTCATAAAAAATCAGGATATTCGTTTGATCATTCCAGAATGTTGCATTCTCTGTGTTATATTTTTATTAAATTTTAATATGGCGGAAAAAATCGGCAAGCGGTCAATGCGTAAAACAGCACTTTTTTACTAAAAAAAATAACTTATAATTTTCAATTTTTCAAAATAGTATTTTAGGATAAAACGCTAGAGATATGATAGTTTAAAGGAAAAATTAACTATACGTCCGACTCTAGTCTGTACTTACGAAGGGTTACCCCAAAGCACCGTTAGAAGTCGGGCCAGTCGCCTTGCCCGCCAACAACTTATAGGAATTTTGGCTTAAAGTTACGCATGCAATATATATATTATATATTCGATAATATATTAAATTATAACAATTAATAAAGATAATAATATTAACATATTGATTGGTATTGAATTTTTCAGTCGAAACGAAAAAAATTATAAAAATCGTGACAACACATCGTAAACAAATATTACCGTGTCCAATATATATATATATATATATATATATATATATACACCAAAGAAAGGAAAAACAAATAAATACCAAAAATGTAATAAAATAAAATAGAAGGAAAATAAATATATAATAAAAACAATAAAAGAAAAGGAAATAGAACAAGTGTATACGTTTCGCGGATGAAAAAGAGAGACGCGATTTCGCATAAACGTAGTGTGTTGCGTTTTTTTCTTTTCTTTTGTTTCCTGGCGTAATCTGCCGCGAGATAAGGGTAATAGTAAACGCGAACATAAGATTAATATGATTAGGTCATGGCACAAGCCGAGATCGTGACTTTGAGTTGCTCGCGAGGCTAGAATCATACCCATGTGTAATTTATCCGCATACTTACATATATATGTATGCACACATACATATAACGGAGAGGTTTGACTTTCACGATAGAAAGCCGGGAGCGTGAGAGAGGATTGATTGCTCTCTCGTCGTGTGTTAAGGTCATCGAACCGCTGGCCGGCTAAGCTATGCGTTTTCAGAATCCACACCGGAGGTTTTATTCCACGTTTCCGGCCGCGCTTGTTAAATTCTCGGGGGCTCGCGCGACATGAGGAACTTCGCGGACGCGCAAAAACGCAATTATTATAATGCATCGGTCACGAAGAGACGGAGAGATCCTACCCGTTGGCCTCCGGAACTGGTGAGACGAATCAGCAAAAAAAAGCGAGAGAGAGAAAGAGAGAGAATGAAAGATACGAGCAGGAGGAAAAAAGGGAAAGAACCCGGTAGAGGAAAGTAGAAATCGGTCAGCTGGTCTACGAAATTTATACATCTATATTGTGTATGTTATATAAGAGATCCCCCTGGTAAAAAGTACAGATAAAAAAAAAACAAAAATCTTCGATCGCGAGAGCCGAGTGATAGTCTCTCGTTTTTATATTTCACGCTCTGTTTCGTGTGAGGAAGAAATATTGCGGTCGGGTGAACGGGACAAAAGAAAAGGGAGAGTTGTTTTTTGGCTAGACGAAAAATATACCGGGTGTCCCAGAACTCAATGCGTTTCCTGAAATGTGTTTGCTTGGGGGTGAAATTCTGAGTCGATTGATATAAGCATGTGTGGGTCTCAGATCAACCCCTGAATTGATATTAATTTTTAAAGGCGGGCCAATCAGGTGCGCTCGATGAGCCGGCGTACGCCGGTGAGCGATACGCCGACTCGTTGGGCGCACCTGATTGGCCCGCCTTTAAAAATTAATATAAATTCAGCGGTTGATCTGAGACCCACACATGCTTATATCAATCAACGCGGAATTTCACCCCCAACCCTCCATTTCAGGGAACGCAATCAGTTATAGGACACGCTGTATATATATATATATATATATATATATTATACGGGGTGTCCTGTTATAATTGAATAATCTTGCAACTGTCGATAAAAACCAACTGCTTCTGGTTTTTCGCATGTCATTTCTACAAATGGT
Source organism: Ophion costatus (assembly GCA_951751655.1). NCBI lineage: Eukaryota > Metazoa > Arthropoda > Insecta > Hymenoptera > Ichneumonidae > Ophion > Ophion costatus. Next base: position 18,047,348 of record OX632367.1, read on the forward strand.
AATTTTTTGGACCCAGTGTTTAAAAAATACTCTTGCTTATTTGTTTTATCTACCAAAGTCTCCTTTTTAACCTTAAATGTTAAGGAAACTTTATGAAAAAAGATCTTATGCAGAATTTTCATATAAACCAAATCGAACATCTGACTTTGATAGCCTGCGGTGTTGAAAAAAATGTACTACGCATATCATGCCAATTGCTTTAAAAAGTTGCTTAGTTATTGTCGATCCATATCATTTGTAGAAACGGCATGCGAAAAACCAAAAGCAGATGATTTTTTTCAGAAAATAACATAACGCCCAAAATCTCAAAAACCGTGGGACTTTTACTAAACTGAAATTCCAGCATGTAGTAGGACCTGGGTCTGTCCTATCGACAGTTGTAGGATCATTCATCCATAACAGGACACCCTGTATGTGTATATATATATACACATATATATGATATATATATATATATATATATATATATATATATATATATATATATATATATATATATATATATATATATATATATATATATATATATATATATATATATATATATATATATATATATTTCTTGAATATAACCGGTTGTTTTTTGTTTCGATTTCGAAGCATGTGTTCGATGCTCATCGAATCCAGTTGGCAAAAAAGAAATCGGGTCAACGTTTCTTCCTTTATCTTGACCAAGTCAGAAATAAATATCGAAACGGAAAAAAAAGAAACGAGCTCGTAGTTTCGAATGCATTGTTTTTCTTCGGGTTATATCTTGAGTATGCAATTTGCAGTTTTTCGTTCCATTTTTCAGCCACGAAAAGAACGTTCGTTTGGTGATTTTTCATTTGAACAATAAAACAAATACAGATACGTTTTTTTGAAATGCTAGTTATCGTTTTTTCTTTCGATTTTTGGCGATCATTTTCTGGCCGACAAACAGTTCATTTTTTGCGGAATAAAAAATCGAAACATTCAGCGATGACTTTGAAAATTGATATATATATATATATATATATATATATGTATGTATGCGTTGATGTAGCAACAATTGATGAGCACCAATCGCGTCCGCATCGTTGCCGCATCGCTCGTGCGCCGCAATTTATGCGCGTTTACAAAACTTCGCGAATAACTCATCGTCAGGAAAATTGCTCTCGGCGTGCGCGGAGACGAGGTGATTTACGAATTCTCATAAATAATATGACAGATCGAAGCTTCGATGTCCATGCTATTTTTCCTAGCTTTTTTTCTTACTAATCCTCTTTTAAACTAAAATTGCAACAATTTGACTCAATCGAAATTCGAAGGACTTTGAAATGTCAGTTGAAAAATGCATTCGACTCGAGTTAAAAGAAAAAAAAATAAGCAATAGGTAATACATTCTTTTTGTGATTATTGAGGGTCCGTATGGGCCGCATTAAAATTCACGATCAATCTTCGCTTTGCACATTGCACATTTTTGAACTTTGCGCCACATTGTGCATCGGCTAATTCAAGTGCATTTTACATGGCGACTGTTGAGACTATTGATTTTGGTCGTGCATAAAGGACCCTTAACGTTATATACATGCATATTTTTGCTTAAACATTAACTCGAGACCTTTCAACATTCATCGTACTTCGTTCGTCGCCTTCGCGCTGCGATACTTGTCGACGAAATACTTATTTTTTTTTTAGAATCAATTTTTACACCTTGAACTCCGATTTATATAATGCCTCGTGTACATGCATACATAAAAATTACTTGAAATAACACAACGATCCGATGGCGGCGAGTGCTTTACGAAAGATTCAATTCGTTTATTAACTGAGTGTCATTTATTTGATAATAAATATTTCTACCGATTTTTTTTATCAATTGAAGTTCAATTCAGATGCATTCTTAATTGAATTTTCAATTCAATTAATTCTTAATTGAATTTTCAATTCAATTAATTCTTAATTGAATTTTCAATTCAATTAATTCTTAATTGAATTTTCAATTCAATTAATTCTTAATTGAATTTTCAATTCAATTAATTCTTAATTGAATTTTCAATTCAATTAATTCTTAATTGAATTTTCAATTCAATTAATTCTTAATTGAATTTTCAATTCAATTAATTCTTAATCGAATTTTCAATTCAATTATATCTTAATTGAATTTTCAATTCAATTAACGCTTAATTGAATTTTCGATTCAATTAATTCTTAATTGAAATTTCAATTCTGTTGATTCTTAATTGAATTTTTAATTTACTTCATTCTTAACTTAATTTAATTTTCAATCAAATTAATTCTCAGTTTAATTTTCAATTTAACTACTAACAACATTAATGGTCGGTCACCCATCCTAGTATTGGCCTGGGCCATCGCGGCATTACGTTATTTAATTGAATTATTCCATTTCAATTGAATTTGCTGATTTATAGGACAACGTTCGAGTGATGCAAATTCGCGACGATAAAAAATGCTGCAGTGCGAGATCGTTTATCCCGGGATTATTCACTTAAACGAGTCGATACCAAATATGCCAGTAAAAAAACACTTATATATGTATATGAATATACATCATGAATATACGTCAAAGAGACCGTGATTCATTGATGTTACCTCAGACGTGAAGATGACCCAAAAAGTAAAAAAAAGAAACATTTTTTTAAGCGAAACCCTCTCGAGACGATGAACAACGGTTTCGCAATAAGTTTGCATGCAACATTTGCTAGATCGATGTCTCGGGCTTCTCGCGTATACACCGCTCGAAAAAAAACCGGAAACGCTGCACTACCGTCTCTGCGACACAGCGAGCGTTTCATGGCCACTCGATGACAACACGACACGACGAAACCTCTCGCAAACTCGATTTATGGCGCGTCAACTTATCATTGTGAGATCGTTTTTTGGACAATTTTTTCTCTTCGTAGAACTCGTTAACTCAAATGCTCGTGAAGAAGTTCAGAATAATATTCACCAGTCCAAAAACGAGATGACGGCAATCAGAATCGCCGTTTTCGTCAACAGATATATTTCTGTAATTAACCCTCGAACCGAACACTTTTTTTCGGCCCCTTCTAACGGAACACATGGGTCATTGGCGTCCGCGACATATGTATCAACTTTTGATATTGCAAAAAATTCTTAAAAAATTCATAGGTATTCCTTGTAGCTTCAACTATAAGTGCAATTAACAATAATATCATAACATTGGTTTTGGATTGTTCTTTTAATCGTTGAAAAAATGCGGGAAATGCACCGTAATGTTGAACAATTCATCAATCTTGTCAAGTAACTTCTTTTGAAAAATCCTTCGAGTTATTTTTACTTGAGATTATGTACTTTCAAAAAGAAAATATGGGAGGCTTCGGGAATTGAGAAAGGGGATTTAATTTAAGGGTTGAACATCGCTATTTAGTATGGACACTTATAGAAGATAAAATTGATAATCAATGTAAAATATTGATGGATAATTTGAAAAACTTTCGAATCGGAAAACTTATCGCACTCCTATTCCTCTGCCTGGTGATCTCTTCTTCGATACAATCTTCATCCTCGTAATTTTCTCCGTCGAAATTATTCCACTTGTTTGCGCGGACGAAGTGACGCCCTAACCTCTTCGCTGGTTCTCACATCCATATCCGCTTTTATTTACTCAACACCTTCATAAAGTTTATATTTTTATTAAAAAAATCGAATTATAGAGAGAAAGAATAGTTTTTCGCGAAGACGGATTTTACATACGTTTCCCGAACACATGTAAAAGCCGATTGGAAGCTCGCACATTGCTTCCGTATTATTTTATTTTTGCTTGGGAAACTTTCCCTCCGAGAAAGCCAACAAAGGGAGCGAAATAAAATGGCGAGCAAGCACTTTTATTTATAATTCCAACATTATGTATTTTTGCACACCGTCGTACAATATATATACTTTTTTCCGCGGAATTGGACCGATTGAAATGTTCACTTTTTGGAAGTGACGCTTCCGGTCAGCCATTTTTAATTTATATTAATGCATCGCTGCGTCACTTCCGGTGGCACGATACAGATTAAACGTAAATCAGAGTTGCCCCATTTGCTTTTCGAAAAGTTGCGTAAACTTTTTGCCACAAGACAAAATATTTATGCAATTTTGAGAGAGAACAATAAACAAAAATCGAGTGCAGGTGTTTTCTCGTTTCGATCTTGTATTTTCTTCAATGTGAATGCAGTTACCATCCGGATCTCCGGTACATTGCATTTCTTTTACGTAAAACATCTGGATCTTGATTTTTAATTAAACAATCTCGAATAATTCACAGAAATTGCGCACAGTGAGTACTTTCGAGTGAAATTATTACGAATATCGTGAAATAATAAGTTTTCGAGAAAAAAAATGCAAAAAACGCTTTTTAATGTGAAAAAACTTTTGAGCATGTTCGAAAAAAAATCACACGTAAAAAGTCGATATTCTTCGAGTATCACCGTTCGATAAACGACCAGATCGGTTCGTAAATGATTTCAAAAGTAATCCGTTGTTTATTTATCGGCAAAACAATTATTCGATATGACGACATGCACTTAACCTCGTTTTTCTTTATTTTTTTTTGTCATTTTTATCTTTATTTTTTCCAGTAGACTCGACAAAGTAAGCTGAAATTGGCGTGCTCCTCCTTAAGGCTTTTTTGCCCTGGTTTTGTTTTTCATACGTTATGTAATTTTTGCGTCTCACGTCTAACATTGTTCGATTAAATGCGGAGGTCGTCCCAGCGACGATCTCCTACTTGACTCCATTTCACGCGATCTTCAACGCACTCGAACGAGATCTCGCTCATCATTTGCCCGCAGCACCCTGTTTGTCGATAAAAACGACTGACAATATTGTATAGTGCTTTAAACGTATACGCAGTGATCCAAACGTAGTAGGAAAAATCGAAATGTGCTAAAAAAAAACAAAATGTCGGACACTGCCACTAATTGTATGCATTGAGTTGGGGAGCTCAAATTTGACGTGAATTTTTTTTTTCCTCACATCCCTAATAGATATGATTATAATTATTATAATAATTACACTAGGGTATTAACCATTTTTTATTTCATTTTTATTATCGTTGATTTTACTTTTATTCTTATTTGTTTTATTTTAAATATTGTTTATCACATTGTTTTAATATTTTTATACTTTTGATACGCATTCATAAATATATATAGTAGAATCCGTCGAAAAAAGTTTATATACATATATATATATATATATATTAAATTATTATAAATTGCAATACGGACACCCTGTATATATAAAAGCCGTCAGATTGACGTTCATATCGATAAGAATTAAATCAAACAATCCCGCTTTTGTAACCTACGTACACACAATGCCATTTATGCGTTTATTCATAAATCGATTCGGTATTCATTCTTCTTTTTTTTTATCCTTCGATACGTGCTCGATTTGATGTGCCGAGAATGGAAAAAAAGACCCGTACCGCCGTCGAGACTACCTGGCAAACGAGCTATTTATGCACGATCAGGCAGCGCGACGATGCATAAGCTATTACAAGCAAAAAGAGAGATAAAAATAAAGTACAATTAACGCATCAAGAAGGAAAATGAGAAAAAATCAGTCATATAATTTGAAAGCTCATCCCGTTTGACGAATAATTGTTTCGTCCGCGGTGATCGGACGAGCTAGCGCGTTAAAAAAAAAACGAAAATTGCCATTCATCAAACTGGACACATAGACGCGCGCAAATGATCGACGCGTCAAACGGCGATGTTCGTTGCTTGAAAAATCGTTTGTACGCTCGACGATTTTGTAACCGGCTGGCAACAAATTATAATTGTTGCAGGATGGGGAAAAAATGGAAAGGTAATTAGCCAAGTCACGTGATCTGTGTGAGCGCGGATACGTTTGTTCTCGCACGCGAAATGAAAACGAAATATTAAAAAAAAAAACACTCGGAAAACGAAAAGGATAAAAACTTGGATAAAGTTCCGAAAAGCCCATACCTCTGATTAATTTGGAATTACATGTACCTATGTATTTTGACTCGTTGATCATGAATATTATATTGAAAATACCCGCAAATTTGATTTTCAAGGTCAACACTCACGAAAACTCATTTTTTAACAGTTTTTCTGTTTTATTTTAGTAAATATCCGTTTTAGAGAAAAATGTTTCCTACAAAAGTTGTAGCCTATGAAAATATTGATCTTTTGTTATCTATACAATTTTTGTCTAAAATCATTCCATTTCGAGAAAAATAGGACAATGGTTCAATAAGTGAAAATTGCTTAGCTTCATTAGGTTCGATATTATCTACTTATCTGTAGTAACGGATTAGTAACAGCAAGAATATAGATAATGTTCATTAGCCCACACAAACCCAACGAAAAAAACCAAACTCAAACTGAAACAAAACCAACCAAAAAATCCAACCACAAATCTAAACAAAAAATGAAAAAATAGTATATAGTACAAAAAGAAACTAAAATAAAAGAAAAACATGTTTTAATTAATAAAAAACGAGAAAGCAAAACAAAACATGCACTTTAAAATTGACTGAATCACAAAAAATGCAAAAATAGTATATAATACAAAAAGACCCTAAAATGAAATAAAAATGAATAAAATAAAAAACAAAAAAAACATGCTTAAAGGCTAAACTCCAACCTGCCCGCGGTAAAGTGCGTAAGTAGATAATATCGAAACTGATGGAACTATGCAATTTTCACTTATTGGAACATTATCCCATTGTTCTCGAAACGGAATGGTTGTAGATAAAAACTGTATAGAACATAAAAGATCAATATTTTCATAGGTTATAACTTTTATAGGAAACATTTTTCTCTAAAATGAATATTTACTAAAATAAAACAGAAAAACTGTTACAAAATCCGTTTTCGTGGATGTTGACCTTGAAAATCAAATTTGCGGGTATTTTCACTATGATATTCGAAATCAGCGAGTAAAAATACATGGGTACACGAAATTCCAAATTAATCAGAGGTATGGGCTTTTCGGAACTACACCCATTCTTTTTTATGAAAATTTGTATCAAATTTTCATTCGTCAATTGCTACTAATTGATCAGCTCGTGAAAATAAGAGTAGACGATAAAGCCCGTGGAGGGGTTCAGGGATAACAAAGCGAGAAACAAAATCTATTTACGGATACACACACACTGAAAAAAAAATCGTTCATCCATCCAAAATTCAGTTGGTTTAACGAAATGTATCTTTAAATACGTTCAACTTGACTTTTGATTGGCATAACAAAACAGTATAGTTGGTGGTAAAGCAGTATAGTGATATGAACTGTAGCTTGTTCAGCATGTCTGAGCAACTGTTAAAACAATAAAATTTCGAGACAACAAAATGCATTTTGCACATTCAACGATTTCTTTTTCTCAGTGCACTCATATGTATCGATCTAAAGTAAGAAATAAAAATTCCTTGCTTTTCATTCCGAGCTCACCTAACTGTCGTTCGCCGTATAATTCGCCGGGGGTCACGATATTACTCGATTATCCGCGAGTTTGGACTTTGGCATTATAATGGGAATCTCCCTAGTGCGAGAGGGGGAAAGGGTGCGAGAGAAAGAACATGGGGAGATGGGAAAAGTCGTAAAATTTCTGCGAATAGTTTTGCTCGGAATGAAAAAGAAAGATTTTTTATTTATTACCTTATATCTACATGTGTATGCGTGTGTATTTATAAATAGATTTTATTTCTCGCTTTATTACCCCTTTTTCACGTCACGAAAATTATCGTCTACGCTCTTTTTTTTCTCGTGCTGACTTGGCGCATATATCGGTTGACAGGGCCACGAACGCAGCTCGTGTGACATTGATCCCAAAGGACAATCATCTTGCACTGCCAAACACAAAGCCACGAGAACGTTTCTTCTCTCTTTCGATTTTTCAGTTTCTCGTTTTATCTTCGTTGCTCGTCCTCCTCGACTCTGCGACATAAAATTCTTTCGTCTCGAGGCATTTTACAATTCAGTGAGAAAGTTGCTCCTACCGCTCTCTTGTAATAAAGATAATGATACTAATAACAATAATTGTATGTATGCTCGTTGGTAGATAGCATAAAATTTCAAGAGGATGCAAAACCATTTCGGGAGAAAGTTACGGCACAATGACACGCGACGTTCTCCAATAACCGAGTAACGCTTTTTCTTTTTTGCCAAACCATTCCTCGATCCCCACCGCGAAATATTTTTCTCAATTAAAAATGACGCTGAGGTGACAGCAACTGGGAATGTCGCCGTCCGTTTGAGGTTTTTACAATTCTACTGATTTTTCTGTTTTACTGGTATTTTGTTTGTTTTTATCCACTAGCCCGTTCTATTCATTTTTTCAATATTCTTTTTTCACTTGGATCATACAGTAGCTTCGTATTTTCGAAATTATTCTCATCATTGCAAGCCTTTGTTTCTAAGGCTTTCCAAGCTTTTAAAAGTCGATATCGCGTTTGACACTGCGCCTTTGTACAGATCGCTTTTTAATTGGAGTGAGTCATTGCAAGATTGCGCGGGTGGTACATGAGGCTTCGGTATGACGTAGGAAAACGGCTATGATTTTCCGGTTACTCATCGCTGCGCGCTCGCAATTTATTCTTTGACTTTTCTCTGTCGCTCTGCCGCGCCCTTCTTTTTTAGCGTTATTACTGTTATTGTTATACATTCATTCGTGAATTTATCTTATTCATTAACTGAATCATTAATCAATAATAATATCAATATCATCATGATTAATAATAAGAAGTACATGAAATAAAAGATTCTGTACTATCAATATCATCATTGCCATTATTGTTATTATTATTATGTACGATATTATATGTAAATATATATGTATAAAAGTCAGTGAATATCATCGACACTGATGTCTTTATGTTGATTAATGAATAAAGTAAATGAATTTATTTATTTGTTTGTCCATTGCAGACTTTGATTCCTGATGAACGGGAAGAGGACGGAAAAAATGCAGCAGCAACACCGAAGAATTATCGACCAATAGTACTCGCGATAATCTTTTTTTTTCTTCTCCCTTGTTTTCATTTGCACGAAAGTTTTGAAAGTCGTCGATCGATAAATGAACTCCTCGTAATTCGTTGCTACGGTATCTTTGAGAGAAAAGTGAAGAAGAAAAACAAAAAAGCCAAGAGAAAACGAAAGGCGAAATCATGACGACCGTTGGAACATCGGCGAATCATTGTTCGCCCTCGCGGACTTCCCTGAGCTGCTGTCAGGGCGCGCAGGACGGTAGCAACAACGAAGTCAACGATATCGTCGCCACCGCGTTGCCCCGGAACAACAATTATCTCATGAAGGAGGAACACATGTTCCCGAAGAGGCCCGAGGTCGATTTGTCCTTTCGCAATATTCGCTATGCCGTCAGACAGTGGAACTTCCGGAGACTCCTGCCAGGTGGGACATTTTTGCGTCTTTGAGTATGAATTTTTCGAAAAAACGGGGAACTGGGGCTGGTCAAAGTAAAAGAGTTCAATTATGAAAGTGTTGGGATAACCTTGTTCAAATGCCGGGAAAAATAGTCATCTGATGAATAACAATTAATTTACGCAAGAAAGAGGGAGTGGATAATCTGACGCAGAAGTATACAATTGGTGGACTCCTTGGTGGAGTCAGGAGCCCTCTATGGGATAGAAGTTTGGGGGTGGCAAAGAAGAGAACAGGTAGAAAAACTGCAAAAGTAAAAAGCAAGTAAAATAAATAAATAAAACAATAAAAATACAAAAATTTCAATGATGAGGCTGCGCCTGTTTATTTTTCACTAAATAAATTAAGTTGTCGAATCGTGGTTCTATTTTTGAGATACAAATAACCAAATCATGTTCCAATAGCCTATTTCTCTTCTTAGTTTCTGAGTTCACCATTGAAGAGACCGGTTAGTCCAGGAAAAGAGACGAAAACCCAGCATTTTTAGCGTAGAACTAGAATTTTTGACTGAAGCTAGATGATTGTATACTGAAAGTAACCCCAATTCAATGTTGCCTCTCAACTCGCCCCAACCCTGAGAAATAGGGGTGGGAAGCTGAAAAATCGCCGTATCTCGATAATTCATAGCCCGATCGAAAAAATTTTCAAACAAAAGTTGTTTGGAATAATAAACTACGTATAAAGTTATCCGACGTTCAATCCTCTATGTTTGAAAATAGCGGTACAAAAACGCGAGAGCACCACTGACCCAGATTTTTAAAATAGTTTTTGTGCCGCTATTTTATTTCGCTGGGTTTCCCTTGAAATAATTTATTTATCACATTTAAAATATAAAAGAATATATTATATTGTTCATACAAAATGGCGGCGACAGATCCCTTAAGGATAAGGGATAATGTTGAAGGCAACATCCCTACCTAGGATAAGGGATAATGTTGAAGGCAACATACTGTACAATGGAATAAACTACTAGTACTGGATTATGCAAAGAAAATAATTATTATTAACGCGTAATATAACAATCAGTTGAGACGTAAACTAATAATTAATTGAAGCGTCAGACAATAATTAATTAACGCGTTAATTAATCATTCATCCAAGCGTCAAATATTAATTAACGCGTGAAACAATTAATTAACGGGTAAGAAAATAATGATTCAATACGTGAAATAATAATTTATTAACGCGGGAAGTAACTAATTAACGTGCAGCACAATAATCAATTAACGCGTAAAATAATAAGTAATTAACGCGAGTATCAAATGTCTCCGTTCTATGCTTTGGGGTCCGATAAAATTGTGACGAGATTTTTTACTCGCATCGATTGAACGATCGAAAAATTCAACGCGTGATGATCACCTGCAAAATGTTACGATCTTTTTTTACAATCATTACAAATTTTATGAATTTCACTTTTTTTTTGTCGCGCCATCGTCTTCACACAACGACTTGGCATGACTTATAAACCGGCGGTCCCGAATTCTTAGCATCGTCACTTGGTTCGAGTCCTACGCTCGCAAACTAATCGCTGTCGTTAACTTGAGAATTATCATTGAAACCTACGTCAAACGCAACATTTTTTTCTCCTCATTTCCTGTAACATTTTAATTCTCGAAATCTCCGAAACGCTCTAGGCTTTTTGTTCCCTTATTCATCCAATTTTCGTGTACGGATAAAACTTAATAAGAGAACGGTCGTATGGGAACTTTTGCCATGAAAAAAAACACGCTCCCGACTTTGGATAAAGTTTCTTATTTTCGTGATTTCTTTTTGTTTTTTTTTTGTTAATTTCCGGACTGTACGTGCGCGAGTCGTGTATTTATACGCTGCCTTTATTGACCGCAGACCGTGAATAATTGTACGAGTATTTAATGTTGCAGCGAAGTCCGTAATACACATTCCATGACGTACAACGTCAGGAGACGAATTATTATCGTTGTGCAACTGAACTCTAATAATTCACGTAATTGCAGCAACCGTGCAACTTTTCTGTTACGTTATGAAAAGGCACAGAGTGAGCAATCGTTTTTTTTATCACATATATTTCTACGGACAATTTGTAGCGTTGCTAAATTTACGATACAGTTGTTGTTGTTTTTTTGTTGTTGTTGCTTACTAATTGGAAATAATAAAATCACCAAAAAAGTCGACAAAAGTATAAAAACAACAGTAAAGTAATACAAATTGTTTATAAATAATAACCAAATACTATGATTGATGACTTTTGTTATTACTATTTCTATCAATACATCGATACACACGAAACAATTAATTGAAATCAAATTGAAAGATAAAAATTTGAAAATAAAACAACAACAAAAATACTAATTACACCGGTCAACACAAATTTTGTATCTGGATTCTAGATGGCAAACTTTTATTTCTTCCGCGTAAATAATAAAAGACAAAATAGTTTTACCAGATAAGGTTTGCTTTTGTTATTCAAACGTGCTGCTATCTTTATACTATCAACCAAAAACGTCAAGGCTTAGTGATCAACGTAAAAAAGACAAAAGCAATCTTTATAAGTAACAAACGAAGATTTTGGTTATTAGTCGATGTATAGAATGAAAATTTATCAATTAAAATACGAACTCAAAAAATGTTATTTCTTTGTTCACCTGTGTTATTGATGGCTAAATCATTATTATAATATCATTATTGTTATTAATATTATTTCTACTACTAATTAGTATACAGACTAGGAAATAAAATTGAAAAATTGAGAAACAGAGTTCAATGTGATTATTGACATTTATGAATAATAGGTTTTTTTATTGGTTATAATATATTCTCATTCATTTTTTCATATATGAATATATATATGTGAATTTAGTAAACTAGATAATAGTCATTTAGATAAACTATATTTAGTAATTAAGTATTAAGTAATTTAGTAATAAAATCATTTAGTAATTTAGTAAACTAGTAAATATAGAATTTAGTAAAAAAAAATATTTAGTAAATTTAGTAACTATATATAAATTTAGTAAACTCGTAAATTTCAGATCATCGCGTGTACAAAAAAGTATAGACGAGAGAAAAAGTAACAATATCTTGGTAGCAATTTTCAACGACCGAACTTTTTTTTGCCATTCCATCGCATATCGATCATCGCCGCGTGGGCTTGATCGGTGAAACATTTTATTCAATTTTTCCCAATGGACTTCTCGAACATTTGACGTCCGCTTGCGCGACTGTTTACAATTCATTTTACATTATTCATGCGATCGAGGGAGGAAACGCGGCGCTGCACGTCACGCCAGTGGCGTCCCCTAACGGGCCCGCTTTTTTTCACCGGACTCTTCCGTTCGATCGTGATACGCGCGGAAAGAGTTTCGGCATCGATGAATTCCGAGCCGTAGAAAATAAATAACAAGCAAAACGAAGATGGCGTGTGTAGTGATTTTGACAGGTGTCAATGGAAAATTATTTTATATGCATATTATTGGAAGATGTTTTTTTACATATAAAAAAATCCAACAAGCTGTTACTTCCGCCAGTGTTCTGGATCGCGTCGCGATGTACTCTTTTTCTCCTCTTCTGCGAAAGTTTCTTCGATTACGCTGCGAAATACGGCAAGCCGACCATACATTTCGAGGCTAGATTCGCTCGCTACCAAAATTGTCGTCTCATCTTGTACACTCTGGTGCAAAATCTCTTTTTCGTTGTCTTTTTTTTTTTCATTTTCTTCCACGCAGTCGATTTTTCAGAATCAATTTTTTTAACGGGCTACATCTATCTAAAGGTCCGAAAAAAGTAGCCAATTACGCAATTTTTCTCCGGCAAACGGTTGGTGAAAAAAACGCTTTTTTTTAATACAAAGGTACATATACTGAGAGCTCTTTAAAAAAATTATCAAAAAATACAGAAAAACAACAAAAGCATGGCCATCGGCCGATGATGAATTTTTTTCGCGACATTTGACGGTGGACACTCTCCAGCTAAAACGGTCCATCCGAAATCTAAAAACCAAACGGGTTATTCAAGTTATCAATAAATACGAGTCGTTGATGATCGTCGATTTTGAAAATAATTTTTTTTTTAACAACGCGGCGACGAATTGTAACACAAACATACAAAATCTGTGAAAAAGTCGTCATTTTTACGTAGCTATTAACAAATTAAGATCGATTTAATAAAAGTGAGATCGTCAACGACCTTTAAATGTTTCTCATCGTATCTCCTATAAATTTGAAAACAATCCATCGAGTGGTTCTCGAGATATCATGTCCACGGACTTTGAAAACGGTTGGTCCGTCGACTGATAGAAGCTTAGCGATATTTCACTGAATCTTTCCGGGAATATAGCTAAAAGGTGACGCTGTCAAATACAAATATTGTTGGAAAATGTAATTTTTTGACCCGCGTAGGTAGATGTAGCTCGTTAAATCATACAATCGCAACGATGGTTATCCTGATTCAATAAAATGATTTATCTATTCTACATTTAATTCAGCTTCAGTAGTTTTTTGTTGTTTTCGTTCAGTGTAAAACCGATAGTATCCTGAGCTCTACCTTTTCATTATTCATTGATTCATTTCATTGTGAGCGAAGAAAATAAGCGAGACATTTATTTTCCCCGTTTCCCGGAATTGGAATTAGGGTGGGATAAAGAAGTGAAGGGGCTCAGGCAAAAGGACATACGAAAGCATATTGTAAATATCATACGGAAATAATATTACTATTATTACTATTATCATTGATAGCCTGGAATGGGAGTTCTCGGTTAGAATTAAACTCGTACGTACGTCATTCGGTTAGAATTGAATTAATTTTTTCGTATATTTCACCTTGAACCTCGACAACATCGTATAGATTTTACAAAAAAAAATCGTATGGATATTCAAACATTCCTCTGACGTGAGTCATAAAGCCGGTGACCTTATACTCCAAAGATTTTTGGCCTCTATTTTTCCGCTAAGACCGTAGTGTATAACTTTGTGCCGAGCAAATTCGAGACGAATCCAAAACATTGTTCCTCGTGTATACGTATATGCTCGATCGTTTGCATCTACGGGATAGATGAGGAGGGGCCGTTTTTTTTTATTTTCTCTGTGAATTTTTTCTGCCTCTACTTTTAAAACATTCAAAGTTGTGTTGTACCCGATTTTCAATACGAAGGACATAAAAAAGTAGACTGATAAATTGAATAATAAAATCAAGTTTTTCTCAAGAATTCATCAATTTCGAGGAAGAAATATCTAAGCAATTTTTTTTTAAATATTATTTTGCGCCCTCTTTTCTCTATGCCGCGAAATGAGTAGTGCTTTTTATACAAATAACTATATTATGCAATAATAATGTAAACAAATAATAAATCTTATGAATTAAATGAAATATAATGAATTTTCTTTGTGAATTTGAATAATTTTGCTTTCTTTTTTCTTTTTCGTACGAATAATTACAGTTAGTTTTAATTAGTTGAATCAAACAGGTCAATGCCCACTCTTTACATAAAAAGAAAAATTGTACTTACACTTTTCTAGTGTTTAATTATAGATCATTTTGCACAAAGTAATTGGACTTGCGGCCAATGGAAAATTCGTCCTAATTATCATACGAAGAAAAAAAAATGTAAATTAGATAAAGTTTAATTGGAAGCCAAAAATTACACTCGTACCGCGTGTAAATTGATCTCGCAACTCGACCGACTTCAATGAATTGGCCATTATATCGAAATCAGATATTCCGCGCTTGACGTATCTTTCTATAAATATGTTTTTTCGTGCATTACGTGCATCGAAATATTATGCAGCACGAATAATCGTAGCGTGCTCTGCTATTGCCTCTTTATGCTCACTTTTTGCTGTTTCCTCTTTTTTTTTTTTTTGCGGTATCTTGCGTGAGGTGAGAAGAAGAAACGCACGTTTTGCACAATCTGGCGGCCAATTAACCAACTTCTTATTGGGCAAGGTGATAAAAAAACGAGGAATGGACGAGCCGGCGATTTAGAACCTCACGTGAATAGTCGTCGTTACTTGATACATTGCCAATCGTACTGACCTATAATTATATATACATTAATAACGGTACCTGTCCTATATATATATATATATATATATATATATATATATATATATATATATATATATATATATATATATATATACATATATATATATATATGAAAAAAAATCACAATTCCAATTGATACGAAACACAAAAAGGGGTGAAAGACGATATGTATATATATATATATATATAGACATATCGTCTTTCAAGCATTTTTGTGTTTCTTATCAATTGGAATTATGTTTGTTTTAAATTCTGTTTGTTTTGCTATTTTAATAATCGATTTTTTCACTTGATCCAGCCTCGGTCTGTTTATTGGTAACAAAGAAAAAACAATTATAGCAGCTAATTATAATAATAATGATAACATTCGTAAATAATGAAGGTAGTAAACGCCAACGAAAATAAAGGTCGATTACACATAATAAACTTAAATTTACTAAGTACACAAATGTACTTCGTTATTTACTAAGTACACAAATGTACTTAGCTATTTACTAAGTACGCAAATGTGCTTGATTATTTACTAAGTACACAAATGTCCTTAGTTCTTTACTAAGTACATAAATGTGCTTGGTTATTTACTAAGTACACAAATGTACTTAGTTAATCTCTAAGCCCACAAATGTACTTAGTTATTTACTAAGTACACAAATGCTATTTCGTTCTTTACTAAGTACTAACTTCAATTAAAAGCTCACTAACCTAGTAATTACCAAGTACATAAATGCACTTAGGAATTTTCCACACTTATCATTCACATTATTTATTATTATTAACGAAAATGAAGACTGGAAAATTTAATTGAAAAGTGAAGCAAACGGAAAAAAACATTTGTGAAGTTCGAGCGTATATCGTTTATTTGTTATCTGTTTTGTTTGTTGATCAATTTTTTGACGAGAGGGAGTCGCCTCGCGCGGAACTTATGCAGCAATGTAAAAACGCACGGAGTTCAGTCTGACAAATATTTGCCTCGGTTGAGCACAATTAATTCGCATGCGCGCTCGGGCTCAATGGATAAATTGAATCGCGGTATAACGACATAACTTGGGGATTGGTGCCAACGGAGCAACGAGAGAGGAGGACAAGAGCAAACGTCACGGAAAACGAGTTCTCTGATGTCGATAGGGAATACGTTTTTTTTTGTCCCTTGTTTTTCGTTTCATGGCGTACGTATAAAACCGTTGATTTGTGTCGTTATTCATTTTTCTTCATGAATAATGAAGTCGTAAAAAAAATATTTAGTTTTTCCCCTAAGTCTATCAAAGATCAATAATGATAATAGTAATTTAATAGTATTTATTATGATTTGGAAGTCTCTGAAATAATTGTAACCATAATTATCATTGTTTACAAGTCTCTAAAGTAATAGTGATTATAACTATTATTATTTATAAATTTCCAAAATAGTAATTATAATTATTATTAGTAACAAGTTTCCAAAATATCACTTATTGTTGTTATCTTCTCCTATAAATTATTCAAACAATGGTTTATTTGTATAAAATTATGGTTGAAATTTTTTCGCACCGCTTCGTTGAATAAGAAATACTTATGATTGTTATTATTAACATTGCCAGTCTGGCGTTTCATTATTAAAATAGTACTTTATTCGCGAAACCTTTTTTCTTCTTTGTTTTTTGTCGTTCGCGTTTACCGAGAAAGGGGACCCCAAACAAACCCAAAGAAACTCGAAGTTTTTTTTTTATCCACTTAATGTAACTCGCTAGTGCAAATTAAAACTGCAACATTGCATCTCGGTTTGTGATAAGTCAGTTTATTGGGACCTTGAACTTGCGCCGCTCCCGCTTTTAACCCGCTTTATCGCTCTTTCTTTCTCCAAACCATATTCGAAACGAATGGAATGAAAATCATCACGGATTTATCGTCGACTAATGCCATGAGTCATGCATGCGAGACGAGCGCGCGAATTTTCTGAATTCTCAGTCGACATGTATGCGGTGTATATTCATGCGTTATTCCATCTAGCCTGATATGAATTGAAAAAAAGCAATCTGATAACGCACGATTGATCATAAATCGTACGGATATATATATATACAACCGTGGTGTCCTGTTATGAATGGATAATCCTGCAACTACCGATCGGTCAGATTATGCCTTATTATATGCCGGAATTTCAGGTTAGTAAAAGTCCCACGATTTACGAGATTTTGGACTTTATTTTTTTTTTTTTAAGTCTTCTGCTTTCGGTTTTTTGCACGCAATTTCTACAAATGGGATGAATCGACAATAACTAAGGAACTTTTTAAAGTAATTGGCATATATATATGCACACATACACGTATAAATGTAAAAAATTGAAGTTTACGTATTTTTGCTTTTTTTTTGCCAGATAGCAAGTACAGGGTAAATCGCAACCCAACAATTTTCGAAAATTTTTAATGAAAATTTATAACATTAGGGGAATAAATGGCGAAACGGTATTCAGTGAGTAAAAATACATCGATATGGACTTAAAAAAATATTTAGAATTCATTTTTTTTTCTCCATAGTGGCTAAAAGTAAATGGCTTCACTGAATCGATCGTCATTTCGTTGCCTTATTCTTCCCACTTCTCTTCGCGCTCATTCTTTCCGTTATCGTTCGTTCTTCAAAATGCCGCTTGGTTCATCGGGCATCGATCATTTTTCGATTTTTCGCAGAATTTTAAACACGGACCATCGATTTTTGCCAGTTTTTTCATCCCTTCCTTTGCCTCTTTTTCGGCCATTTTTAAAGTGGACATTCCGGGAAAACTGATTGAGATATCATGATCAATCCCACGGCATTATTTGAGTCTATCAAAATCCTATTCCAAACCCTCCCGATAAATGGTTGTCACTCAAATAGAAGGGACGCTACGGCTATTTGAAATTTAGCTATTTTGGCAATTCCGAAAAAGGGGCGAAAAAACTTTTTCGCGACTTTTAAGTTATTACAAGGTATTCGAAAGGAAATTTTCCGCCGATTACGAATATCACTGAGTTTTTGCGGCAGTTCAAAATGACGTCAGCTAAACGCGAAAAAATCCCTTTTTAACGTGTGCGTGTATATATATATATATATGTATATATATCTTTGAGTCTGATTAATTTTTTCACATGCTGGACAGAGCGACAAGTAATTCCTCTGCTTCCATAGCCGTTGCTTTTTTGTTCTCCAATCTTCAAAAAAACGTAAAAAAGCGCAGAATCAACCGCGACTAATGCGCCAATACGTAAATGCGATTTTTTTTTCTTCATCGTCTCGTCCTCCCGATTGTGTTGCTTCGTCGTCGATGCACGACACGTGACCCGCGCTCGATGCGTCGGCAAAACGAAAATTTTGACCATCAATCACGCGGGAACGTGTCGTGTCGGCGTATATAAATCATCGCGAGATAACAAAGACCACAATATAACCGGTATGTTGTTTCTACGCTACGATGCGTGTAGGCATATCGAACGTGTGTGACGAGACAAGTTCGCAAGCTTGCAGCAGCGCAAGGTCATATATAGATATATATATACATACAGACTCATGCCACTGCGATGAATATAGAATACTAGAAATCCTAATTAATATTGCCGTCAGGATTCTCAGGTCGTTGTACACCTTGTATAACCCGACTCATTTATACATACATATACGTTCGCGTGTGTAATCCGCGCATATGGAAATTCAAATATACGGGGGAAGGCTATCATCGTGTATGTTTGAAGTGTCCTCTGTTTTCGGAAAAAAAATTACCATATTTGTTTACTTCATATATATTTCTCTATTTAGAATAATAAAAATAACAATATGATAGTTACGACATGAAATAATATCAATGATAATGCTCAATAGGATTACTAATCAATTGTCAATAAGTTATTCATTAATCAAATTACAAATTAAAAAAACATGGCCTTTTGTATTTCGCCAAAAAGAGGAAACAGAAAACATTCGATAATCCGAAAGTTTGACTCAGATTTTCGTCTAATAATCTTTGTAATTGCTCGATTGCATTTTTATACAAACATGTAGCCACAGACGTTTATTAAATTTTCTATAGTTACATAATTATTATCCGATGTTTAGTTATGTGTATCGAATAAGAATTCTTTTATTTTCGTTTATATGGATTTTTATACGTGTGTATATGTTTATTAATATACTTAACGTAATTGATAATTTTACATTCCAAATCTTGTGACGATACAAAAAAAGAAAGTCTCGTAGCGAATTAAAATAAATATACACGAAACACGTCGTATTTTCATGTTTTTTTTTGGAAATTTCATGTTTGCAGAAACAAAAGAGATTCTTCACGGTGCGAGCGGAGAATTTCGGGCTGGCGAATTAACCGCGATAATGGGACCATCGGGAGCTGGAAAATCTACGCTTCTCAACGTGATGGCTGGTTTCACGTGAGTACATACTTCACTGTTCGCCGTAGCCGACGAAAAAGTCGCTTGCCCCGGACGCCTCAATTTCCATATTTGGATTTGACATTTTGCATTGTGACCCGCGATCGTTTCAACTCAAATGTAACCACGAGGAGGGAAGAAAAACAGCAAACTTCCAACTCGAAGAAAAGATTTGCCTTTTTATTCCCACTTCGTTTTTAAATGAAATTATTTGACATTTTTCGTTGCTTTATTTTTTGTTTTGATTTTTCCTCGAATTTTCGTGACATTTTAAAATGCTTATTTTTTCGCTTAATTTTTTGTTTTTTTTTTTGACGTTTTATTAATTTCTTCCAACTCACGTATTTTTCCTCTACCTCTTGCTTTTTCTATATTCCGTTTTTTTCTCTTTCCCGTCATTGTTGCAATTGTCTTGAGGATCGGCGACCTCAATCGTGGCCCAAAGTGCGCTTCAATCATGTTTCAATGCCTCGCGAGTCGCCGCGTCGAATCGCCTCGCGCTCATTTTCACCGACGAATAGAAATATCCTCGACTCGAATTGCCGCGTACGTTTTTTTTCTTCTATTTTCTGCTGTTTTCGTGCCCTTCCTTCGCTGGCGGAAGCGAAAAATCATAAAGTGAACACTACAAAAGACTGCGAGAGAAAAGATTTGCTAACAATGATAGACGATGATAAATTGTAAATGCGTCGTTGATTGCGGTCGTTGCACAAAATACTCGGTGCAAACGGTTCTGGTAAAACCCCAAGCGAAGTACTGTGTTTAATTTTTTCACGCGATCGTTACGATAATTGACGTTTCGTTCGGCGAATGAAGTTTTTTTGCTTTTTCCTAACAATGAAAAGAATTTATTTTTATTTTATTTTTCGTTCCCAAGATGAAAAGACTTTGTTTATTAATTGTTTGTTAATTCTTGTTTATTAATTGTTTGGGTTTGTTTGTTTTAATTGTTCTAATTGTTTTAATACTTAATTTTTTTCATTTAATTATTTTAATTGTTTCAATAATTAATTGTTTGACTAATTGTTTGTTGAGGATTGTTTATTAATTCTAAGAATAGAAATAATTTATAATTTTTTCAATTGATTTCGAGGATGAAAATAATTTATTATTGATTGTTTATTAAATCTGAGAATAAAAAGATTTTATTATTAAATTTTTCATTCCCTCGAAGAATAAAAAGAAATTGCTATTTTTCCATGGATTCTAAGAATAAAAATAGTTCTGAATTTTTTATAAGTTTTTATAAGAATTATTTTTATAATCTTGAAGACGCTGGATTTTTACCAAAATAAATGCGATATATGTATTTTTCTATATTGTTGTTTTTTTCTTTCCTTCCATCCGAAAGTGTCCAAGGTGTCTCCGGCGAGATAATGGTGAACGGAAAGCTGCGGGGACCTTACAGCGAAAGGTGGAGGAGAACATCGTCGTACATACAGCAAGATTCGTTAACGAGGCCAAAACTAACGGTCGGCGAGGCGATGACTCTCGCTGCTCATCTCAAGCTCGGCTACAGCATAAGCGCCGAATACAAACACACGCAGGTTCGCAATAATTCCATTCCCTCGCGACGCCTCTCGCATTTTTATCAGCTGCGGTTTTGAGGCTTTTTAACAGAGCCTCGGGCTAGAAATGACCATGGGTTGTTTGGGTTATCGTGCTTCTTTCCTGGCTTACTATTATCGTCCTACCCGACTAATATAGTTTCTTTTTCTTCCGAAATTCATTAGACCTTTTTTCCGCAAATTATTAATTCTCTTTTTTGAAAATTGATTTTTATTATCTGAAATTCTTCTGCAATTCATTAGAAATGAAGTTTATTTATTTATTATCTCTAATAAGATTTTAAAACTTTAATGCGATTTTTGGGTCTGCTTTTGTCGGTTTTTTAATTGAGGTTGCGATAACCAGGAACAAATTTAGTGCCCGATATTTTTATAGCACGCCAGTGATTTATATCGCTCGTGCTGTTGAGTTGAATTATATTTAATTGAATTGTGTGGCATTACATCGAAGTATGTTCAATTAAATTCCATTCAATTTCGTTCAATTCAATCGCATCACATTGAATTGTATAAAATTGCATGAAATCCATTGAAATTATATCGAGTAACATTGGATTGCTCACCATTAAGTACAAATTGATAAAAAGAATGATTCATTTGTATGTTGTGCGGTTCGATCATCCGTTTACTTGTAATTGGTACAGGTCGTCGAGCTATTGGAAATGCTGGGCTTGAGTCGCTGTTACGACACTCTGTGCGGTCGATTGTCCGGTGGACAGAAGAAGAGGCTCGACGTTGCCCTCGAGCTTCTGAGCAACCCTTCAGTATTATTTCTCGACGAGCCAACGACCGGTAATTTTTCTCTTCACCTTTTCAACTTTTTAGCATATTATTTAGACGTAAATAATATGAGTTGGTTTGTATTATTTTTCAAAAAATATTATTACATTGAGATATATAATTGGGCTTGTTTGTATGATAATTGTAATATAATTTTCAAATTAATAACAAGATTAGAATTGGGTGGAGAGAGGGCATTTTTCAACCAATCACAGGCATTCAGCATGTGGAACTCCCCCCACTCTACTGCAATACAGTGGCAGTGGAGTGGGGGTAACGTTAGTTTCGTTGGCATCCAGCTAACTCGGATCACTATACCAAACCTACCTCAACAAACATATACAGTTTTAAAAGCATTTTCAATGCTAAACTCTTTTTAGGCCTGGATTCGGCGTCTTGCAGTCAGTGCATAGCACTCCTGCAACGATTGGCCAGAGTCGAGAGGCGCACGGTCGTTTGCACGATACACCAGCCGAGCGCCCTCCTCTTCGAGATGTTCGACTCTCTGTACGCGGTTGCGGCCGGTCATTGTATCTACCGTGGTCCCGTGCACAGCCTCTTGCCTCACTTATCGTCGGTCGGTGTCAGCTGTCCACCTTATCACAATCCTGCCGATTTTCGTGAGTACCTACGCCCGATAGACTCACTCGTGTCACCCTTTTTTACCGAAAGTCGGTAAAAAAAACTTCAAACGCAGCTGCCACTCGGGTAATGTAAAAATCCGGGAAAAAGTTCCGAAAAGCCCGTGCCGCCGAGTGATTTGGAAAATCGTGTACCTATGAAATTTGAATCGCTGATGACGAATATCATAGTGAAAATGCCCGCAAGTTTGATTTTTAAGGTTAAAACTCACAAAAAGTGATTTTTTTAAAAGTTTTTCTATTTTATTTGAATAAATGTCGAGCTTGGAGAAAAATGTTTCCTACGAAAGTTGTAGCTTATGAAAAGATTGATCTTTTATGCTCCATACAGGTTTTGTCTGAAACCATTCTGTTTCGAGAAAAATTGGATAATACTTCAAAAAGTATTTTTTGCTAAACTCTATTAGTTTCGATATTATCTACTTGGAGTTGGAGTTTAGTCTTCAAAGTGGACCTTAGTTTTTAAACCCAAACAAGCCGAAAGACACCCAAGCAGAAAAAAACGGGGAAAATAAAATACCAACAAAAGCATAAACTAAACGTGCACTTTAAGTACGTAGATAATATCGCAACTAATGGAGTTTAGCAAAATGTACTTATTGGACCATTATCACATTTATCTCGAAACTGAGTGGTTTTAGACAAAGACTGTATAGAATATAAAAGATCAATGTTTTTATAGGCTACAATTGTTGTAGGACACATTTTTCTCTAACGTCAACATTTATCAAAATAACATAGAAAAACTTTTTAAAAATCAATTTTTATGAGTTTTTACTTTGAAAACCAAATTTGCGGTAACGTTCACTATTATATTCGTTATCAGCGAGTCAAAATACATGGCTCACGGAACTACACCCAAAATCAGTTTGGATGTAATTAAAAAATGTTATTTTCTTTAATAAATGTTTTTTTAAATATTGAATCTTTTTTTCGTTTTCGAAGAAAATCGACGGAAAAGTTGCAACGCTCATCTGCGTCGTTCTCTCTTTTGCAGTGATCGAAGTGGCGATCGGCGAGTACGGGGTGACAGTCGACAAGCTGGCAATCGCCGCCGAAAAGATTTGGGACGCCGAAAAACCGGCGGAGCCACCGTCGAAGCCGCAAACTCAACGTAAGCCTATTGAATCGTTTAGTTTTTCGTACAATTTTGCAAGAATGTTACTTGTTTTTCGTTGGAGGCGAAAGTGTTGGCGTTTGTTTTTCCTACTCGTTTCCGCAAAGGAAACCTTGTGTGTGTTTTTTCCGCTCGTTTTTTGGTACAAGAAAGATGTTTTTGTTTCCGCAGTCACTCAGTCGTCGAAGGAGCCACCACCGCCACCCGCGGGCTTTCTCGCCCAGTGCTATCTGCTCTACAGGCGACAACTGATGTGCCTCAAGCGAGACTACACCCTGATGGTCGTACGTCTCATTTGTCATCTGCTGATCGGCGTTATATTCGGCTATCTGTACATGGGGAGTGGCTATCGGGCGAACGGGGTTCTCGCAAATTACGCATATCTCTACGGATCTCTCTTGCTCATCGTATATACCGGAAAGATGGCTGTGACGCTTGCCTGTGAGTACAAACCCGTTCGCTTTTTGCCGAAGAAATAATCGAACGCACACTTGGATTAAGACGGAATGACACTTCATCGCGGTCGGTATGGTAGAACAATTATAGATACCCAAAAATCTCTGAAACGGCTCTTCAGATCCCGTCGAAACTTTGCCAAACGACGTCAAATAGATAGACGAACAGCTGTCTGCCCCTCAAATTTTCTGAATTTGAGAAAAAAAAAACGTAGATTGGCTTATCATCAGCTGATCTACGTATTTTCTTTCAAATTCAGAAAATTTGCGGGTCAGACAGCTGTTCGTCTATATATTTGATGTCGTTTGGCAAAGTTTCAACGGGATCTGAAGAGCCGTTTCAGAGATATTTGGGTATCTATAATTGTTCTACCATACCGACCGCGATGAGGTGTCATTCCGTCTTAATTGCAAAGTTAATTGGTATGCCGGAAGTGAGAAACAAAAACTATCGAATTTAGCCTACTTTTTCAACAGTTTTTTGTAAAAAAAAAAATATATATGAAAATTTAAACATTTTTTTAAAACTTTTTACACTGTGATATTCCCTTTAACGGTCCATCTGATTCTGAAAACCAAA
The DNA here is from genome assembly GCA_951751655.1 of Ophion costatus. Lineage (NCBI taxonomy): Eukaryota > Metazoa > Arthropoda > Insecta > Hymenoptera > Ichneumonidae > Ophion > Ophion costatus. Next base: position 18,072,297 of record OX632367.1, read on the forward strand.
TGTGTTATTCGCGTTAACAATAAATACGAGTCGTTGACGATTGTCGATTTTTAAAATGATTTTTTTTTAACACAGCGACGAATTGAAGCTCGGGCATACAAAATCTACGAAAAAAAAATCGTCATTATTTACGTAACTATGAAAAGTACTGATCGATGTTTTGCTCCTGTACGCGCAGTCCCACTGGAAATGCAAATCCTCAAGAGGGAACACTTCAACCGTTGGTACCGACTAGCCCCGTACTACATCAGTATGCTGCTCGTCGAAATACCGTTCCAAGCGGCGTGCGCCGCTACGTACTTGGCGGTCAGCTACTGGCTGACCGGCCAACCGATCGAAACGGATCGCGTCCTCTCGTTCATGGTGGTCAGCATAGCCGCGAGCCTGACGGCTCAAGCTTGGGGCTTCTTCATCGGTGCCACCACACCGATCAAGGTATGCGATCTCCGATGTGGCGCATTAATAACTAGCAATCGACGAGTCAACGAGCGCGTGGAAAAATCAATAAATTCAAGGACACAAGTAATAATAGTAATAAGAGTAGCTGGTAGGATACTTTACTGTATTGAAAATATGATTCATTCTCTTGTCATCCTAAAAGAGGCCGAGTGTTTAGAATGTATTTTCTGTCATTTTATTTAAAAAATATGCATTATTTTCGTTCATTTCAATTTTTTGCTGGGTATGGAGGGTCGAAGTGGCCGAGACTGGCCAGTGAGTTCCTGAATGCTTTAGAAGGTTCCAGAATTTTCTAGAATGCTCCAGACAGAATGTTCTAGAAATTGGAAAATGTTGTAGAACGTTCGGGAATATTGTAGAATCTTCCAAAAGGTTCATTAATGTTCTAGAATGTTACAGAATGTTAAAGAATCTTCCAGAATATTCTACAATGTTTTAGAATTTGCTCAAAATGTTTTAGAATTTTCTCAGAATGCTCTAGAATTTCCTCAGAATGTTCTAGAATTTTCTCAGAATGCTCTAGAATTTTCGCAGAATGCTCTAAAAATGTTCAGCATGTTCTAGAATTTTCCAAAATCTTCTAGAATTTTCCAAAATTTTCGAGAATTTTTCAGTGTTTTAGAATTTTCTAAAATATTCTAGAATTTTCAAAAAAATGTCTAGAACTTTTCAAAATTTTCTAAAATTTTCCAAAAATGTTCTAGAATTTTTCGAAATGTTCTAGAATGTTCTAAAATGTTCTAGAATTTTTTAACATGTTATAGAATTTTTCAAAATGTTCTATAATTTTTTAAGATGTTCTAGAATTTTCCAAAATGTTCTAGAATTTTCCAAAATGTTCTAGAATGTCCCAGAAGGTTGTGGACCTTCGGAGGGACTCCCAGTTCATTTTTCATTCTTTTAACTCACATTTAATAGGAGCCGGCTGGCTTTGTCTGATTGTGAGCAAAGCGAGGGTAACACCGGCTACCATAAAATAATAAAGCATTTAAGATAATTTCCATAAAACAGTCAATTACCCTATTGAATATGAAAATTGTCGTTTCACAGATCGCCGTATTCGCCGGTCCGATAATCGCGGTCCTCTTCTCGGTCTTCGGTTTCTGCATACGTTACATGGATACACCTATCGGCTTTCGTTGGCTCTTTCACATCTCCTACTTCCGCGCCGGTTTTCACAGCCTCCTCTACACCGTCTACGGTTCCGGAAGGAAAGATCTCAACTGCGACGATTTTTACTGTCACTACAAAAAGCCCGCGCAATTTCTCAAAGAAATGGAAATTAACGACACGAGCGTGGTGAATAATTTGGTGCTGATCGTTGGCGTGGGCGTTCTCATGCATCTTCTGACAGCTAGCGCACTCTGGTGCAAACTCAATCGGAGATAGACGTTTGGGTAGAAGAAAGAAAACTCGCGCGCGCGCGCACACACACATCGGGCAGTCGTTCAGTATTTCGAAGAGACCTGCGTGTGACAGTCCGAGCTGCGAGTCGTTTGTGAAATTTTTCACGAGGTCACAGCTATTTTATTGCGAAAAGCGGACATTTTATTTAAACGAAACGGATCTTTTGTCTCTGTCGGGTCGAGCCAATTTCATTTTGGTTAAGTCGTTGAATTTTTCTTCGTCTGATAAATTCTTCCGCTATACGAGAGTGAATGCTCGTCAAAAAGTCTTGTTTTCCATTATCGTTTTATAGTTCGTTTTATTTTCGTCCGATGATTCATCTCATTTTCGCTGGTTATTTATTGTTTTTCGTCGAATAATTTGGCTCGCGGGATTCCACACCGAGTAGTCCCTTTTTACGCTCGACAAGGAACACATTTTATTTATTTTTACTTCTAGGTTATACTTTATTCAAATGTATATATTATTCGCATCGTTTTTTTTTTACTCGTTCCCAATTATCTTTGCCCCGACCGCTCTAAAAAAGCATATAAACAGGTCAAGGGGACTGCACCTATATTTTTCTTTTTTTAAACTTATAACCCCGAAACATTTCATGTCAATAAAATTAATAATGAATGTTTTTTATTAATTTAACATATAGATTTTGAAAAAACACCGAAGGGATCTTTTTTGACACGAAAATTCAAGCCGAACGAACACCTTTCCCGGCTCGTGAGTCAAGTTCGCTGAGTTTTCGATCTTTTAGCACCGGCATAATTAATTCATGCAACTAGTCGAGATTCTTTTCTAAGAAAAAAAAAACTAGGAACTCGTGCGAGCGGGGCATCTCAAAATCATTATTCAGTTTTATTTCGCTTGCCAAATCCTCGGACCGGGATCGGGATACCTTTCCGTTGATTTAGAACTTAGGTTTTCACCGCGTGCCTCGTGGTGAATATGATCGGGGATGATTTTTCACCCTACCGTGGTTTACGGAAGAGTTTTATTATTATTATTTTTACAATAAGAATGTGGATTCAAGCAAAGAGAACAATTCTAATAGTGAAAGACGCGAAAATTGTTGTACGCAGTTCCTGTCCTGTGACAAAGTATCCTTCGGACACATGGACAAAAAAAATAGAATCTCAATTTATTTTTGAAAAACGTTTAATTCATAAGAAAAAAAGTTTTCGGCTATTTTTTGCAAATTTATATTGCACGGTTCGGGAGTTCTCATCAGTTACATCTTTGTATATAAAATATATACACGTACACAGATGTACACACATATATATACATATATAATGTATAAGGAAGATTTATTTATACTTATAAATGGCAATCGCGCTTCGTGATACTACTGCGGAATATAATTCGGGATAAGAGAAGCTTGCCTGTACGAATAGAAATTCTAGTGGTAAGGCTACTTGTATATAGACATGATAGAGATACAATTTTTTTGTGGTGGATTAAATAAGGTGACAGCGTCATATATGCCCATGGTGATGAAAGGCTCAATCGTTATTCATTTATCTTCCCTCTCTCTCTCTCCCTATTTTTATCAAACGATTATGTAATTTAATACATTTCATTTTAACGAGTTTTCACAGAATATCGATTATTCAGAGCGAACCCCCGAGAAAAATGGGAGAGTCCGTTCAAATATTTTTCATACATAATCATTTCATCAGTCTCGATTTAAAGAAATATTTAAAAAATTGACACCCATATATTTTTTAAATAGAATATACAATAAATATATATATATATATATATATATATATATATATATATATATATATATATATATATATATATATATATATATATATATATATATATCAGTCTCGCATATTATTATATATATGTCGTTTTTTCAATACTATATGAGCTCTTTTTTCTTACTGAAGCGAAACGTTTTTTTTTTCATCTCAACCCGTGCCAAAAATGTTTTAAGTTCGTTTTGAAACATACGACAAAAAATAATTAAAAGAGTTGCTGCAATATTAGTGAAATATTCATAGGAAGCGCTTTTTTTTCCTTTGAATGATTTTTGGCAACATTTTCTAGCACTGGTAATAATCAAAGGTCGTACGCGACAAAGAAATCAACTGGAGTGATAAGGAAACGATCATTATCAACGATAATTTTAACGTGCTCGTCCCTTGCCGAAAAAGTAACACGTGGCCAGCCTCGATATTTCTCAACGTTGGAGAATAAAGAAAAAAAATCCTTTTAACACAGCTATGGCATCTTCGATGTTGCGTTTACGGTATCTAACGGCGTTTATATTTTGCGAATTGAGGAACGTGGTAGATTTTTTCAACACTGGAAATCTGGTGACCGATGAAGATTAAAAATAACGAAATGTAAATCAAAGTAAATAGCAAAGAAAGAAGATTGAAAAAAATGTAAATACAGAAAATAAATACTAATTAGAAATCAAAATAGGCAACTTGCTAGTTTCCCACTTTAGCCGTATTTTTTTATTCGTCTTTCTCTTTTAAGGGGTTACGCTCAATTGGCAACTTCAAAAATTCGATTTTTTTTATTTCAAATTACGAAAGTACAGCATCATGAAAGTATTCGCGGTAAATTTCATAAAAATTCAACCGTAGTTTACGGAGATATACGATTTCAAGTGAAGCGGTCTCGAGCAGGTATAAAAATGGCAGACGGCACTCGACGCCGAAAGGTATTAAGGGTCTTTCGGCCTACGTAAGGTGAATCTATTCCTAACTACTTAGATATACTTAGATGCAGAAGGTTCATTGTATGGTCCTGGAATTGATGACGCTAAGTACAAGGAAAAAAAATGTATCGCGTGTAAAATCTACTTAAGGATGTTGAGTCCCTATGAAAAATGTTGATGTTAATTGTTCAATAAATAGCTTCTTAATCGTCATGAAATTTTTACACGACCTCCTGAAAACTTCATGTAAAAACATACCAAATTTTCAGAATTCTATCTATCTATAAACCAGCTGTTTAATTTACAAAAAAGACGTTTTTCGGCATTCTCATTGACCCTGACCCCTTAAGGTGAAGGTTCTTCCTGACGAATCTCGGGCGTTTTTCAGCTACGCGTGCAGAACAAAAAGAAGTAGCTTCAACGAGAGGTGAGTCAACGTCGTCGTGATCTCGTCGTCCGTGATCGAAGCGACCCGGTGTTCGTCGTACTCACCTTCAACTTCGCGCTCCCACTCCCGGTCGTTTCGTCAGGGCTTCCGACGCACACCATGCCCAACGTCCCGGGCCAGAACCGCTCTTTACATTCAAGCTAAGTCCTCCCAGGTCAAGGCCCGGAATAAGCGGCAAGGACGGGCGTTGCTCGAACTGATGCATCGCGTGAATACGGTAGCATTCTCCAGATACTCATCCCAGTGTACGTATTTATTGAGTTTAATTCGGATTTTTTCAAAATTTATCTCCATATGTTTGATAAAGATACATACAAAAATTAAAGATAACAATTAAGATAATATAATGAGATAAATAAAATTCTTTTATGTAAATAAAGATAAAGAAACTCATTTACCTTTATAAGAAGGACAAAAGATGAGGTCGAATAGAACAAAAACCAATAAAATCAAATTAAAATGAAATAATCAAAGAGTAGGTGAAATTTAAAGGAATTTTGAAAAATCATATAAACATTCAATAATTTGCATGTATACGTGTGTGTGTGTGTGTGTGTCGCTGTAAATAGCAAACAGCTGTCTTTGTTTCCGCACGCGTGCTATCCGGCCGACTGATAAAAATTTAGCGATAATACTTGCTGCTTTGAAACTACAGCCGCATTCGCTGATGAAGCAATCTGTCTAAGAGGTTGCATTCAGGCAGGCTCGGATCGTCAATTATGGCAACACGCGTATAAAAATAATATAAAATTGAAAACTTGTTAAAAGGATATCCATCGTTCGAGTGCTTCATAATTGTGCCAGGTACAGAAGCTTCTCTCAAATACGTAACGTTTTCCCTTCATACTGTGTTAAATTTTATTTTCAACCGAAATTTTTTTTCTCTCCGATCGCAAAAAACGCACCAAGGTCAATCAGTGAATAAAAAAGTATCGGCCAGTGCGAGAAAAAAAGCACACGATGGAGCTTGTTTTTCCATCCTAATAATACCTCGAGCTTCCGGTTGCCTCTATACCGCCGCACTTCTAATTGCTTCATTAAAAAATTACACAGTCTCGTGAGTTTATTCACCAGTGCAACAACGACGAACACTCTTCGGTGCATCTCTCAATCGTTGATAAAAACGCGCGGAAATTCGCGTTTATAATTTGCAGAAAAGAGTCCAGTCAATCGACAGTATGAATATACGTTTAAAAAAGTAAAACATACGACGGGGAAGTGTGGCCGGAAAGATTCGAGAGCGAGATAAAGAGGAAAAAAATATTGGCAGTCGCCCACACGCGTGACGAATCATCGTAATCCGCGCGGGCGTTGGCCTCTTAATTTCCTCGCGTGGCTCGCGATCCCAGCACGTGGCCTATGTCTCCGCCGTTATTTCACACAAACAGTTTGCAGTCTGTGTACAACGTTGACTCTACTTCTCAACAGGAGCTGCTCGCGGTACCGCAACTCCCGTGCGGCACTGCAACTCTACTTGGCACTGCAACTCCATTTGGCATCGCAACTTCACTTAACACCGCAATTCCACTTGGTATTACAACTCTACCTGGTACCGTAACGCCACTTGTCATTGCAACTCCGCTTGGCATCGCAATTCCACTTAGGACTACAACTCCACTTGGTGTTGCAACTCCACTTGGTACTGCAATCCCACTGCGATACTGCAACTCTATTTTGGTACCGCAACTCCACGCAGTACTGCAACTCCGCTGTGGTACTGCAGCTCCACTTGGTACCAAGTTCTCAACGTCTCAACAGGAGCTGCACGCGGTATTACAACTCCCACGTGGTACTGCACTCTACTTGGTACTGCAACTCCACTTGATACCGCAACTCCACTTGGTATTGCAACTCTACCTTTTACCCTAACGCCACTTGGTATTGCAACTCCACTTGGAATCGCAATTCCACTTGGTGCTGCAACTCCACTTGGTGCTGCAATCCCACTGCCATACTGCAACTGTACTTTGGTACCGCAACTCCACTTAGTACTGCAACTCCACTGCGGTACTGCAACTCCACTTGGTACTGCAACTCTACTTGGTACTGCAACTTCACTTGGTACCGCAACTCCACTTGGTACTGCAACTCCACTGCGGTACTGCAATTCTACTCGGTACTGCAACTCCACTTGATACCGCAACTCCACTTGGTATATATTGCAACTCTACCTGGTACCCTAACGCCACTTGGTATTGCAACTCCACTCGGAATCGCAATTCCACTTGATACTGCAACTCCACTTGGTGCTGCGATTCCACTGCCATACTGCAACCCTACTTTGGTACCGCAACTCCACTTAGTACTGCAACTCCACTGCGGTACTGCAGCTCCACTCGGTACTGCAACTCTACTTGGTACTGCAACTTCACTTGGTACCACAACTCCACCTGGTACCGCAACTCCACTCCCGGTACTGCAATTCTACTCGGTACCGCAACTCCACTTGGTACTGCAACTCCACTGCGGTACTGCAACTCCACTTGGTACTACAACTCTACGCGGTACTGCAACTCCACGTGTCCCTCCCTGAGCCAGCCGGCTGCATCCTTCCTACAAATGCACCGGAAGTTGTCGAAGTCGTCGCTGCGCCTGGACCACGGTGATGCCTCAACGAGCGCAAAAATTCAAGGATCATTGTGAGCGGCGCCTTAAAGCTCACGGACGCTATCTCTATCTGCGTATCTATCTCTCTTTCTCCCGTCGAGTGATTAGCAGAACTCGGAGTCCGCGAGGCGTACGAGACAGCAGTCGACTGCTGGCCTCACCAGAGACCGAACGTCGTCGACGACGTTCCCCATTTACATATGCGTATATGTAGATTAGCAGATATAAAAAGGCGCGCGCGAGCACACGCGTCGTGTACGTGCGTGTTGAGCGTGTGTATCATCACTTGGGTGCGTACTTGATGTGGAATTCGTATTCCACGAGTCGAGCTCTCTCGGTCGTTGCGCGCGCACTGCCTGAAAGCGAAGCAAAAAGGGAAGTGGCGTTTGTGACACACTGCGCGCGGGTGAGTCGGGCCCGATCGTCGCATTCGCGCGGTTCAGCTGTTCGCACTCGCTGCGTACTCATCGCGCTCGTCGACTTGCAATTAGCTACGTTCATCGACACACACATACACATGTATATATATGCACACGTGCGAAGATACAAAACACGTTCTTGCGCAAACTTATTCCTGCGGTAAAAGAAAAAGCAAGACGAAATCGCCACAGCGAGCCAGTAGAAAGTCGCAGCCGCAGGAATTACAAATAAACCCAAACGGGCCTGAATAATCACGAGCAATTTGGATATTAGAGAAAATCAGAGAGAAAGAAGAGCTGCGAACGGTTGGATAGTTGGAGCCGCAGTAATCGCAAGTAAACCCAAACACGAGGCAGCTATTTCCGGGTTCAAAAAAGAAAGGAAAAAGAGAAAGAGGACGAATGACTTTAATGTGGCGATTTGGGTGGCAATTTGGAGTCGGGGGAGTCGCAAATACACCCAAATAGTCGCGATTGTTTTCCATAGTGTGGAAAAAAGGAAGAATCGCCTCGATCAGATAGAAAGTTGGAGCTGCAACAAACAAATAAAGCGAAAAAAAATCCGATCAATCGCATTCGTCCACTTGGCATTGTCCGTACGATTTTGAAAATCGACCTTTACGCGTCATGTAATTATTGAATGTGTATCGTACGGCGGTTGCAACAACTCGAAAATAGGTTCGTTATCCAGGCACCGAAGATGACCAAGAGATGAACACGTGATCCGCGGTTTCGAAGAGTGTGTGGTGCTTTTGGACGTTACAGTGACCATCCCCGAGTGAAATCGGCGGAGAATCTTCTTTTTCGAGGGGGCGGGGGGATTAATTGTTCGAAAATAATGTCGACGATGTCTCCGGATTCCGGTTCTCGGGCTGCGAGGCCAAACACACTCATCCTGGACTTGGAACTCGCGAAGATCGAGAAAATGGACGAGGTTACCGTTTCGTCGTCGTTGCCGATCGGCAAAACGGTCAATTTGCAATTTCACGATCTTTCCTACAGCGTGCGAAACGGCTTGTTGTCCAGAGGTAGAGAACATTAAATTTTCGTCTCTTCGATCACTTTTGGCGATCTATATGTACGTCAGAACAGCTTGGTTGCGTTTGGTTTATTTTGGAAGATATTCAAGTACTACCGATTTTTTGTTGTTGCTTTATTCGCTCGCTATGTTGAATGTCATTTTTGTTCGATTTAAAAAAAAAATCGATTTCCACAAAACTCGGTTCGCAACCGATTTCCGAAAAAATCGGTTCGCAATTGATTTCCGAAAAAATCAATTCGCAATCGATTTCCGAAAAAATCGGTTCGCAACCGATTGGCGAAAAAATCGGTTCGCAACCGATTTTCGAGAAAATCGGTTCGCAACCGATTTCCGAAAAAATCGGTTTGCAACCGATTTCCACAAAAATCTGTTCGCGCATTTTTTTTCACACCGCCATCTTGAATCTGCTGCTTTTAAAATCCGTCTTTAGTATTTCCAAAAAAATCGCCTGGTGAAATTTCCGAAATGAACGAAAAATCGCGGCGGCTCGCAATTTGCAAGTTACTGTTGTGTGAATCCATTGTTGAGCGTAGAAATTTGTGGCTCGTTGGCAGAACAATGACGCTCCCGATCTCACCCTTGTGCGACGACTGATAAGTTGCTCACACGACCTACCGATATCGCCACGCTATCGCCGCGCATATATTCTGCAACGAAAAGGAGAAGAAAATAAAGTGCAACAAAGCACGGAATCGCGGTAAAAAACGAACCCGACTCGGTTGCTACGAGTAAATTATCCTCGATCTCATTCATACAACAATCGCGGAAGCTTCGACAATCGATAACGATTTTTATCGGCATACAATGTATCAGTACTTCTTTTTGCCAACGAGAAAAGTACGCCAGGTGTTGATCGAAATCGAGCTTATCGGACGAGAGAGCAGTATTAATCTACCGTCAATTCAAATCAATGTACAAACGAATCTTTAAACACTGTTATCATCCTTTTCTTAACGCCATGTGTCTGTTGGCGAAAAAAAAATCGTCTATTTGCTTGTTCCGAAATGCAGATCAGTCGATTTCACATATTGGCGATTTTATTTTTCAGAATCTCCAATCGATTTTCGTTACCGATCGAAAGAAAGGTTTATCGACTTTTACTCGATAACGGTTAGTTGGAGAACTTTTTGCTTCAGACCTTTAATGTAGAACTGGAAATTCTCTACAAAAAAGGTCCTATCCAGGTTCATCCCAGAACCAACCAGTCACGAGTATATCAGCGAACAATCAACACCCTTTGTCCCTCATCAGCCAGAACCTTCCGCGGCATATTTTTCTCGATAAAAAAAATACCGCGGCCTTCCATTGAGACAATAAAATCACGTCGACGTTGAACATTTGAAATTCAGACGCATATTTTTACTTGCGCTTTTTTCAGCTAACGATTCGACCGCGAGGACCCAAGAATGCCCGATAAGGAATCGAAACTTGTGAAATCGTACCAAATTTCGAGATACGCGCCAAATTCATTGTCTCTTCCATGCAAAGTTCAGATGGCCGTAAAATAATCTCGTGTCTCCCCGTTGTTATCTCCGTGTATATATTCTTCGCGATATCGGTGTCTCTTCTCGCCCGGTAACGTTGTTCTCTTATCAATCTTTTTTTTTTTTCATATACTCGCTGCATAGACCGTTCTTGGAAACTTTAACGATAATTTCGTTAAATATGTGTTCAACAAACTCTTTACGTGTACAAATACATGCAAAAACTTTCCGGACACTTGAGGAAGTTGCAAAACTTTTGATCACTTTGAATGAATGCAAAATTGTAATCGAACAATTTAATTAATTGTATAGAGCTATGTAATATCTTCGTAAAATAATAAATGAAATGTTTTATATTATTCTATAATTATTTGGTAATTATCCAATGATCGAAAGTTTTGCAATTATCTGAAGTGTTTTAAATATATATAGGGTGTCCTATTATGAATGGATAATCCTGTAACTGTTAATAGGTCAGATTAAGTGCTGCTATATGCTGGAATTTCAGTTTAGTAAAAGTCCCACGGTTTTCGAGATTTCAGGCTTTATGTGTTATATATATATATATATATTCAAGGCTGAGTTCACGAAGAACTGCAAATTGATTTTTTTCCTATAGTTCCTCCTCTTCGGATATTGAAAAATGATCATTATAACTATTTTCATTTACATTTGGAATGTTTTTTTCAATTTTGTGGCATTAAAGATTGTTATTTTTTTGTGATTTTTCTTTTAACCGGTCGATTTCATACCCTCGATCTGCTATTTTTCCGTGATCGTTTTTTTTTGTTTCTCGGTTATAGAGGAGATTACGATCGCGATTATTTCGTCCGAGATTCTCTTTGAAATGAATTTTGATGGAAAGATAACGCCAAGTCATGATAATTCATGCGAAGTGAGATTCTTTTTTTTTCTTTTATCACTCGCGGTCTCGCCTTTTTCCTCTTCATTGCGAAAGTTTTCGAGGATATACGTTATCGATGTCCACTTGAGACTCGAGACAGCTGCACGTGTGGCGAATTCTACAATCACCTTTACGAGCCGCAGGTGCGAGACGATTTTCGAAAAGATTTCCACGACAAATTCGTCGACTGACAATGCTTTGACAAGGCTCTGACTGACTTTCGCGACAAGGTTTCATTCAAGGATCTTCCGCCAGTCGCGCATAGCTTGCGTATCCCTTTAAAGATATATAGATGATTAATCGCCGTAGTCATTCACGTTCGAATATATAGTGAATTGAGAAAGAAAAATTATCTTTTATTCCTGGTAGGTTTTCTTTTGTTGCGTAGAGAAAAAAAATGGGTGCCACAAGTACCTGCAAATATTGCAATTTATCCGGTTTTCAATATTCTCAATCTTATCTAAGCTTTATTCGGAACTACATTCTGAACGACATATAATTTTTCGTAATCGAGACGGCGTGACAATTGTTTCGACAATAAAATAAAATTGAAATAAAAAATAAAAAAATTGTTTTCGCTCGAATCTGATGGGAATGGAGCTCGAATAACAGGTCAGTTGTTTTTTCAGGAAGAAAACAATTGTTGAGCAACATAAGCGGGGACTTTAGGTCAGGAGAACTGACCGCAATAATGGGACCATCCGGGGCCGGCAAATCCACCCTCATGGACATTCTCGCGGGCTTCAAGTGAGTTGTCATTTTTTCGAAAGAATTCTTTTAACTCAATGACTCACAATCAGCCACGTTTTTATATCGCATTTTTTTGTATGATAATTTTCAGTACACGCGCTATTTAAAAAAATAAAAAACGAGAAATAATAATTTACAGCATTTTACAAAAAATAATAAGATTTTATATTTAAATTAATATTACATTTAATTCAGAATAACATTTAAAACAATAAGAATTTTTAACATTTTTTCAATGAGAAACTCCATTTTTATTTTAAAAAATAAGCAGTTAGAAATTTACATAAAAATTAAGAAATGGTAGAAAATTAAACACGATATTATTCCGTCATTCAATTTGTGTTTGATACGTTCCGTATGTTTTTTTTTATCAATTCATTTCTCATTCAAATTATCATCTTAAACGAACGACTGCGCGGTGCTGACAAACAAAACTTACATTTTCAATAATACTGCAGAATAATAATGATAATAGAATCGACAGTGATGAAAAAATGATTATAATCGTACGATTCGATATCGAATGTTTTTCAATGCATGCAGATTTTCAATTCTCCGAAACGAAGGAGGAAATTGCGATTGATCGGCGGTTTCTCAATGAAGATCGTACACATATTGTAATAATGATTGAACAGTCGATGATTGAAGGTCTTGAGTTTTGAGAACATGCAGAACAAGCACGAGTGCATTGGTGCATTCTCGGTGCTGCAGGCGCGTGCACCTGCACCAAAGGAGAAACACACGAATGCACACGAGCACCTGCAGTGCACCCGATTGCACTCTGCGACCTCTCGGGATCTCTGGCTGGTAAAAAACGATCAATAAATAAAAGTAATATCCATCTGCCTGCATCTGCACGTTGTATGCAGTTGCAGAAAAAAACTGCAGCCTCACTCACGAAGCTTTGATTAGTTTTTTCGCGCGGCTCGAAAGAGTAACGTATCGAAACAAAGAGAGAGAGAGGGAGTCGTAAAATGTTTGCAAAACTGTCATAAGCCTGCCCACATTTTTTAATACGAATTGAGAATAAAAATACACAAGCCGTATTCGCTCTGTCCGATTTAATTCGAATAAAGGCGTATTTACCGCGTATGGCAAAAAACACGTGGTTTTTATTGTGCGCGCGCAACAGCCTCGGCTCTCTTTCTCACTCACTTGCTCGCTGCTCCGCGTGACCCCTGCGGTGACGTAGTCCGGGCATGCGCGCCACCACCCTTGCACGCGGCTTGCGCTCACGTATTACTCGTGTGCCGGCTGCCGGCGCGCGAGGGTCTTATTATGTGCATTGTGTAGTGGTACCTTACGCGCGATGACAGCTTTCCTTCGTTCTGTCGTAACGGGGCGGGTAAGATGTCCTAATCTTAGAATTTTCGATTGTCAGAACGTCATCGATAACCGGAAGCGTCACGATCAATGGAAACATTCGGGATCTCGTGGCGTTTCGACGATCCTCTGCCTACATCATGCAGAACGACAATCTTCAGCCGTTACTCACGATCGACGAGACAATGCGAATCGCTGCCGATCTGAAATTGCGCTCGACCCATTGTGAAAAAATGCAAAGGGTAAGTTGCTGAATGCAAAGAAGTAAATATCCATTTTATCTATTTTCTTATGCAATTTATTACAAAAATTAAAAATAGATATTGACGATATCATCATCATATAAAGATTATAAAGATCATATCACGATTATAGATATTGACGATATTATCATCATAAATATAAAGATTAATGTTTGTATGTTCGTCTTCTATGCCATCGCGCATCGTTCATCCGATTGAGTTGAAACATTGTACAGTTGACACTCGCGGGAAAGTTTCTGACACAGTACCATCAACGTACACTACGTGGCGCGCGCGTCGTATCGGATAGTTCGTCTTTGATAATGGAGAGGCATTGCAACCATGCCGGGCATTAGCCAGTTAGAAATAAATATGCAAATTAGAATAAATATGCAGATTAGAAATAAATATGCAAATATAAACTGCAAGTAATGAATACTGTTGGTAACACGCGTTTTGACCCGACGACAAAATATCCTCGACAAAGCATCCGCGACAAAATACCCGCAAGACAAAAGTTCTGCTGATATATCTGCTGTCGGTAATTAAATGTTGAGGTGTTTGGGTTTGCCTGGGTTTGTTTGATGCTTTGTCTGTTTGTTTGGTGTTTTTGGTGTTGGTTTGGTGCTTGGTGTTTTGTTTGTTTTGGTGTTTGGTGTTTTGGCGCGCTAAACACCGTGGGTGTTTAGCGCGCGACCCCGTTGATGTGTGGACGAGATTGAGGATTTTGTCTCGCGGATGGTTTGTCATGAGGATATGTTGTCGTTGGGTCAGATGTCACGTAGTCATACTGTTATATTTATTATTTATAGTTCATTAATGGTATTGACCATTTTGTTTTTACTATGTAATGTTTTATTCATATTTAATTATTTCATTTCTCTCATTGTTAATATCTATTTTTAATTGTTTCAAAACAAGCAAATATTTCTTTTGTTATTCAATTTTTATAAATAGTGACATTCATCATTCACGTTTTTAATATTGCCTATTTATTTTTCGATATTTGTCAACATTTCTGAATGAAGTAAATCATTTGTTTATACTTGATATTTTTACAAAACGAGGTTTTCCGGAAAATGTTAATTTTTTTCGTCAAAAATGGCATTTTTGTCTCTAAAAGATCTTTTAGAGGAGAAAAGTGGGAATAATATAGCCATAAATGAAATACGAAATCAGATCGACGAGATTCTAATTGCCATGGGACTGTCAAGCCACCGAAACACCAGAATCGACGAGCTCAGCGGCGGTCAAAGGAAAAGGGTCACCATAGCCCTCGAACTACTCAACAATCCGCCAATAATGTTCTTCGACGAGCCAACCAGGTAAATCATGTCGAATAAAATTCACCCATAATTCCTATGGATTTTTAATACGCTGAGAATAATTTCTCCAGTGGCCTGGACAGCGTTTCATCCAAGCAGTGCCTCAGCCTCTTGAACGTCCTAGCCCGAGAAGGACGAACGATAATACTGTCAATCCATCAGCCTAGCGCGACACTCTTCAACATGATCGATCACTTGCACGTGATAGCGGATGGCAGCTGCGTTTATGCCGGTGGAACGAAAGCCCTCGTTCCCTTTCTCAGAAAGCACGGACTCAATTGTCCAACGCACTACAATCCGGCGGATTTTCGTAAGTTTCAACATTCTCGCAAATTATTGAATATTTATCGAATTTTTAAAGACCTGAGGCTATTGCCGGAACTAGAGTACAGTCGAAATATAGAAAATTGAATTTTTGACACAGTTTCAAAAGCCTACTTCCACGTTTCGTCATTTTTTTCGAGCACGAGTTGCACAAAGAAAATGTTGGCTCACCATTAGTCTTCTCCGCCAGGTTCATATGAGATATAGGCGTTTTTTGCTATTTGTGCATAAGATTTTTTTCCAGTGATGGAAGTTTGCAACGGTGATTACGGAGACTACGTGGACAAATTGAGGAACTCGATGGAGAACGGAATGTGTAACGATTGGCGCGCCAAATCCACTGTCGATTGGAGCGAAATCGAGGAAATAATAGCATCCGGCTTGAATATCCATTTGTCCTGCTCGACGACGAAAACACCACAATCCCCAATAACTCCACTTTACTGCGAGCGACAAAACAAAAAGCAGGATCCCACGTATTACGCTACAGGATTTTGGAAACAGCTTTGCGTACTCTCCAAGAGAAATGCCATTAGATTGTCCAGGGACAAGGTATCGTAGCTCTTATAATTATTGTCATTGGCATTATTCTATAAATCAAAAAATAATCGAACACGCGCTCGAGTTTCGCATTTTTGCGTCTGATTTTTCGTTGCATATTTTTTTATAATTTATTTCATATGTTATTATGAAATTAGAATGACGATAGGGACAATTATTGTGTAAGCTTATCTCACTTTACGAATTACTAAGAGAAAAAAAATAAATTAAACCTACGTTTTGAAAATTATTGTACATATTGATTTTACAGTCTTTCGAAATTAATCTTGAAACGTCAAAAAAATTACGTTGTTTTATAAATTAAGTAAAAAAGTAATATGTGAATAAAATAATTGACGTAACTTTTTACGTTTTCACGTCTAATTTTTTACATTCACGGACATTTGTCATTTATGGGCTTGGATTCACGTCAAACTTAAAATTTATTTTATCTTGTGATGAATATCTACGTAGAAAGATTTACAACGAAGAGTCAAGAATTCAAATTTATTATGGCGGATTTGCTTATGAATTGTTATTTTGAACCATGCAATTGTCGGTTTTTACGAAGAGATCGTATTTTAGCAAAATGAAGGGAAAAAATACTGCATTCGCACTCGATTTCAAACTGCTGAATAATAATTTGATAACCGTCAGGGTTTTTTTATTACCGTTTTTTAATTCTCACAAAACAGACTCGAAGTATCGAAAAATATTGCTGAATAAAATACGAGTAATAATTCACTTCCATGGAAAATCAGTGCAATGTATAAACATAATTTACCGTTCGTTAATTGCATTCGGTGCAATCCTCGTTATTTCACAACCGCGCAACACTTCATCCGCGTCCATGTATCGAACTTTATTTATTTTTCCCTTTGATGTCGATCTTTATTTTTTATTCAATTTTTTTCCACGATGTCTAGGTTCTTACATTTATGCGATTGGGAATGCACTTGTTAGTTGCATTGCTCGTTGGGATGTTGTACTACAAAGTGGGCCAGGACGCAACTTACGCTTTCGATAATTTCAATGCACTCTTCTTCAACATAATGTTTCTCATGTACAGCGCTTTCAGTGCGACTTTAATCACGTGTAAGTAAATCGCGACGCAATGTATCGCGATTCCACGAACGATCGAGCTTCCGATCTTAATTATTCATTTATTTTCATCCTTTTCTTCGATTCCATTAAATTATATTACGTTTTTATTCGTAACATGCTTACGAAAAGTTGATATTTATTTGAATGAGCACAAATGAATAAATGTTCAGAATGAACATGTTTGAATAAATAAATGTTCAGAATTTGATAAAAATGGCAATTGTTTCTTCGCTATGAATACAAATTCTTTTTATGCATGATAATAATTTCGAAGGTCTAACAATGTACGTCAATAATAACATAAGACAAATTGAAAACCAATCTTATTTATATTAAATAAAAATGAAGGTTAAACATATTTAAAACATGTGTATTTTACTTAAAGAAAAATTAATTTATAATAATGACATGGTTCTAGTTCCGTCTGAATTGCCGATCGTAACGAGGGAACACTTCAATCGATGGTACAAGCTCCGATCGTTCTATCTGGCCAACAAAATCGCCGATTTCCCGGTACAAATTGCCGCCGCCTCGACTTACGCCCTTATCGTTTTTTACATGACGGGTCAGCTCTTTGAAGCGCGGAGGCTCGCCCTCTTCGTCCTCGTTTACGTCATGATTAGTCTCGTCGCGCAGATGCTCGGTATGATACTGGGGATAGCCATGAAGGTTCAGGTAGGTTTGAAAAGGAAAAAAATCAGTAATTCGCATCGTACTCTAAACAAGATCGATTTTGACGCGAGAATGCACAACAGGAGGTCCTAAATTGAAGCTCTGTTCTCTACAGAACGGCGTCATCTTTGGTCCCTTGATTATTCTACCGTTCACCCTGTTCAGCGGTTTCTTCGTGCATCTCAACGATGCTCCCCACTATTTGCAGTGGTTGTTTCACGCTTCCTTTTTGAAGTACGGCTTCGAGGGTGTAATGGCGACGATTTACGGGTAAGTAGTCTTAAGTAAGTAAAGTCTTTAACGATTTCAGTAAGAATTTAACGAAAAATAAAAATGTTGTATAACAATGTTTTTTTCCCTTAAATTCAGTATAAATGAAAGATAAACCGTTTCAGGCCTGTCGAAGTCGAATTGGAAATCCCAAAATCATTAAGGGGTCTTCTTATTTATACCCTAAAAAAGGTTATTTTCATGAATTTTTTTTATAGGTTTCTATTATAGATATTTATATAAAAGTTGTTACACCCAATAAATACACTTCCGAAATACATTTTAAAAAATGTATTTATTTAAATCATTATTTAAGACGAAAATGGTAATTAAAAAAATGTCCTAATAAAATTGTAGGTCTGCACTGTTGATGAAATCTCGGAGGTGGATCATCCGAAACAAAAAAAATCAAACGGTTTTAGATTCAGTATGTTTATGGCTATAGCGCAGATCATACGATTTTTTATCATGCAAAAATAACCAAATGGCGGACATTTTTCGAAAAAAACAAACGTTTTTTACTGTTTTTGGCAAAGAAAAAGCAAATATACATTTTTTTTTTAATCCTTGATATGCGCTATAGCTATAGTTGTAAAGAATATGTGGTTAAAATTTCATAAGAGTCGGTGCAGGAGTTTCGAAGATTTTGTCGAAGATAGTGTCCTTTTTTCTCATAGTGGCTGGTTAAAAAAGCCGCGAGACGGAAATAAATCTTGGACTCATTTTTTTGTCGTTTTTTGTAGGTGCGATTTTGAAAAAAAATCAATTGCCTACGTCAATACATAACGGCGGATAAATTGCATTAAGTTACATTCTCCAATGATGAAATGTTTGATAAATTACGCGTGTCAAAAAATACGTAACAAGTGACTTCGATCCTCGATTACGACGCAGATTCGACCGGAAGAAAATGGCCTGTTCCGAGATCTACTGCCACTTTGCGACGCCGAAAAAATTACTGACCGAGCTGGACATGATGAACGTCGACTACTGGCGCTCGATATACGTCCTCGTTGGCCTCTACATCTTCCTCGACATGATCGCTTTCGCGACCCTCAGGCTGACACTCAAAATGCGCCGGTAATATTAGTGACGAAAAAAAGTAAATAAAAAATTGCGCTGCGCACGATATATCCATACGATAATTGAATATCGAAGATAACGTATCGAATCTCGTGAGAGGGAGAGGGCCGCGAGGGTGCACGTAACACGTTGTGTCGCAATTCATTGATATGCGTGTCAAGTATTTGACAAACTCGATAATTATATTCTTGTGAATACTCGCGGAACTGAGCACATCGCGTCGCGTAAGATTAAGTAATCATCACAGTATAACGGATCGAAAAATAGCTGATTTTCGCGATTTTCTTTTTCGATCGTTGAAATACGCTAATCAGTCTGATTTTTTCATGCCAAATCAAAGCACTCATGAAGAACAGAATTTTTTAAGTCAAAGTTGACGAAATGGCGGCTATTTGAGAAAAAAAGTATTGAATTTAGCATATTTTTTCGAGTTTTTCGTGAAAAAAAAATATGAAGATGTAAAAAAAGCTTCGATAGTAAAATAAAGAATGGCGTGAAGAATGTTGTGTCAAACTTTGAGACGGATAGCTTGAAAACTTTTCCTTTGAAAGTGTACGCCGTTTTGAAAAACATTATGAGAAAAACGCGTTAACCCTTAACAATCATCGAGGGTTGAATCAACCCCAGCCATTTTTCGACATTTTTTTTTATATTAAAAATTACACGACTTGAAAATAATCGGCATGGTCTTACACACAAGGGTTGAAAATTGATTGTAGTATTTTTTAATTGATTTTTCAATTATTTATCACTCCAAAGTTGATTACACCCCCGATGACTATTACCTCACACTCTGGACTGACAAGGGTTAAAGTTTCTAATGCACACGCCGCTGCTCGAATAATTTTCTCTAATGAAGGCTGTAGCGACCGAAATCATTCGAATTTCGCCCGAAAAATTGAACAGCATTTTTATGACCGGCTGCACGATTGGATAATGCGAAAAAAAAATAATTTTTTGAAAATGTTACACAGTGATGATTCCTTAAAGAAAAAAATTGAAATATTCGATCCTACCGAGTTGTTGAATAATTTCTTTTTTTTTTTACAAAATTTCTTACGGTGCTTTCTAGTCAGAGCAATTTTTTTCTTCTTTTTTACTAATTTCCATCACACGAATACGAAACGGTATTCCGGGATTTTCGGTAGACAAAAATCGTTTTGTTCGATTTGTTTTCTCTTCCGTCTTCGGACGAAGCCACAAAAATAATAATATTATCTCCGAGAGAACGAGATCTTGGTTCATGCTGCCATAGTTGCGTTTCAATATCTGTATACCGTGGATGCGAACGAGATAACTTAATCTAGTTGATACTTTGTTCAAGTACGAACTTTGGACGATAACTCTTTGTGCGTTATATAAATATACATATACGTATGTAGGTATAAAATCTCATCTCATCTCATCTCATATACATAATAATTAATGTTTGTGTATTCGTTTTCTATGCGTTCGCGCATCGTTCATCCGATCGAGTTGAAAATTTGTACAGTTTTGCTGGCGCTTGCGCGGAAGTTTCTGACACAGTACCATCCACTTACAATAGGTGGCGCGCGAGTCGTATCGGATTATTGTCCCGCTTGGATAATTGAAAGCGGAATCAATAAGGAATATTGCATCAATTTCGCCGATAGTAGGAGCACAAACTGAACGCCTTCTGCGCATGCGCTGCAAATCTCGTCGAAAGTTCATTGCGAATTCCCTGCGGAAAAAAGTCGACATTTTATAAAAATTTATGTCAAATCTTCTAGATTGTATAGCGGGGAAAAGGGGGACAATCTTTTAACAACGGTGTAGAGGAACTTGTGGAAACTTCAAAGTTGAACTTTTACTCGATGTATCGACGGTGATGAAAAAAAGTACATCCGTATCCTTTAACATTTATGGGCGACACGCTCGAACCTCCCTAGTCTCGCATATGACCGTACGTGCCTTATAGTTATTTCTATTTTCTGTCTATATACTGCATCGAAAAATTGCAATTATCGAAGCGAGCCCGAAAACAAAAGTGGAAGGAACAGAAAGACGGAAATTTATCGCTGTTGCAATAAGAAAGAAAAAACGAAGAAAAAGTTCAGTGGTGTCGTCCTAGTTCTTTTTTCTTTTTCGGCGCCTCAGATCGGAAAAAATCCTTCACAAATCTCAACCCTCATATATAATATGTGTGTGGGTGTGTGTATGCATATATATACGTGCTCATATATTTTCTGCGCAATATACAGCGGACAGGCGCGAACGCTCAATGAATGCAAATTAGGTTACAATATTTCTCAATAATCTTACGCTGTCTTGTGATAATTTATTCGCATGACCAACACGCGCAACGATATCCGCTAGTTATCCGATTTTTTCCTTTCTTTTTCCCTTCTCAACGTCTTAAATGTCTTCGAGACTAGGCTTGCTTCACTCACCGTGTCGTGTGATTGAACGGCAGAAAAAAAACGAATGTACAAGTTGCGCGCGACCGTGCGCAAAGCTTATTGGAGGAAACAAAAACAAACAAACGATACACTATAATAAAACTGAAAGGAAAACGTCATTAAACAGGTGAATAATATTTATATGTAAAAAAATTACTGAATTGCAGATATTTTTCACCCTCCGCGTTTTTTTCTCTGCTTTATTTTTATTCTATTATTTTTTACTATTCAGTCAACTGTGGAACTGCGCGCGCGCGCGCGCGTGTGTGTGGACAGCAGGTACCAAAAATATGTAGACAAAAATACCCTCAATATTTTTATAAAAATATCTAGAAAAAGAATTTTATTAATGCCGATTATTTTGGTCCATAAATCTTTTCTTATAGGGTGTCTCAAAATTACTGGACTTTTAAATTTATTAATCGAACGTATTACTTATTTTAAAAGAACGACTTTATATTAAATTTTGACTATATTAAAACAAAAAAATGCGTACTTTTCAAAAAAATAATACGTTTTATTAATAAATTGAAATGTCAGGTCATTTTGAGATACACTATATAAAAATACTCCATGTTAATGCTCATATGAATAATGTATGTTGTCGGAATCCCTAGAACACAAGCGAAATGTGCATATGCTTACTTTTTCTCTCCATTGTGTACGTGTATAGAAAAAGTAATGAGCGGGCTTTCAGTTCTACTTTGTAGCGGTTAATTAAGTCTGTGCGACTAACTTTAGACCAGAGATACACTATTCCGTAATCATTCTTCAGCTCCTTCTAGCGAGCAACCTCTTTTAAATTCATCTTCAATACAGTCTTTTATGGATGTGTGTATATAAAGGGAGTGACATTTGTACAGTGATATTATTATTGGCACTACTATTACTACTATACCATTACTATATATTACCATACCATTACCATACCATTATTATATATTACATTGCCATACCATACTATACCATTATTCCTATTGAATTATAATTAAAATTGAAATCGAATTATACATTATATTATATTATTATACATTTCCTGAGTTCCACCGTATTACTCGTTCCCAGTTGAACCATTTCCCATCACCTCCTACCTGCACTTCACCGATCTAACCTCACATTTCGTTGCGTCGCACATCCGTCTATATCGCACTTGCCGAGGGTACGGGGAAACTGTGAAAAACCCTGTACCAGTATAGACGGCCCCATATTCTTCTGATTCTCTGATGCACAGGCGTTTTTGACTCAAGTATCTACAGTAAGGTCTCGAAGGTATTGGCCTTCCGCTTGACTGGTTGAGATGCGCCACCCGGTGCACGGCTAAACGGTCACCGCTCCGAGTATCGACCATGCACAACGCTGCTTAAGACGAACTAACGCTGTGCCGGTTCACTGTTTATAATTATAAAAGAAACAAAACAAATAACCAATCATTATTGTTATTCATCGGGTATCAAAATTAGATATTACAAAACAAAGAAGATTCATACGCCAGCGCTCTCTATGTGGTCACGTCAACATCACTGTATCGTTTTTTGTCCTCAAAAAGCTGTTGAATTGTTGAGATGCGAAAAAACAAGAATGATAATAAAAGTCGAGAATGGAAAATGTCATATGATAATCGTGAATATAATACGCGACGATAATAACAATTCGATAATGAATAATAATAGATGATGAAGAAAACAATTTTTTCAAAGTGCATAAGTGACTGGCCTCAACTATCAAATCAACAGATCAACAAAAGACGAAGGACTGTGACGGTTCGTTATTTATAATTATAATGAAAAAAAACAAATACCAAATCATTATTTCTATTCATCATATATCGAAATTGAATATTACGAAACAAAGAAGATCCATACGCCAGTGCTCTCCATGCTGTCTCGTCAATATCACTGTATCGTTTTTGTCGTCTTCGGAAAAATCGACAAATTTCGCCGTTGAATTATTGAGACGAGAAAAAAAAAAGAATGATAATAAAAATCGTGAATAAAAAATGTACTATGATAATCGTAAATACAATACGTGA
This sequence comes from Ophion costatus, assembly GCA_951751655.1. Classification (NCBI taxonomy): domain Eukaryota; kingdom Metazoa; phylum Arthropoda; class Insecta; order Hymenoptera; family Ichneumonidae; genus Ophion; species Ophion costatus. Next base: position 18,095,823 of record OX632367.1, read on the forward strand.
TGATAAATATAATTGCACAATAATAATAGATGATGAAGGAAATTGTATTTAAAAAGTTTACAAGTGACCGGTCACAAGTATCAAAGTTCATCTCAGTGAGCACTCGACTACTTTTGCCCGACTGGGACGGATGACCACTCCGTCTATTCCCCACCATTCGCCATTATTCTCGTTTCTCCGCAGCTTGCAATCTCGCAAACCAAATGCTCCTCTTCACTGGTACTCGATGAGATATCGCCGTCGAGGCCTCTGCGCGCGTAGAAAAGACGGTGCGCGCGGTCAGTATGATTCCGTCATCGGTTACGGCTCCTAGATTTGTCGTCCGTTCGCGTACAAATATCATACTTATCTTTATCGCCACTCATTTTTGGCTCGCCGTTTACGATCGCTATCGGGTTTAGGCGAATACAACCAGCCACGACGAAGTTCCAAAGTATCAAAGTGCCGATAGTGTCAAAGTGCCCGAAAGCGCGTCGCTCCGTTTCACTTTTTTCCTTCCTTTTCTCCTCACGGTTTATCGAAACCTGAATACACTTCGGAGATCGACGAAAACAAGCAAACTGGATGCACAGGGATATTTTTCGTCGTCGCCTTGTACAGACGGTTTTTAAATCGCGTTTTTTTAATGCCATTTCATTCTGATACAATTTTCTTCCTCGTGCTTAAAGTTATTCTAGACAAACCTTTTTTCCCTTGGTCAATTTTAAGCAAGCCATTTATTTGCCGTCTAGTTTTTTGTACACGAGGAAACGAAACTTCGCAGGACTAAATTTGTTTATAAGAGTTAATTATTCTTGAACATTTTATTTCTCAATTGTGTTGTGAAATATTTCGTATCCTTGATTTTTTCGAAATCATTTAACACCAAGTCCCTGTTCCCCCTCTTTCAAATTGAATTTGGAGACAAGAAACATTTTCCTTGAACACTTTGTTGTTTGAACATTTTCAATTTGAACACAAGCAACATTTTCCCTTGAACACTTTGTTTTTTGAACGTTTCCAATTCGTACACGAGCAGAGAGCATACAAGTTTCTTTTTTTTCTTGAGCTATTTAGAATTTATTTCAAACCGTAAAATTGGTAACAAAATGATTATATAACATTATTTAACTATATAACGTTAATTAACAAAATGATTAGATAACATTTTTTAACTATATAACGTTATTTAACAAAATGATTATATAATGTTATTTAACGTTAATTTAATAAAAAGTTATTTAACAGTCGTGGAATGGCTTTTTTGTTTCCTAAAGTTATTCTACGCAAGTCAATAGTTTTTTGAAAATCATTTTATCCGAGGATTGCTTCACGAGCAATTGACAAAAAAAATATTCTCCACGTCTCTTTTCTCGTTGAAAATCAATTTACACCAGCAAAATCGCTGTCCCTTTTTTCTCCCGAAACATTTTTCCAATTTATTTCACGGGCAAAACGGCACGGTTTATGAAAGAGTAATTATTTTACTTAAAAAAAAAATTAACAGTCGTGATATTTCGTTTCCTCATTTTCCACAACCATTCCACGCAAGTAAATAGGCCCAGCAAGCTAAAGTTTGCACAAAGTAAATATTGGAGTAAAAAAAACATCGACGTTCTATTAAAACTGCAATCCTGCGATCCCGTGCATTCTCGTTCGGAGCAGCAAGAAAGAGAAGAGTGAGGGACGGTGGGCCTTTGATTGGAGAATGCGAAGTGAAAGTCCTCGAGATGAATAAATTGTTGGCGTGAGAGAGAGAGAGAGAGAGAGAGAGAGAGAGAGAGTAGGGGGAAATGAGTGGTATCGTTCAGTTGGCCTCGTCTCGTCGAGACATTAAAGTGGTGCCTTAAGGACCGTGTGCCAGTGAGAGGACCGCGCAAAGGACCGAGAAGTAAAAATGGGTTGCAGACTGACGGACGATAATGTCAACGGAACGAAAAAATCCTCTGATCTTACGTGCAACATACGCGTTGACGATCAACAGAAACTTCTCAACAATGAGCGTTACATCGGGGTGCATTCACAAATTTATCTCGAATTTACAGATCTCTGTTATACCGTTCACGATTGTAGAGGCGAGTGTGAATTTTTGGTTTTTTTTTCCTGCGTATTTTTAGGACTGTTTCAAATGTACTCCAAAATGGTATGTACTGCACTAAGTGACAATAGCAGACCACAAACCCAATTAGAGTAATTTATTAGTTTTATTCATTTATTTTCCATCCTTTTTTCTTCTATCTTATATTTGGTAATTTGTTAATTTACTTTTACTAGCAAATTGCATCTTTAGGTAGAATTGTTTTCGAAATTGATTATTCAATAATGCTTTTTCCATTGATTTTTCATTGTTGAATTTGAAATATGTTCCTCTGTAGGAATTTTTTTTAGATAGAAAAATGAATTTCTCGCCTGCCAAAGGAGACATTTGAAATTTTTTTCTGCTTTTTATTCACGAGTCAGAATTTTTTGTTTTTTTTGTGCATTTTCAAGCCTCTTTCAAATGTACTTCGAAATTTTGTGTACTAATTATAGTAATTCAATTAATTGTAACTAATTGACGATAACAGAAAACAAATCTAATTAGTGTAATTTATTAGTTTTATTAATTCTTTTTGATTCATTCGGTAATTTATTTTAACTAGCCAATTGCATTTTCAGGTAGAATCATTTTCGATATTGATTATGTTGAAGCATGATAAATCGTGCTTTTTCCGTTCATTTTTCATTTTTGGATTTCAAATATATTTCTGTGCAGGGAATTAAAAAAAAGTACAAAAATGAATTCCTCGCCTGCCAAAGGAAACATTTACGATTTTATTTTCATTGTATATTATTGTTACATATTATTTTATTATTCATCGGGGTATCAGAGTTTGAATTTTGTCGAGGGAAAATTAATGTTTCTCTCTGTCGGAATAAAGAATATCTCGATAAGATAAAATCGTTGGCGATATACGCGAGTGCAAATCAAGTGTTGTAGCAGATAAATGAAGGCTGAAAAACGTTCGATGACCCGGAGATACTCTGTGCTTTTGCTTCGGTAAAAGATTACCGGACTTTCGCCACTCGTAAAAATCTTAATTGAGAGGTGAAAAAAAATCGTAATTCTTGAAGGAAAAGCTCGTATTTTAGTTGAGTTATTACTACAGCAGATTAAAAATGTCTGGGATGCAATCGAAAAACTTTTTGCACGCCTCGAACGAATCGCGTGGTCGACATTTTTTTCGTGTTTTTGTTGTGAATTATTGATTCTATTTATATTTTGGTAATATTTTTCTGAAGCATTTTTAAGGGGTTGGTATGTTTGGGTTTCGTTCAAAAGATAATTGGGTAGTAAGATAGATAATTAAATATGTGCATTCTCTCGATTCGCAGTGAAGGAAAAAGATATATTGCGAGGTGTCTCGGGGCACTTCCGGCCGGGAAAATTGACGGGAATTATCGGTCCTTCCGGCGCTGGAAAAACGTCACTTTTGAGCATAATAGCCGGCCTCCGTGTATCCAACGTCAAAGGCTTGATATGCGCGAACGGGAAGCCGAGGAAAGCCGATGAATTCCGCAGATCGGCTTGTTGCATACCCCAGGAATTTGCCCTTTTGCCGAGACTAACGACGCGCGAGACCCTTTACATTGCCGCGCGCCTCAAACTCGGCAAACCTCACACCGCCCAGTCTCGCAAATTTTTGGTGACATTTTTATTATTCACAAAATCCTTAAAAATAACTTATTTTCTCCATAAAAAGTCCTCAAAAATCCTAAAAAAGGGAACCTTTGTTTCCAAAATTAAAAGTTTTCGTGTAACGATTTTGATTTTTTTCAAATCATGACAAAACGCATCTGGAAATTGAAAAAAAAAATTTCAGTGCCCTAGTTGAAAGATGTCAAATCTCTCATACCAATAATTCGAAGTTTTGTCGTTTCGGATCAATCCCCAATAGTGCTTGAAACATATAAATATAATTCTATTTGTATTTATTTGTTTGCAGATATTTAATTTTCATAATTATTAGAATAATTCGTAGATTATTCTTTAAAAAATCATTCTATAGAAAAATTTTCAAGAATTTTAAAGAAAAATTTTAATAATTGTAAAGAGAATGATTTTTATGTATGTATTACGATGTAGACGAAAAGTGAAATAATAATGATTATACATTTGTAATAAATTAATGAATAATTCAAATAAAGAATGAGAATAAGTGTTTTTTAAAAATCAGATCGATGAGGTCGCGAATAAATTGGGCCTGTTGGGCTGTATGGAGACGATGGCGGGTCAACTGAGCGGTGGCGAGAAGAAACGGCTCTCGATAGGCGTTGAGATACTAACGAATCCTGCGGTAATGCTCCTCGACGAGCCAACAAGCGGCCTCGACAGCCTCGCATCGAATCAGGTTATTTTTTTAATACCACACTCGCATCATAATGAATAAATACTCGCATCATAATGATAAACAGAGCATCAGTTGTGAATAAATTGACAACAGCTAGAACGTCATGTGAAATTAACCGGCTCGTTCGTTGTCTTCCTTATTGGGCGATACTTCGGGGTCAGGTGGTCAGTCTGATGAAAAACATAGCCGAAACGGGTTGCACAATCGTATGCGCGATTCATCAACCCAACAGCCAAATGATCGAACAGTTCGACGACATTCTCGTCCTCGCGGGGGGAAAAACATTTTATTGCGGGCCACGGGAAGACGTGCTCGATACTTTCCTCCAGGCCGGATTCGCCTGTCCACCTTTCTACAATATAGCAGAGTTCGGTAAAGAAAAAGCAATTACTACTGGATTTCTTTACGTCAACGTTTTTTCTCCCTTTCTTTTCTTTTTAACTGTTTCATCATTTTTATGGAAAATAAATTTTCTAGGAAGGAGTTTTTTGATGATTTCATTTCCATTGCGATTCAATTTACATTTATGTTTTATTTACCACATATGCAAATGCTTCTTTCATGAAACATTTCGTCGGCCATTTCGCCTCTCTTATTTTCAATGTCTTCCCCACAGCTTCTGCGGCTCTTTTTTTTTATTATCACCTCTATTCCCTTGCACCCCGATTCCATATTCCATATGTAGTTCGGTGTGTTCCTCCTCGATCCCATTGCCATTTTGGTGCATCTGTCCTGCATTCTCTCAATTCTCTCTATCCTTTTCCACCCCAGATTTCTACCCCATAAAGCAACCCGGGAAAAATGGACATATATAAACATAAATAATTATGTGCGATCTTGTCAAAAATGATCATGAACGAAATTTGTCTCTATATAATCATCTATAGTAATATATAAATCAATATATATGATCACATGTGATCATATATGATTATATATACTCATATACTATTTCATATAACGATATATAACCATCTTCAGTCATACATTGATTTGCATACATACGCATAAATAAGAAATTACGAGAAAACAGATTTTGAATTTTTATAAAAATTATATGGTGATATGTATCGCAAATTCAATATGTGTATATATATAAAGCAAAAAATTCTTCGTATAATCTTTCATTAATAATAGCAATGATTGATTATATGAAGAAGTAGAATATGTGTTGACCTATTTGTGATATTACGCTGGTAAATAAATAATACCGAAAAAAAATATTACAATTTGTATATGAGGCATTCCACGCCATTTCGCTCGGCCGTGAACCTGACCATTTAAATTTTTTTTTAATTTTTAAAATAAAATAGTGTGCTATGAAAGGAGTATTTTCACAAATTTTTGAATTTTTGTCCTATGTATTTCAGAAGTTACAATTTTTCGAAAAATCTGGATTTCAGAAAGTGCGGAAACGTTCTAACGCCGACATCTCTTAAATTAATCGATATTTCCAAAAATGTCTATAGATCGATTTTTCACATTTCAGTTCACACTTTCATAAAAAAAAAGAAAAAAATTTTAAATCATCGTTGTCAACATTTTTTCAGCGTGTAAAGTGAAAACTTTTTTTCTTAAAGATGATTGAATGAATATATCTACGTATATGATCATTCATGATGCCATGTTAACGCATATATAATTGTATATAATGTTATATATGAGTATAAATAATTATATACATGTATATATGTCCATTTTTTCACGGGAATCCGCTTCTTGCTATCGCCTCCGACAATAACGGGCACTAAAAATAGCAAGTTTACGGCTCAAACGTTTTGTTTTTTATTGCTGCAGTGATCGAAGTCTCGACTGGACAGCGGGGCGGCGATCTCGACAGTCTTTATAGAATCGGCAATTCCAGATGTGCAGACTCGAAGATGCTCTACGACTTTTCAAAAAGACTCGACGGCTTGGCCGACGTCGTGGACTCGTCCGGTAATTCAAAGTGTTCGACGTCGCCCGACGATTCTGCGGAAAAAATCTCCGAGGGTGAGACCGCATCCGTTTCGGTATGGGAGAAGCAAATTGTACTGCTTTCTCGTGCAATCATTTGCATCCGAAGAGACAACGTAAGGAAGAAAAAATGTCTTTCTCATTTTCGATCGAATTTTATTTTTGTCGATATTATATATGTGTTTTTTTTTCAACAGACAATGACGAAGCTCAGACTCGTGGCGCACATTATCGTTGCTCTGCTGCTTGGCCTCGTGTTTTACAATTTTGGCAACGACTATGCCAAGATACAGAGCAACATTGCGTGCATATTTTTCTTCCTGCTGTTCCTGTTCTTCGCCAATGCTATGCCCGCGGTGCAGATGTGTAGGTGACGCCGCGTCAATTAGTTGAAATTATTTCAATTTTAGTCATTTTTGCTTCGGTCTTTTTTTTAACACCTTATTTGACAATTAAACTTTGATCAGTTTTAATTGCAGTATTTTTATTTGAATGTATTCATTTCAATCATCTTGATTATCTACGAATGACAATTTCGCAACTAATATTTTAACTGCTTTCGTTGCAGCCTCTTCGTCTCGATATTGTTATTTTAATCGTTTCGATTAGCTCTTTATCTCAGAACGACGATTTTGCAATGAATATATTCTTAACTTTTCGATTGCAGTCTCTTGATCTCAATATTTTTATCATTTTGATTATCGTATAATCGCAGAACAATTTTGCAAGCAATATTTCAACAATTTTTATTGTCGTCTCTTAGGCTCAATATTTTTAGGTTAACGTTTTTTTTTTTTTTAATTAGTTCCCATTGAGGCTGCTGTATTTCTCAGAGAGCATCTCAACAATTGGTACAGCCTGGGCTCTTATTACGTGGCCAAAGTCGTAACTGACATTCCACTGCAGGTACTGATTTTTATTTCTCCCCTTTGACATTTTTTTCAGCCTCAGTCAGTTTATATCTCTGCTCTTTTTCATATTGATATTTATTTGTTTCTCGTTTTTTTCATTTGGCTTTCTTCATTGTCTGGTAGCAACGACGTTTCTGTTCGTTTTAGTTGGTCTGCCCGACGTGCTTTCTGCTCATCGCTTACTTCATGACGGGACAACCCCTGGAATGCGATAGATTCATTCGAGTTTGGATGATATGCGTTCTGATAACGATTTTGGCACAGTCACTCGGCATCGTCACTGGCGCAGCGTTCGACACTCACGTAATTATTTTCCTCTCGTTCCTTCGAGTCGATGACATTTTTCCGAATTATTCTATGTTTCCATTTTGTTCGATTTTTAGTCACAATTATAATCAGAGACATTTTCATCAGGATATTTCGTAATTAATATTTTTCATTCCATTGAACTAGCAATAATATTTTTCTTGTTTTTATTTCAGGCTGGTTGTTTTCTCGTTCCCGCGTTGAACATCCCGATGTTTTTGTTCGCTGGCTTTTTCCTCAAGCTCGACGAAGTACCGTATTATCTGCAATTTTTCTGCCGGCTCAGTTACTTCCGGTACGTATATTCTGACAAAAAAATCGTTGCGTACATAAAAAGTGGTGAAAAATTATCAATATTACAATAACCAAACAAACCCAAACAAAACTGAAATTTGGATATTTTGTGTAGAATGTTGACCCAAAAATTGAATTAGGAATTCGATTAAATTATTTTTCATCGGAGTCCCATACACGAAAAAGAAGCAGAAAAATATTATCACCCTGGCATATAGGGGTGTCATTATATAAAGCTCGTAGAGTAGAGTACAAATATATTTTTCTTTTTTATGTTTAAAACAAAGAAATGGGGGGGCCATCAAAGTTGTCAGTTTTAGACCATTTTTGTTACGGGGTCTATCTCAAAAACTAAACTCGTTAAGAACTTTGAATTTCTATATATCATGTATCACATATTGTATTTAACCAACAAATACTGAAAATGCCAATTCATAATCTAGTATATATAATAATTTATTGTATCCATAATACAATGAATATATAATGAAAAAATGCAACATTATTGTTATTTGAATATCTACAATACCAAATGACTTATTTTTGGGGTCGGTGGCAGCCAAGAACGAGAGATTGATGTCACGAAAGAAACGAGATTACAAATTAAAAAAGACTGTAAATCATATATTTCATTTGTTCTTCGCCTCCGCTTTTTCTGCGAAAAATGTGATGTTGGCTATATGGAACCTTACTGCCAATTTCTCCCGCTAGAGGGGACATTGTATTATAACGTAAACAGAACACGACGTTTAGTGAGATTCTCTTTGGTCCTGCCCGTGTTCCTACGACTACTGTTGAATTTTCATTAAACAATCCGTTTGTCGTGAATAAATTGTGAAGAATGCATCAGTGTTGTGCAATTGGATGCAGAAACGAAGGCGTTCATTTGTTTCCTAAAAACGAAAAACTTCGCAAACAATGGGAAATTGCTTTACATCGCCAACACTTTACAGCCACAAAATATTCAAGGCTATATTCTGATCATTTTAGAACTGCAGACTATAGCAATGAAGGATTTGTTACAGCTCAGCGTATGAAAATAATATTTTTGACGCTATTTACTTCAAAAAGTATATTGTAAAGTAGTTAATTATCATAACCTAAAAAATTCTATTTGAAACATTTGAATTTTTTAAACTTTCCGGTATTATTTTTTTACATAATACTTATCTAGCTCATTTTCATTCTTTGAGGGGATGAAACAGCCTTCCCTGTTTGTGAGGAACAAAAAAGAAACTTCAAAGGATGAACATAGAAGGAAAAAAGTAGAAGCCGATTTTTCGATTTCGGTATAGCCAACTATCCGTAGTTATTGTCCATTATGTCCATTCATATCATTATAGTAAAATACACACACCGTGAAAATGTACCACTGCCGTTGACAGCTTCTTTTGTTTATGTTATGTTGACGTGGCGTCATCCGTGCAGAGCTTTGCATAAGGTTCCCTATGGGCTCCTACCAACACCAAAAATAAGTCATTTGGTATCGTAAATATTTACATAACAATAATTTTATATATTTTCATTATTGGCTCACAGCAGGAGTATACAAAGCTTTCTTCGGCTATCATTTCCCCATGTGGTTTCAGTTTAGCGCTGCTCAAGAACCAAGACAGGAAAAAAGCATTACCTAATTAAATAACTGGTGAAAAAAAAGTTATTTGGTCATATGTACGGAACCTCAATAGAGTAAGGCTCAACTCGTTTTTTCGTTAATTAAGGTACGCATTCGAGGGAATATTGCAATCAATATATGGCAACAATCGCACCGGTATGATCTGCTCCGAGGACTTGTGCCTGATAAGAAAAGCCGACAGGATCCTCACTGAGATGGACATGCCGTCGACTTCCTTCTGCGTGATAATAGCCGCCCTGGTCGCATGGATCGTTTGTCTGCACGTTACGATATACTCTGTGCTGCGTTGGAAATTATACAGGACAACAAAGTGACACGGGACAGCAATCCTCCGCGATTTCGAGTGGATCGATTTAAAACTCTCTCATTGTTGAGGTTTTTTTGCATGAAACTTCTGTCTCGAATCTCACTGGTCGAAAATGACAATCTTTAAATCCTCAATTGGGAGAATAAATACAGCAAACTAATAGAGACAACGAAAAATTGAAAATTCGGGTAGAAAAATTGAAAAAAAAGAGACGAAAAAATAATGCATGGATAAAGGATGAGCAAGTTGAAAATCAATTACTCTAGTATTTACCTGTCGAATATGCGGTTTACAACTTTCGCTTTTTTTCAATTTCGATCAATTGGATCGTCACTAACCCACCAAGGTGCCTAAGGGTGCAATTATTACAATGCTGTACAATTCCGTACAAATCTGTACAATTATTACCAATAACAGTAATCATATTCGTTTCTATTTTTTCTATTACTGCGGAATGGCAACGATAATAATAATTACGATAAGGATAGTGCATAGTTAAAGCAATGAATGTACATCAAAGGTGCTGCAATACGAAGTGTACGATAGAAAACGAAATTCGTTTCTCGCAAATTGTAAATATTCATCACTGCGATTAGAACACATTCTTTCTTACGATTGTCGTAAAAAAATTGAATCATCGTCTGTGTTTTTGGGCCTCAAGCAAAGCGAGCTCCTCGTCGAAATAAGTCCCGAAAAAAATATCAACGACTATAAAGAAATTGTTTTCACATATCGTTTCCCTTCGAGGTGATCCTGCAGGAAAATTCCATCGAGTGTGGGGTTGGGGAAAAATCGTGACGCACGATAAATTTCCGCAACTGCGGTGCTTTATTCAATAAATAAATAACGTAGCAAAGTACACGATTAATCCTGCAATCCCCTCGTTAAAATTAAGTGCACCATCCCTCTCCTTGTTGAGCAGCGAAATTGATTCAATTGACAATCCCCGATTTTCCTTTTCACGGATCCAATCGATCAATAATTACACAATTCCAGACTACGTATCACGAATCTTTTCCGACTAATTGAGCATTTTTTTGTTGCCTTCGAATAAATGAATCTGCTGCTTGCAGGCGCAATGGAAATTCGAATTCGATGAACGTGCATTGATCGGAGAAACATTTCTTTGGACGATTTCTTCTTTTGCGGTATACAAAAAGGAAAAAAACAACGACGGGCCACGCAATTATTCATCTCGAAGCGATGAGTTTCCACCGCAGCAATAAGTATGCCATTATCCTCGTTATCACGAGTATTATACAGAGCGCACCGACGTCCCACCAAAACTGATCGCCCTGCATACCGATCTCGCGCATGAACTTTACCGGATACTTGTAGTGGCAGTAACCCTCATCGCAGTCCAGCGTCTTACGGTTCAGGCCGTAGATCGCGCCGATCAATCTTAAATAATAATAATTTTGTTAAACCGTTTTTTAAATATAATAATAATAATAATTATAACCAAACCAAAATTCATTTCCATATGTTCAAATTATAATTATTTCCATTTCATTTTATCATCACACTCGATATTGTGATTATTTGCAGGTTGATACGCGTATAATAATAATAGTAGTAAAGTTAACCCTCCGACTGCACACTGGGTCGTTGTGACTGATTTTTTTTTCCTACCGACTATCGCCATTCGGCCGGCGTTAAATAATAATGATTTTAATTATCAGTCCAATAAGAAGAATCCTAACCGATATATACACACGTTACATTTTTTAACTTCATACACGCGCTTATTTATTTATATGCACACATTGCATTTTTATTTTATTTTTCTTATTCAATGGCAATGAGTTGAAGTAACGTCTTATCGTATTCGAATCCGGCAAAATAGTTTGGAATATTAACTTACCCCTCGAGGCCATAGCGAAGATAACTTATGTAAGTGCCCCATTTCAGGTAAGACGGCAGGTCCTTCAGGGACACACCGAAACCCGCGAACATCATTATCGGCACGGATATCGTTGGGCCCAAAAACGTGCCGTTCTAAAAAACGACGATAAAAATGATAATTTTTACGACAGGTTGCCCGGTGGCGCATGGAACGAAGGAAACAACAGAAAAAGAAATAATGTGAACTCACGACCACGTCGAAAACAGCACCGATCATGAGACCGAAGCTCTGGGCGACGAATGAGACGAGCATACTTATCGTGAAGAACATCGAGAACCTCGTTAATTCGAGTGGCTGACACGACATCAGATAAATAATAATGGTAAAGAGTAAGCAGCAGAAGACCGAGACTGGAATGTCTATTATGCTGACGGACGTGTAAAACATCTTCAGGCTGTACCAACGATTGAAGTGCTCCTTCTTCAGTATACTCATCTCCGTTGGAACTGAAAAAGAAAAGAGAAATTCGCATTTTTCTTATTATTCGTTTTCTCAATTTATTTGATTTGATTTTGTCATTTTGAATTTTCAGGTGAGAAGCTTACAGGTGAGAATGGTCAGCATCATCGTCGTCATCATGTGATGCATCAGAACCGTAAAGAGGAGATTATAATTTTCCAGGACTCGCGAGCCCCGACTGCCGGACTCCATGAACACAGCCCCGAGCATCAGACCCGTGCAAATACTAACGATTATCCGCAAGTGCGTGAGTGTCTTGAATGCCAAAGAGAAATCAAACGTCAGTCCCATGATCTGTTGTCATCGATTTTTGATCCATTATTGATGTATGTTATTTCATTAATTGTAATGCCATTATAATATATTTGTGTAACCATATAATTGCAAACTGTACTATTTTATGTAATACACGTAATCAGAGTAATGATTAATATAAAACGAATATGTCATCAATAATATAATATTATTTTATCAAATTTATTGGCGTATAAAATCAAAAGGAGTTAAATCATTGGAAAAATGTTATTTAAATTAAGTAAATTTAATTCACTATTTACCGAATCTCTCATAACTTTGATGTATCCCCGCCAGAGCAGTACCTTGAGCTGATGAAGTGGCGAAGTAGCTTGGTGACCAGCTTTGTGCCTGGACTTGCGAACTTGAACTGGAGCATCGTTCGCTGAAATTTAAAAAGAGTCTTGCAATTTTCTATTAATTAATCGATTAATTCATGATTCTTCTCAATCGACGACTTGTTAAATATATGGACAAAATGATTGAAAATGTTACTTCGCTAGTCGACGATATCTGACATAATCGACTAACCGTTTGGTCGTTTATTTTTATTAATAATAATAACAATAAGAATTGAATATCATTTAATAACAACAATAATCACCATCATAATTAGCATTTAATATTCTTATTATTATTCATAATACTAATAATCATTTTCATGATCGATTCTATCTTTCATTTTTGTATTGATTGAATGAAGCTTCGATGGAATTATTTCCTACCTTTCCATTCTTTCGAATTCATCATAGCTGTGCAATTTCTCAGCCACTGAACACACTTGCCGTTCTTCGTGCCGGCCACCAACGCTTCGATCTTGTCCTCGCCGTACTCACCGCAGGCCAGTTCGATAACTGCAAAATTTTCATTATATCGAAGAATCGAGAATTAATTTTATTTCGAATATGTCGAATTTATTGGGCTGAAGCGTATGCACAGGATAGCTCATTTTAATCATCGTCATCGTGTCATTTCACTTGGCACATCAATTACCGTAATCCGCAGGATTGTGGTACATGGGACAAGGCAGCTTGAGGCTCTCGAGATAAGGAACCAACTGGCTCGTCGCACCCTGGTACAAGCATTCTCCCTTCGCGAGGACGTAAACCTGCCGAGACCAAGGAAGTCACCAATGGCGATCTTTTCCCGTAATGTACGTTTAAGGGATAGTCGCAGTGTGAAAATTTTCGAAAAATCGATTGTTTTTTTGCATTATGCGATACTATAGACGCTTATATACACGCTGTGAATTTTTCGGGGGAAATTCGAATAATTTCGATCGCTACAGACCTTCTCAGAAAAAGTGATTCGACGGCCTGCGCACTCGAAACTTTAAACGCGTTTTTCTTGAAATGTCATTTTTCAAAACGGTGTACACTCTCAAAAGAAGCGTTTTCAAAATATCAGTCTAAAATTTTAACATAACATTCTTCACGCCATTCTTTATCTTGATAGGGAAGCTTTTTTTTATCTTCATATTTTTTTCAACGAAAAACTGTCCAGAAAATAGGCTAAATTCGATACTTTTTTACAAACCGCTGCTATTTTGACAATTTTGATTTTTAAAAACCTCAATAGCAAGATAGCGGCTTTCATACTGATTAATAATCTTTTTACAAATTTTGTTTCAGATAATATTTACGGCCTCAACCGTGTACACCGTGACGAGTCCGTTTTTCTGATACATTTTTAACCGTTGAAAAATGTAATAATATAAAATAATAAAATGAAATAATGCAAAATAATAAAATGTAATAATATGAAATAATAGAATGTAATAATGTAAAATAATAAAATGTAATAATATAAAATAATAAAATGTCATAATATGAATAAAAATAAACGTTTGGAAATGTATTTTCTGTTCCTCGTGAATGTTTTGATTTGACATTAAAAAATCAGACGGATAAGCGTATTTTAATCATCGAAAAAAAAATCGCGATAATCAGCTATTTTTCGGCCAGTTACACTGTGATGATCCCTTCATTCGATCACGATGGAATCACCTGATCGAACAGCTGGAAGAGCGAGGCACTTGGCTGATGAATGGTGCACACTATCGTTCTTCCTTGACGGGCAAGGATTTTCACCAAGTTCACCACCTGCATGCAGGAAGAACTGTCGAGTCCGGTCGTCGGCTCGTCCAGGAACATCACCGACGGATTGTTCACCAATTCCAGTGCTATCGACATTCTCTTCTTTTGGCCACCGCTCAATTGCGCCGATCTCGTGTGCACGTGCTCTTGCAGACCGAGAGTCGTCAGGATCTCCTTGATCTTTTATCGCAACGATTCAAAGTACCAGTTGACGGTTAATCATTTCACGACACGTTTGACGATGATTATTACATGTTGTTTATTTTTTGGAAATGATGATCGATGACGCGGAATTCTAAATCAAATTGATTTATATTCAATTAAATCCGTAACTTCAATTTAATTTATTGAAATCAGCCAGCGTTCTCATTACCCAAAGATTGGTAATCGGAAAAAAATCGGTTCGAATTGGTTCCAGGTGGAAGAATCATTGAGTTGAGCAACTGGTGATCGTAATTGATATTATTATTTAAAAACAATATAATTATTGACGTAGTTATTATCTTTATGTTTATTATTGTCCAATATTATTACTATTATTATTATAGTCACGATCTATCGCCGTTGTTGTTATTCTTATCACAGAATTATTGTTATGTTATAAATCGCAATAAATAGTCATAATAAAAATTAAGCTGGGTTTCAATGGGAAAGCAAAAGAGCAGAGGTCACTTACTATCGATTCTTTCTTACTCCTCGATATGTTCGTTCCCAGTTTCAAGTCTGCCGACACCCTCATGTTTTCCTGGACAGTCAAAAGTGGCTGAAGTCGATCGTCCTGGGTTATGTACGCGCTCGATCTGCGGCAATAAAGTCATCGTGCAATATTCTCCGAAAATTACTTGAAAATAATGTACCCGTAAAAAATAACACCGCGATATATGTATATTTCATCAAATTTATTCAGAATGTAGAAGGCGAAATAATACGATTATATATTCGAAAGATTTCGGAAAAAGTCTGAAGAATAAAAATAATAATTTTAATAATACACAACGCAATGACCTGGAAGTTAAGAACGAAGAAAAAAGAACTTTGCACGAAGGGATGCGTGGGGAAATATATATATTCAAATAAAATTTAAACATACCTCCGAAACTCGTCCAAATCGCGTATTCTTCTATTCACGTATACCGATCCTGAAATTCCGGTCAATCTGTAACCCGATAGAATGTCGAGGAGCGTCGATTTCCCGGCACCGGAGGGACCCATTATCGCGATCAGCTGCTTCGACGGCAACCTACCACTGACACCGTGAAGAATTTCTTTCGAGCCTAATCGTATAAAATTCACTCTAGTCACATTAATCCGTATGTACAACTTTCTTATTTATTTATTTATTTATTTATTTATTTATTTTCAGAGATATATCTATGGACGAGTGAATAAAATATGCATATATAAAAACAAAATTTCGAAATGCTGTTATATATAGAGGGTGTCCTGGCGTGCATGGATAATTCTGCAACTGTCGATAAGTCAGATCAAGTCCTACTACGTGCTGAAATTTCAGTTTAGAAAGAGACCCACGGTTTTCGAGATTTTGGGCTTTAGGTTACATTATAAAAATCATCTGTTTTTGGTTTTTTGCATGCCATTTCTACAAATGATATGAATCGACAATAACTAAACAACTTTTAAAAGTAATTGGCACGATGTGAGTAGTACATTTATTTTTGCACCTCAGGCTGTCAAAGTCAGATATTCGAATTGGTTTGTATGAAAATTCTGTATAAGATCTTTTTTTATTAAGTTGCCTTAACGTTTAAGGTTGGAAAGAATACTTTTCTAGTTGAAACAAATAATCAAGAGTATTTTTTTTAAATGGGTCAAAAATAATTTGTGGAAATGGCATGCAAAAAATCAAAAGCAGATGATTTTTATCTCGAAAACGGGGGGACTTTTACTAAACTGAAATTTTAGTATAGTAGGACATGATGTGACCTATCGACGGTGGCAGGATTATCCATTCATAACAGGACACCCTGTATACAGGGTGTTTGGCGCATGGACAGACACACTCTTTGGGGGATTGGGGGGGGGGTCATTTTCCTAATTTTTTCACCCTTAGACCCTATGCCCTACGTGGCACGATAATCGATACACGATTTCTTTCTTCGTTTTTTAAATAACTTCTTTATTCGTCATAACTTGTTTATTTGTGGTTTTAATAGCACGAAATAACTTTTATTGTATTCTGCAATGTATGTTTACTATAAATAAATCATTATTTGATAAAATTGGTTTCAAGAAAGTGACTCTTGAGCTTCCAGTCTTAAAAATGTGAATATGTATGAAACATTTCAATTCCCAAATTCATTATAAAAAAAAACTTATTCTCTTTATTTTTACCACATAATGAATGATCACCATGACACGTAGCATACCGTTGGAAAGGGTATAAACTAGAGAAATTTTGAAAACAAATCCAAGTCAAAAATAGCTTTTGGTTTTTTTATAATAAATAACTTATTTTTGATATAATAAACAACTTATTGTATTTTTATAATAAGTTGACATTTTTAATACATTTACGCATTTTTAAGATTTTGGAAGCTCATGGGCCATTTTCTTGAAACCAATTTTATCAAGTAATGATTTATTTATAATAAACATACATTGCAGAATACAACAAAAGTTGTTTGGTGCTATTACAACGAAAAGAAAACAGTTATCACGATTTAAAGATGAAATTTCGGGTCATTGAAAAAACGAAAAAAAATCATATCTTAATCACCGTGACACTTAGGACATAGGGTCCAAGGGTGAAAAAAGTACCAAATGATCCACCCAACGCCCCAAAAAATTGTGTCGGTCCATGTACCAAACAGCCCGTATATATATATAAAGTTCAATCAAAAATTAAATAAAATGGATTGGAGTTTGTAAAAATGAAATTTCTTTATCACATATATATAACATTTCGGAATGTAATTTGAATTTATTTAATTTTTTCATCCTAACTTTTATCAAATTTCACTTTTTAATAAACTTTTTTCCCTTTAGGTTTTTATTACCGACAAAACGTTTACGCAGTGTAATTTTTTCAAAACTTGACGCACTTGACTAATTTGTTGACACATGATCGGCGTGTTGTGGAAAAAAAGCCGTTAGACATTGAAATTTAACATTTGACGTTCAAAATTGACCGGAAAGGCAATTTACAACGAAACAAATTATTTTCCCACTGTAGGAAATAAAAATCTTCCATTTCGAAATTCCCACAATTCTCGTGAACTAAATATCGTTTGCAAAGTTTTCCCATCAGGGGCAAAAAAGCTTCTGCGCGGTATTTACCTTTTCTCCAGCCGAGCGACACGTTGTAGCGTATATTCTCGAAGAGTATGTCGGAGGATTGACTACCGCTGAAGGTGGCGAGATGACTTCCATTGGTGGTTCCATTGCCGGTCGAGTCTTGTTTATTGTCGATGACCCGCGATGAACCCTCCGCGGTCCTCGGCGTTTGTTGGCTCGTCTTCGGCTCTTCCGGCACGCTCGAGGCCTCGTGCAACAGGACCTCCATCCTGGATCCTCGAGTAAGAACGGCAATCGGGAATGGTCGCTTCTTCAGGTATCTCCCGTTTCACTACACGACGCGATCGAATGAGCACGCGCGATCACGACCGGCACGCACCACCGATATATCTGGAAGACAAGAGCTAAGGATTTCGAACGACTCGCGAGCCTCGTCTCCTCTCTCTCTCTCTCTTTCTCTCTCCATCGTAGGGGGAGAACAATTCTATTTCGCGATTCCCAAGTGACCTCATATCGTCGTACAACATTTTTAATGAAGATGGATCAAACGACAAAGAGAGAGAGAGAGAGAGAGAGAGAAGGGAATTGATGAACGATTAGATTAGCTGAAACATCGCGATGGACTCGAGGGGAAAAAAATCCAATCGCTTGTCTTTGGGAGATCGAAGACCCCACGAGCTCCGGAGGTTGCTGGACTCCGATCTAAAGTCCACTTTATTGCGGTGTATGCATGAACAAGCTCTTAGGAACGCGTGTATGTATACATTCGTTTCGAGATGTCAAATTATTCTCTCCCTCTCTCTCTCTCTTCGCGATATAGTTGAATGGTCACGAATTCCCCAAGGACACATTACTATTATTAGCATTGTTATTATGTTAGTTCACAAAATATCATTATTATCGTTACTTTATGATTATTAGCGTAAAATCATTTTATATTTATCATTATTATCGTTATTATTGTTCTGTTTAATCTGAAATTATACCGATCAAGTTATAATTATCTACTGCACTATTGCCAACTACAGCAATTATTATTGCTATCATTATTATTGTCGTAAGTATGATTATTTTTGTTGTTGTTGTCGTGATGATTGTTCCTATTTTATCATTGTTATTTTTATTCCTATCTTCACTTGTAATTATTGTTATTACATTGGTTAATATAATTTTATAATAATGCGCAATTCTGCTATTTATTCGTCAGTTATTACTGTCGTAACATCTATCCCGATAGTTATGATGTTATTATAAATTCATTTTATTATTATTACTATTACTGCTGTAGATATGAGAGTGTATAACGATGTGTTATTGTTATAATTATTATTACTATTGTGTCGGATCGAATTTGCATTCGATTGTGTGTACGCTAGATTGTGCGTACACGAGCGAGAGAACGTGAAATTATGTGTGTCAATGGAGAAAAAAAACTGATGAACGGATAAACAAATCGGAGGCAAAAAAAAATCGTCAACACTCTATCGAATTCGTCATGTGCGCATCCACGCTGTTTGTCCGATAATAACACAATAATAACGCGTTGGTTACAAAGAAGGAAAGAGGAAGAAGAAAAAGCAACAAAGAACTGAGAAATGCTCGGTATAATAGAGGGCGAAACAAAAGGCGATAAAGACACAAACACACACGCACTCCGTCCAGTGATTAATTGCGTGCAGTAAGTAAGTTAATCACGAACCAGTGGCCTCTCGTGTTTCTCGTTTGCACACAAAGGAATAATGGTAATTGCAACTGCGAGCGATTCGAGGATTATTCGCGGTTTCTGGAAAAATCGGGGTTTACGTTGTTACGAATCGCACTGATAATGAGGTTTAAATATTAACGGGACGGGGAGGAGGGTGGAGGCAAACGTTTGCACATAATAGCCACGCGTAGTTGAAATAGAGAAATTGAAAAAAAACCTGTTATCAAACTCGAGTCGACCCTGCTCCGTTTCACTCGCAATTAAGTGTGTGTAAATATATATATATATATATACACGTGTGTTCAAATGTCCGCTACACTTTTATATCTCTAGGATTCTGCATATCTTGAGCTTTCGACGGAAGTTGAACGACGAGTTCTTCCGCCCAAGATATCGGGCGCTATTAGCAAGATAATACGATTTTTTTTACACTTTGTTTATTTTGTTTATAATTCATATACATAAATATAAATATATATATATATATGTGTGTGTGTGTGTGTGTGTGTGTGTGTGTGTGTATATATGTTTATATTCATATATATAAATTATAAAAAAATAAACAAAATGTAAAAAAATTGTTTTTTACATTTTATTGATTTTGTTTATAATTCATATACATGAGTTTTATAATTCATATAGAGCTTTTATTATATTTTATAATATATTTCATTATAGTCTATAATTCATATATATGAATATATATATATTTATATTCGTGTATATAAATTATAAACAAAATGTAAAAAAAATTGTGTGTATATATATATATATATATACGCACACATACGGGCATACCCATTTAATTCAAGTCCAATGATAATTCCTATATTTATAATAGAAAAGTAATTCGTACGTGTAACACACGGATAAAACGACTTTGTCAATTAATTTAATTTACATGTATGTATTCATATTTATCGATGATGTATATTTGTATATGCAGATTCGATTAAATACGACAAAATAATAATAAATGGATGAATCATTTTTAAATATTTTACAGATAGAATTATGCAACGTTATAGATGATATACATAATATTTTTCTAAAAAATATACGTCCATATGTATATATAAAGATTCTTATATAGATATTATTACTATACAGAATACCAAGTGTCCCATTTTAATCTGACACCTGATTTATCTCGAAAAATACTACTCCGATAAAGTATTGAGTATAATAAAACGTTCACGGTCCAAATTTAAGACGTTTTCTCCACGGGACGGTAAGAAAAAAATCTTTTTTGGTTAAAATTTCAAAATGGTGACGTTAATACATTTGTCAGGCTACAAACTAACAACTTTTGTAGGAAAAGTTTTTTGATAACGTTCATAATTTTTAGGTTAGGTTGCCATTTTTTTTTACTATTTCCGCGCTATTCAGAATGTACCACGAGGACGTGAAGTTTTCAATATCCCTAGTGTAAGTGTGAGTTTGGGTTTGTTCGATAACTCAAACAAACCCCCACGCACACCTACGCTTAGGTTTGCTTGATAACGGAAGTAACGAGTCGCGGAAACCTCATCCGTGTTTGGGTTTGTTTGGGTTGTCGAACAAACCCAAAAAAAACCTCGTGTACCTTCTTACATTCTAAATAGCGCTAAAAAAGTAAAAAAATGTATTCCAACCTAAAAATTATGATTGTTATCAAAAAACTTTTCCTACAAAAGTTGTTAGCTTTGGCCTGAGAAATTTTTTGGTGGAAAAAAATTAATTGTCCTATAAAAGAAAACATCTCGGCCATCTTACCGTCGCCATTTTGGATTTTGGACCGAAAAAATATTTTTTCGAACCCTAAAAGTTTTATCGTACTCGATACTTAATCGGAGCAAAATTATTTGAGATAAAACAGGTGTAAGATTAAAATTGGACACCTGGTATAGATATATCATTTTAATGTGGGGTATGATGGTTAATTTAATGATGAAATAACAATTCACGAAAAATTAACAAAAATCGCTTCGTGCTGAAACAATTTTTGTTTATTCGACAGCAGAGAATCAAATATTTTCGTACATTGTTTTAGTTTGATTAAAAAAGAGATAATGATCTGCATGCGATCGTGAAAAAATGTCCAAAGAATTTCATGACGAGTTTTAATCGTAGCCCGATCACCTTTATACGAAATAAAAGCAAGATCTTGAATTTTCAATCAACGTCCGTTATCGACGATGTACATTGGTGAATCGATAAGTTATCGCTCGATTGACAAAGCAAGGCTCGCTCAAAATGCCAATTCGAGCGAGCGAGGGCTCGTATAATTTTGGAGAAAAAAAACGTCATGTGAGTATGGAAGAAAAAAAACGGAAATTATTGTCTCATTATTCCATCGTTCTCTCTCATCATTACTCTAGGTATTGATGTCTTCATAAAAGTATATTTCAATGTCCTTAAGCACAGGTTTATGATCTCATGAACACGCGGAAGACCGGTGATCGTTCAAAGTGCACGAAAACAATTGCACCTCTTCCATCCGGAATGTACGAATATTATCTTGATCCGCGAGTCAGCAAATTCTGACAATGATTCATTATTACGGCAGTTTTTTCCTATATATTTTTTTCCATCATTTCTCGTGTTCTTCGTTGTGCATTTATTTTTCATATCACTAACATCTTTTATTATGAACTTTGTCCGTGCTCGTCAATTGTACTCGTCATACAGACGTTTTTTATCTGTACACTCGATCGAGGAATATTTCCATTTATATTTTCCCAGTATTATCAGCTCCTTCAGTATTTGTAAAATTTAATAGAGCCGTCAGTAATAAAATTATCGGAATAATTGAAAGCTCAATTATAAGTTTAACAATCACGATGGTAATAACATCACCAACGGCGTTATTTGTATTCCTGTGCTTGTATTTAAATAGCATTTTCATGTTACCCAAATTGAGTAAACAAACATTACATAAAATAATCGCGGAAGTGAATGTGCAAAATAAAAATTCCGTGTTGTCCGACAGTGTCATCTCCTTGATAAGCGTAATGTTGTGACAAGTACTGAAAAGTTTTACGTATTTCGCATTGACGCACTTAATACGGAGTGACCCCCCCCCCCCCTCTCCTCGATGCGTACGACATAAACGTATATATAGATATATTTATGGATATTTTGTTCAGCTGCACTATTCGATAAGAATATGCATATGTACACCGAACGCGATTTAGTTTAAATGGACCACGTAATGCGAAAAATGTTAGAACGACAATGTATGATAAAGAACCCTGGACGGTCAACGACGATCCAAAGTTCATCAAAGTATAACGCGCACGTTCTTCACATTGCCGGTATTTCTGACTCACGAGGAGTAGTCTCTTTTTCTTCCTTCGCACAACGATTACATACATCATGCACGGGGTTTTAAAGTTTACTTTTTTAGGACTTAAAATATATCGACATTTTAATATGTAATTTTTACATTCGATTTATGTCATTTAGTTATGCTTGGCCTATAAACATACATAAAATTGTAATTCTATGTACAATCTAATGCGTCGCCCTGCTAGAGATTCGAAAAATGTATGTAAGGGTCCAAAATATTTACAATTCATATTTCCCCCATTTCTCTGTCTACCATCTTACTCTTTCCTGGCCCATTAGCTGGGGACGCCCTTGTGTACTATGAATATGTATTGATATTTCAGTTAGCATATAATAATTGAATGGAATGTATGCCAATATACATATATATATCATAAATATTTCAAATAACAATATGATCTGAATCCAGAACAGTTCAATCAATGAGACTTAAAACCTAAACAAAATGAAAGTCAACCCAATAGATCACGAGCAAAACAAGGAAAACCCAGATGAACTCAAGCAAAGCAATATTTTTGCAGACATCTAGACATTTATAGTGTACATCGGTTACCGACATCTACAAGAATTGAAAAATTGTCTTAGTTTGGAAGGTTTCGAGAATGTCGGTAAGTACCGACTGATGGTAAATAGACGATCTTTTCGCAAAAATTCAGACATTTTCCTGGCTTTGAACCTTTTCTGTGAACTTCGGTGAGTTACCGATCGATGGTAAGTTGCCGGCATTTACAAAATTATGAATTCTTCCTGAGGCGATTAAACATTTCTTCAGTTACCGACTGATAAGAAGTTACCGACATCTGGCATTAAAAAAAAAAAATTCCCCGCGTTGGAAACGAATTGGAGGGTCGGTAAGTTACCGACTGATCGCAACTTACCAAAACACGCTAATTTTTAGAATGTTTCCTCAGTCAGGAACGTTTCCCCAAACGCCGATAACTTACCATCAGTCGATAACTTACCGACAATCCAAAAACCTATCTTTGAAAGAAATTAGCCATTTTTTTAGAAATGTCAGTGATGCGTCGGCACTTCAAACAGCTTTGAACTCCGACAAATTTGCAATATATCGATATTTGACGGAAACTGTAAATAAAGAAGTTGTACCCTTGGGAAAAACTTAGAAATCCCATCACCTTGATCGATTTGATCTAAAATGCATTAGATTTACTGTACTTCGTAGCCTTATTTGTGCTAAGGTATTCCTTTCACTGAACCCGAATATTTAACAATTATCTGGTTTTCGTCTATAATCAAGTAAAAATACATCTCCACATACTGGTAAAACGTCAAGTCAAGTTACCGAACTCTTAACGAAAAATTACGATTCTGAAAATCGTGTAATTTATTCTATCTAATAATTTATACACGAAATACTTCCAGATGCCTGATATACACCGCTCACGCGTGTAAACAATTCTAAAGTTTTCATAACGACAATAATAACAGAGGGTCGCCGAATGTTTAAAGGAAATATAGTAATATTTTCTTCTTAATTATAGTAAGTTATAGTAATACTAAATATAGTAATATTTAGGTAGATAATCATAGATACTAATATACTCTAATAATTTCTTCTCTATAAATTCTTCTGCAAGTCGCATTTTCGTAAGTTTTGTCGGTAGATAAAACTTATAAAAACCGCGACTAGCAGAAGAATTTCCGTAGCACAGATTTTCAGAGAAAATGTAAAAATGTCTAAATCCACTTGATTTGCGTGAAATGTTTTATTTCAGTTTACTGTTGAGAATTATAATTGATCGTCACTTTTTTTTATTAAGCCCCACTATAATTTGCCAATAATTCAGAAATGCCCTCATTATGCCCCCACAAAATACGGCCCTTCGAAAAAGAAATACCTCAACGCGAGTCGACTTATCTTTTCATTCGCATAGGTTTTGTGTCATAACACAGGCCTATAACAAATAACATAAAAGAAGGATAGATTCTTCAGATGTGTGATATTTGAGCGTCCGGTCGGATGCCTTCCTCACGCCTGTGCCGCTCGTGCCTTCAATCGTCCTTGTTAGTCTGCTCTTTTTGCTTGGACTTCGAGTCCTCTATACCACTGTACCCCAAGATATTTTTTTACCTTGATGCTAACTACCGTCGAGAAAAAGTGAATTTTTTGCTCATTCCCACTCTCGGATCACAAGGATAATTTTTGCACCTATCCCACAATTATATGATCGTCGTTTCCACGTGCTTTACTTCTCATAATTACGGATCTCACGGGTATCAATCTCGTTCTCTCCTCTATCGATACACGCGATAGAGGCACATGGCACAATAAACACGTCACCGCCAAAAAGAACGGGAAAAAGGCACCGTACACCCCCACACCCCCCCCCCCCCCCCGCCCCACACACATATATAATATTTACGTTATATACTAATCAACCATGCATTGGAATGTCATGCGATCGAAGTCTGTGCGAATAAGACCTTGACGCCCTCTTGTTACTCATTATTCAGTGTCTCTATTCCTCATCGACCCTCCCCCCCCCCCCCCCCGCTCCCGCATAAATGACAAATCACACGAAAAAATGATGCTTATCATAACAAGATTGTGCACGCACTGCGCGAGATTGTTTTGCTCGCGATGCCTCATGTGCATTCCAATGTCCCATTGACGTTTCAACGGGACCGCTGTCATCACAAGCTCTGCCTGAGGACCAAGAGATAAGAGGGCTATCGTCCAACGATAATTTAAAATATCGATACAACGTATGCGACCGCTTTTTATCATTTCATTTTGCACATTACGCGTGCAGTTTTTCCATACGATATATACATGCAAGCAACATCAATTGATCTTTGCTATGTTAAGAGTCATCGAAAAGTTTTCATTTTATCTTCATTTTTTATTATTCTTCAGCATCAATGCTTTCTGACTTTTAATTTCATTTTATGTATGTATATACATAGTGGAAAAATTATTAATGGATATTGAAATTTAAAATACGTTGTTTTTTACGTTATTTCAAAAAGTTTTAAAAACGGTAAAAAAAAAAGTGGATATTTAAAACACGTTTTCGAAAAAAAAAATGTGTGTGTGTGTGTGTGTGTGTGCGCCCTATCATCCACTTAACGTTTTGCATCTTGCTTCCTAACACCCTGTGCGCGCACACACAAACACCCACGTATATATGTCGCTTGTATATATTCGAATGGGCATCTGAAAAATGTGCAGCGTTCGCATCGTTCACATCGATACTTGGCGCACCGCACGTGCCTCAAACAAATTTATGTCACAATTAAAACGTTTTTATCGATGTGCAAAATTCTCGATACTAATCGACTGTCCTGCATTCGTTGCATTAAATTCATCCACCTATTACCAATTATCGCAATAATTGTGAAACAACGGTACGTCGCGGTTACGTATTATCAGAGGGCATCAGTCGTTAGCGATATCGTCACAAAATAAAATTCGATCGATCTAAAATCGATTTCTTTCTACACGCATATGGATACTAAGAACGCGTGTTTTTTCCGCATATTTTTTTCATTGCGTAACCTTTACTCGGCCGTATTCCGATGACGTCCACGATTTTATTGACGGCCCCGTGCCTTTCGAGATGGAAATCCGTATTTTTTCCATCAAATCCCACGAAAGTGAAAGACGTTTGTATATTTGCGAGGTCACATTGAGGACCCATACGTGACGAAAACTTGCGAAGAGAAAAAAAACAAACAAGGAAAACGGCGGGTATTACACTTCGACTCACCGAGAGACACGCGCGTGTGTGTGATTAACCGATCCGAGTCATGTTTCGGAAATTCCAAAATCCCAATGTAGCGCGAACAGGTGTCCTTCCGCCCTATCCACCACGAAGATCGTTAAAGTAAAACTTCTTTCGACACGTATATTCAATCCGTTTTATACCGCGAGGTAGCGACTCTGAGCGAAAAAAATCCGACGCGATATCACACAAAGGAACAAAGCGGGAACAGCAAAAAATTGAATAAAAAAAGTGGGAGAGATCGACGATCCCATTAATGGGGATACTGATCTATAAAAATATACACAGGGTGTCCCATTTAATGGATCATTGTAAAAGTTTCGAAAAATCGATTTTTTTGCATCATCCGATAGTACAGACGGTTATAAACATGGACCTGACATCGCCGATTGATCGTGAGTAGACAATTTATATGAAAATTCCGCATTCGAAACTTTAAAAGACTTTTTCCTCAAAATGGCGTTCTTCATAAAGGTGTACACTCTCAAAGGAACAGTTATGAAGCTATCTGTTTCGAACTCTGACACAGCATTCTTCATGCCATTCTTCATCTTGCTATGGAAGCTTTTTTCAATCTTCATTTTTTTTAAACGAAAAACTCGAAAAAATTGGCTAAATTCGATATTTTTTATTCAACCGCCGCCATTTTGTCAATTTTTATTTTTTTAAAACGTCCATAGCAAGATAGCGGCTTTCATACTGGTTAATAATCTTTTTACAAATTTTGTTTCAGATAATATTCATGGCCACAACCGTGTACACAGTCAACTCTTTTTTCCAAGACATTTTCAACCGTTAAAAAAATGTAAGATAAATAAGCGTTTGAAGTTTATTTTCAGTTGTTAATGAGTGCTTTGATTTAACATAAAAAAATCAGGCTGATTAGCGTATTGTGACGATCGAAAAAAACAAATCGCGAAAATCAGCTATTTTTCGACCCGTTACACTGCGATCATCCCCTAAAATCGACTCATTAGAATATCCTCGATACCAAAAATATCTTTCAACCAAACATAGTTGGTGTGGCGAATATTTTCTACACGGACGCCCCGATGACATCCGAGGCTCGATTTAATTTTTATCTCCAATGGAATTGTATATTTCCCGACTGCACCGATCGTTGCATCACTCTCGTAAGTCCACAGAGAAAATATTTATCCTCACCGGATAATGTGCGCCCCGAAAGAATTCAGCTTTAGTATCTGAGATATTAGAGTCGCTCGATTCTAATGGGACACCCTGCATAGACCGAAAGGACCGCGAGCCTTTCGAGATATAACAAAAGAAACACGACTACGTGATTTTCGTACGAGATTGCGATGTTTTCACGACGAAAAAAAGATATATATACGGATATATTTGTCTCCGTCGTGCGAATGGACAAGCGCGACCGAGCGAGGAGTTTGTCGGATAAATCGATGAAGTTTACGACAGCATCGAAGTCGCGCTCGTTACTGACGTGTTGGTATAAGCCTGTTTTTCCATCCGCATACACACACACGCGTCCTCTCTTGCTTGCTTTCCCTGTGGCCACTCTTCGCTCGTTTCAACGGGAGAGCATTTCGCCCCTTCCCGTTTACACCCCCCTCCCCTTGGGCCCCTTGCCTACTCACCGATTCCTCTTGACCTCTTACCGATCTGCTCTGCTCGCTCTCCGTCGCGGCAAGGAGAGTGCCCAGCATCTTTGCCTCCACCTTGATGGACCATTGGTTTTCCTTGTCTCGCGTCCATCCCATTCCGACATGCCCCGGCACGCATGCTAACGCAGCCAAGCATTTTGGTGGACGAAATTCCGATCTTCTTGGCCGGGCGACAAACGTAAACAAGTCGTGAGGATGGAAAAGTGTCCGTTGGCATTAAGACCATAGGTTTGTTCGCGCTAGCTACACGTTCTACACTTTGAGCAGATACAGTAATAGAAAGTCCACTGGAGGTGTAAGAAGTGTAGAAAAGTGTAGCTAAAACGAACAGACCCCATGTCACACCGCCGATCGGCCATGAGTGTAAGAGAGATGGCCGATTTGCAGATTTCCAGTGTTCTGCTAAACGGTTGATTTTTCGAAAAAAAGACAATAAACACCTTCCAATCTGTAGATCAATGAACGCCCTTCTCCTCGTTTTTAAGAAATGTGATCCATCTGGGAGATAACTTGGCACTAGGATTTTTACCGACTGGACGTGTGAGCCATGCCCTTAAATGGTGAAACGCTTGAACCTTAAGGGCTTGTGCAAGGCCTCACACAACTTGTCCAACGGAGTTTTTTTTTAAGAAAGCGTTTTTTATTATGACGTTGCATTTTGCATAGTTGCAATGCAACGAAAATTAATTATTTTCAATTGCACAATTCTTTTTGCTGATTCAGGTTGTGAAAATCGCTCAAACGGTTCTACACATAATTATTGGAAATTTTCTACCCCTAATAGCAAAATAAAGCCTTTATATAACGACAACAATAAAGAGATAAGAAATGGAAGAAAACAAATATCGCATTCCAACCATGATGCAAACTACGTCACATTTTCTTTAAAAAAAAACGATCAGGCTCAAATTTGACGTGGAACCTGTCGATTTTCTCTTGCCCTAGATATTATGCATCTCGAAGAAATTTCGGTTGGAAAATTGCAGCTATCTCCCTTGCACTCGTGCCACGTACGTCTACCTCGCCTTAATCGTATTTACAGTTTTCGTTTTTCGCCCGATTAAAACTTCGATTTATAAGCATCTATAAATATATATGCATTTACCACGAACCGTCTCAATCAAAACGCTATTAATTAGTGAAAAAAAATCGTAGTTTGAAGTTGTAATTCAGACGTTTATTAGTCTCGTTAGATGAGTTTCAATATTCACTGTCTTACAGCGAGTTTTTCTTTCATTTGTACACTTCAATGTGTACAAATAAAGAAACTGCTTGGGAGCGTCGTTTCGAGCCGGCAAAAAAATAAATATTGAACCTCCATATGTGTCTTATCGCTCGAAAACAATAAAATAGAAGAATGAGCATCTTGCAGGGAGTTTCGCCGTCTGCTAAATATTCGACAAACTCGCTCTCTTCGCATTATCATGTCGCGAGAAAAATACAAGAAAAATACACACCCAAGATGAAGAAAAAATTGTCCCGACATTTTTATATCATCTGGCGAATGAGACATACCTATCGAGCAAAGCAAAAAGTGAGAAAAAACAAACGAGACGGGTAAGGAGTTATTCTTGAGCTAAATACACGAACGAGAGCCTGTGAGGTCGTAATTGGTGTTACAAGACACTTCGTTCCAGCACATTTCTGAGTAATCCAAAGTACGTATCCTGTAACACTTCCTCGAAATGTCGCGGGTGCTGCGCTCCACGCGGCGGTCCTTCCAATCTCTCGGGGCATTATCGACGGCAGATACCACAGTACCAACAGTCGGTAAGGCAGATCCCACCTCGGCCAACTGTTACAGAAACAGAACAGACTTAAGTGTAAACAATAAACGCGCCAAACGAAAATTCACGCTCACTCTTGGGAGTAATGGGAGTTCGCGCGAGTAGTGTGCTCGCTCGCGTAAAGTCATTCGGCCTTTCGGACACTCATTTCGATAAAAATGGTCCATGTACCTATGATGGAAGCGTACCTGGAGACGTTGGCCGGTTACATACACGACGAGGATAAATTAGTGAGTAACTCACACTAGCCCCAAACATACCTAAATAAAATGTTCGATTTTAAAGTAAACTCCTAAAGTTCATGATTTTCGGGTATTTTTAAATGTCTGGAGTATCTCGCCTTCTTTCGTATCGCATTATCGATAAAAATCCAAAACATTTTCGCGCGGCAGGTGACGTACAAATGGCTGAGCAAAGAGTTGGAGGTGCACGTGAACGTGGCTAAGGTAATACTGTGGCGTTACCTCGAGAGCCACAGAGACGACGAGCTCGTAGCAACTTACATGCTCATAGGAAACCTGAAGGGTGGTGGAATGAGGGTGGAGGTCGTGCGGGACACCGATCTGGATGGAGCGAGGGAAAAGTTCGAGAAAATAATATCCGAGCACATTTACAGTCTGCAGAAGAGCTTGACGAGCATTGGCTTGTTGGCGGGATCGGGCGGAGGAGATTCCAGGTACAGCGCGATCAAATGCGACAGGAGTGTCCTTCTGAGCGACGATGAACTCGCCAGGGTCCGCTGGGGCAAAGTAGGCCAAAACACTCAGAATGGTGAAAAAAAATATGATGGCGAGAAAAAGAATCTTGTCGGGGAGAAAAAAACTTCTGTCAACGAGAACAAAATTACTCTTGGTGAAAAAAGAAATACTGTAGGTGAGAAAAAAAATTCCGTTAGCGAGAAAAAAGCTCTCGTCAGTGAGAAAAAAACTTCCGTCAGTGATAAAAAGTCTAGCGAGGAGGACAAGGATTTTCCAAAGACTGCAGATCAAGGCTCCGTCCAGTCAAAGAGCGAGGAGAAAGTCAAGAAACCTTCTCCGACCACCAAGCACAAAGTGGAGAAAAAGGGAGCAGCCGCCAAGAAGCCGGTCCAATCGACAAAGGCCGGCTATGGCAATCTCTTTGGCAAAGCTTTAAATCAACAGAAAAGCTCGAACGGACAGAAAAAGCCCATTGACCCAGGATCAGGCGATTCGCCCGAAGAGAAAACCGCCAAGTCGGTCGCCGCAGTGTCCGACAAAGCTGACAGCTCTTTAAAGTCTGAAGGAGCCTCGAAAATTCCGGAAGTCTCGAAAATGCCAAAAGTCAAGGAGACTTCGAAGGAAAGGACGAAAAGTCCGAGTCGACCGAGCGAGAAAGTCTCGAAGGAGAAGGCGAGCAAAAAGAAGCCTGTAGAATCGTCGAAGAAGCAAAAAGCAGCGCGGGGCAAGAAACGTGAGAGGAGCGAGGACTCAGGCAGGGAGACGAAGAAGCGAAAGCGGATATTCGTGGCGTCGGACTCGTCAAGCGAGGATTCGCCAGAGCCGAGCGACCAGGAAGACATGTTCGAGTCGCCGCCGGAACCTCCCAAGCTCCAGAGGTCGCCGAGTCCCCCCCCGGCCCAGGGTGAACCGAACAAGCGCAAAGTTCGCAAAATGGTCGACAAAACCTTCGTCGACGAGGACGGTTTTTGCGTCACGAAAAAGGTACAAGTTTACGAAAGCTGCTCCGAGGAGGAAGCAGAGCTCGATACGGGGAAACAGCCCCAACCGGAAATCCCGAAGGAGACCAACAACAAGCCCAGTCCCGTTAAGAAGAAGCAAACCACTCTGATGAATTTCTTCAAAAAAGCTTGAATCATCCCAAACGATTAGTTGTATATACGTATATTATTGTGCGTGATTTATTTTTGTAATGTCAGTGTACGATATTTGGGTATAAAAAAGCCCCTGTCGAGAAATACCTCAGTCACACGATTTTATGTGCTTCGGCGATATATATATATATATATATATATATATTATGACATACGCGCAATGAATCATAAAAGCGATTGCGCTTCATTCGTGGATTTCGGAAAGCCGCGCTCGTCGTTATCAGACCAGCGAACTCGACGTATAATCGCCGATATGACGCTCCCATATTATCAGATACGAAACGAATTATCTCGGATGTGCCAGTGTGCATTGATACTCTGCACTAGTCATTCACTACCGAACATCGAAGCATTCGTACTTTTTTTTTGTCATCCGCTCTCTCGCACTTTCCCTTTCATTTGATTTCTCCATGATTTAACATTTATCCATATAAATCTAGTTTGCTCAATATGAAGACAAAGTTGGCAAAAAACGTGTTAGTTGGCTTGTTCTTCTTCAATTTACTTCGGAGCTCTTTCTGCAGCATTTGCGAACCGTGCGTCTGTACACAGTCAGGTAAAATCCTAATTTAAACACTGTCAATGAATTGTCCGTTTGTATTTTTTCCATCCATTTTTTCCAACGTTCTGCGCTGGGGAAGAAAAGTTCTTAGAATTTTTCCTCGCTCGAAGAAATCTACATATTAAAAAAATACGTCTTAGGAAGACCGTAAATAATTGATATAAGTATTATTATTGGGTTTATATTAATAATAATAATAATATAAATTATTACTATTTATAAGTTTTTAGAAATAATAATTATTATCGCAATAGGAATTATTATTATTATCGTTATGATAATTATTTACATTTTGAGTATCAATATTAATGTTATTATTATGAACCTGATTGTTATCATTATTAATATAGCAAACGACCTATCATTGTTTAACAACCAAGCACATTTTTACACAATTTACAATTGACGATAAACAATAAAGTGGATGCCACTTACCGCGCTATATATCGTTGCACTTTAATTGATTCAATTTCGAGCGGTCATCTTGACTAATTCAAATCGTTCGCAAAAGAGGGCGCTTTTTGCGTTCTTCAGGAAAAAAATCGCCCTTAACCTTTTGAGGACAGGGAAATGTACATTAAAATCGACTTTTTTACATGAAAGATATCAATAAAATCGATGAATTTCTCAGTTGAAGTCCCAAGCCTAACTGCTGGTCGATATATCGACCAGATCCGTCCGCAGCGAAAAGTCCCATTCTAAAAATTTATTTAAAAAAAGTTTAAAAGTGTTTTCCTACGTAATTTGATGCAGTAAATACGGGAAAAATAATTTAAAAAAATCCTGGTGGTATCCTTGATCTTGAAAATTGCCATTTCGAGGTTGAATTTTTTCTCTGCTAGTTTGAGCTCAAAATGTATATACTCACATTGTGGATGCACTGAGTACAAAAAAATAGGCAGATATGTTGTAAATATCATCCTGAAGAATATTTCAAGGACGCCAGTTACTATTCGTATTCAGCGTATCAACAAAGGTGAGTACGCCAACTTTTAGGGCGAAGAAATGACCTTGTAATAGCAATTTTCAAGGTCAAAAAAACATTCAGACGTTTTCACAATATTTTGGCCATATTCAATACATGAGATTTTCCATGAAACACATTAAATATTATGTGCCCCCCTGGCTGGTCGATGTATCGAGCACTCCCGTCCTTAAAAGGTTAAATTCCAATTGAACCGGAAGGACGAATTTGCAAAAAAAAAAAAAACGTTTGCAGATAACGTGAGAGAAATCGATTGCCGAGGAACCGGTGAATTGGCGAATTACACGGAAATATTTGACCTGTTGGCGGTCGAGGATACGGCGTCGTTGAGAAATCTGACGATTTCGAATCACGAGGTGACGTCGTTGCGACTGGATGCTTTCCGTGGTCTTTCGCGATTGGGAACGTTGGATCTTTCAGGAAATTCAATCGGGATTGTCGAGTCGGACATTTTCAAGGATTTGAAAAGCCTCGAGACGCTCGATCTTTCGAACAATCGTCTTTCAGTTTTGAGCGGTTCGGTCTTCCGCAACGTTGACACGACATTGCTGCGACTGAATCTGAGTAGGAATAAAATAGCCGATTTTTCGGAAACCACGGGTGGCCAATTGCCGGAACTGTTGAGCCTCGATGTGTCGGCGAACAAATTGGAAACGATCGACTACGCGTTCGTAAGATCGTTGAAGAATTTGCGCTTCCTTGACGTCTCGCACAATCGCGTAACGTCGCTTGCTTCCGGTGCGCTCTTGGGACTCAAGTCCCTCAGCGAGTTGCGAATAAGCGGCAATTTATTGAAATTCCTGTCGCGCGAAGATTTTCCCGCGTCGATTTGGAAACTGAACGTCGCGGGCAATTCGATCGAAAAGTTGCCGAGGAATTTTTCGCAAATACGCGACTTGGATGTGGCCGAGAATGGAATGAGGACGTTGGAGATTGACGGAGCGTGGTCGAGAGAGTTACGACAGCTGTACGCGAGCGGCAACTCGCTGACCTCGTTTCCCAACCTGACCTTCGCGAGTCTCAAGATCTTAGATCTGTCGCGCAACAATTTATCCACAGTTCCAGCGACTTTATCAACGAAGAATTTACCGATGCTGGAGAAACTCCTGATCGACTCGAATCCCATCGAGGTCTTGCGATTCCCGGAAGAACTTCAGCTGCAAACGATTTCTGCGCGTCGCCTCCAGCGCCTCGTGACTATCGAGAGCGGCGCGTTCGCGAAGCTCGAAGCCCTCGACGACGCGGGCATCGATCTCGTCGTCTCCGACAATCCAGGATTGAATTATCTCCAGATCGGTGCACTGGACAACGTTTCAATCCGTAGCGTAAGTCGAGAAATTCTTCAGGCATGTAAAAATTGTGCAACTCGAAAGTTGCGCCAGTCGTGAGCATTTTTAGTCATGCCTCGCGTTCAACCGAATCATCGTCGTAATATTCCGAACAGTTGGACCTGAGTAGAAACGCCTTCGTCCGGGTATCACCGGAAGCGATCAAATCGGGGGGCCAAATTGTGGCGGCGACCGATCTTCAAGGCAATCCCTTCAGCTGCGACTGCCAATCGCAGTGGATGTTGAACGACCTTGTGCCGCTTCTGTACAATGTCCATACTGAGCTTCTGAAAGATCTCAGGTAAAAACCAAGTCCTCGCAAATCCATTTGGCAATATATGAACCGCAAACATTTGAACCGCCGATAAACTTGCATCTGAAATAAATTAAATCGCTGAAAATTCTACATATCAATTTGATCAATTGTTTACGAAAGTAATGTAGTAAAATGTCTAATGTCTATAAAGTAATTTGAAAAAATTTGGATCATTAAAAAAAACACTGAATAAAATAGGAAATCGTACACTCGTCGAAAGAATGACACATCTTTTGATTCGAGGGAAGTTGAAACGTCCCTACGGAAAAAAATGGCGCACCTACAGACGCTGACGAGAAGGAAAAATGGGTAATATTTTTGCCGCAGGTGCAAGACACCCCCGGAGTTGGAGGGCAAGCGAATGGTACACTGGTACAAGTGGAAGAGGCAAGTGTTTTGCGACGCCTCGTCGCAAAAACTAGCCAAACTGATGCTGGACGAGGAGCCGTTGATCGCGGGCAGCAAAACGACCATCAGGCTCAGGTCCAGTCAGGGAATGTTGGCTATCGTCGCGGGTGCTATGGGAACTCTCTGCCTTCTGATCGTCGTCGGTATCGTCGTCGCGCGCAAACTAGAATTGCGAAAGAGGCGAGCGAATCGGAAATTCTAAAATTACGGAGCTTTGACCAACAACAAAATAACGAACAAACGTAGCGTTAAAGGAAAAAACCGTTTTTAATGAGTGTTAGAAGCGTTTTAATTATTTCGAAAAATTTCTCATTATTAATAGAATTTCATTGCAGTTACATTTTTTTCGGCTTTAATTTTTAGAATGTCGAGCTCTGCGGGAAGAAAAAAGCCATTACCGAGACGAGTAGAATTTGCGACGGCATCGCGCTTTGAAAGATTGTTCCCCTCCATTCTCAAACTTTATAAACGACACAGCAAAGCACTGTACCAACAAAAAGTACGGAAACATTTCTGCGGATGTTCGACCAGAATCAGTGGAGAAAAAATCCAATTTTTCTTCTTAAGCTCGAATGTGTTCATTTTTTGTGCAATTGAACTTTTTTCCCTCCAGATATTCTATTTCAAGTCCCGCAGTTGTCGCCTCTCAGCGTGTTTTTCAAAGATTGCTCTGCTTCGCGAAAAGCCGAAAAGCCAAACGAGCTTGCGTAAAAAATGTTTAAAAAATATCTCCACAGGCAAATTGGTAGTTTCAAGTCCCTTGGCAACAAATTCCTATGGCCATTTCCCAGTAAAATAAAACGCAATCTTAGGAGAGTGCGAAAATTCAAAAAGAAATACCGCGTCACCGAGTGAGGAAAAAACTAGTGGAGAAAATAGGGAAAAATAGAGAAAGTAGGGAAATAAGCAGAATGCTTTTTTTTCGAGATCTGTAATTTTTTACCTCGATCGAAAAATTCGAAAGATCCATATTTTACGGCGGTAATATATATGTATATACACGTATTTAATAAAAGAAGACTTTGTTGATGACGTCGTTGATCACAGCAGCGTTTCGAGCACTGCACAGTACGTATTTAATAGTAGCCTTACCACTAATTCTGTATTCACGCATACGAGATTCGCGTTGAAAGCGAAAATTAAAAGATAAAAAGAACGAACGAGAGCTCACCTTATGTACAACATACGAAAAGTGTATATTCAAGTCTTTGGACGCAATCACTGATATTTCCTGGCTACCGGTTAGACGAGCACGGGAAAGATGAAAAAAAAATCAAGAGCATTGTCCTTTCATACGTCGTCAATTTGCCAGTGACTAGAGGACGACCGAGGCTGAGGATTGGCACGCAGCTCGGTGAGAAAGTACACGATGTTTTGATAGTAGCCGCACTCGTTCCACGTCTCGTTGTGGGTACCGCCTGGTATGGGAATAATTCGTTTCCACGGGCTTTTGCAGTGATCGTAGAGCGCTGCCATCATGCCCGGTGGCACCAGGGTATCGGCGAGCCCCGAGAGAAACAGACTTGGCACCGTCATCTTACGAATTTTCAGCAGCGACATATACTGGATTACAATTACAGAGGGTCTTAACTTTAATTGGCAACGAAAATGTAAGAATTCGGAAAAAAATGGACCGATTTATGATGGTTTTCGTGAATTGGTCGCCCATTGCGACCATTGCGAAAAAGATTTTACAATCTTTTATTCAACTTGACTCTCGGTGAGGTGCAAAACGGAAAATCGATATTTCACCCGCTTCCCGACTACTTAGAGCTCTGAAATTTTGCAAGCATGCATCTAGGGGGTCGTCCATTAATCACGTGAGCTTTTTAGGCCACTTTTTGAACCCCCCTGCCCCATAGTGATATGTGGTGAGGTTCTAGAATACCCCCCCTCCCCCACCTGTAACATCGCGTGTATTTTTTTTGTTAAGAAATGTCAGCCACAAGTTATAGAGAGTACGGTATTTTATTGTGAAACACGAAGTAATATATGTTTTCAGTATATTTAAATGGCATCGTCCGCGCAGTTACCAAAAAAATATACGTGATATGTCACAACACCCCTCCCTCCCCCAGTGTGATCAATCGTGATGTTATCCGAACCCCCACCCCCCCCCTGCCCCCCCATTTGAGCCTCACGTGATTAATGGACGACCCCTAAAAGGTGCATGATTGACAATGCACGATTCGACTTTAAAAAAATCCATCAAATATTCAGTTTTCATGTACAATTAGCAATATCTAATCATCCATGTAAAATATCACTAACACATATAAACAAAATCCGTAGCCGTCTGTGTTTGTGCTTGGAGCGCTGAAAATTTAGCCATATGATCTTTAATTTACATAAATCCGTTAACTTATCAACTGCATTTAACTTATTGGAAAATAACCTTAGATTTCTTAAATGAAAATCCTGAAACTGAGTATAAACGTGTGATAATAGTAGCTCTAATTACTATGGTGCCGAATGAATTACGCTTAATTAAGCTGGTTTGATCAAATGTATTAAACATTTAAGAAGTTGAGCGTTCCAAGCTTTTATTAGGTCACACGTAGGTGACTTGGTAAGAAAAAATGGTTTTCTAACTTTTAGTACATTAAATAGAATCGTCTTTTTAAATATTTTTTTACATATAAATTTTCTTTTGCGTTTTCTCGAAACTGGTTTATGAAAATATTTAAGTCGTATCTCAATATCTATTCGTTCGATTTTTTCATATGTTTATACATTTGTTGATACCGAACGATTAGTCGTTTTTCATCGAAAATCGAAAATTTGTTCACACCTTGGCACTTATAATGTTCGAGATTTCATAAAACTATTCGGTCATACGAAACATTTGTTATTGTACTTAAAGTACATTTTTTAATTTTTCTTTTTAAGTGACTCTGCTTGCCAGAGTCACTTAAAGAAAAAGAAAAAAAAGCTGAAACTTCGCAAGATTGTGTATGAAGTATTTATAAAATTTCGACCTCGCGATTCCAATACTCCCATCGGGAAAAAATACTTAAAAAACGACCGTTTTTTGGGCAGCAGGTCCGTAAAACGGCTCACCTTATTTTTGTAGAAAATCAGTGGTAAATATTCCAGGAATTTGCAGCCGATGAGGGCAGCCATGTCGGGTATACTCGTGAACGTGTTCTCCAAAATAAGGCACCAAATTCTGTGTTTGTTGTCTCCCCTTGTAGCCAAATCGATCGCCACCGCGCCGCCTGTAAGAGAAATCGCCCATTAATCGCATTCGCGAACCAGTGAGAAAAATATTATCGAAAGAAAAAGAGAAAAAAATGTTTAGTCAAATATAGTCAACCGACCCAAAGACCTTCCGAAAACGATGATTTCGTCTGTGTTGATATCAGTCCTGTTGCACAAGTATTCGAGGCCTGCACGGGCGTCCATGCAGAGACCTTCCTCGGACGGGCTGCCCTGGGATAATCCGTATCCCCGATACTCCAGCATCAATATATTGCACTTGACGTGTTTGTACAGTTCGGCGACGTTTTGTAGTCTGCGACAGAGCGATACCAGTTGTTATTGTACAGGCTGTCCCGTTTTATTGCACATTTTTACAGCATACCTCGAGAACTCTTTGAAACACCGAGTGCTTATTTTTCCATTGGATACTAATTGAGCTACGAGACTCGAAAGTCGGAATTATTTCCCTCGGCTGGTCGGTCTGCAACGAAACAAAGAAAGAAACCAAATTTACTCATGAACCGTATTGGCTATCGCATCCTACGAAGTTCTCCCGTCTCAATCCCGCGGGGCGGGAGAGAACTAAAGAAAAGCTCTCGTATTTTCAAACGATTTTTAAACCAATCATTCGCTCCACTGGTAATATCTCGTTGACAAATAATTCTAAAAAATCGTTGTTTAAACGGTAGCCAATGCGATACGATTCACGAATAAATTTTGTTTCTCATTTTGCTTTGACCGAGCAAATGCAGTTGCAAATACAAAAAACAATGCATTTCTAAATCTACTCCAGAAAATTCGAAAAGTAACGATTTCAAGGTCACCTATATAAAAAAGATAGAAAACAAAAACAATCTATAAAGCTCCTTCATCTACCTCAAATGGTCCTTTATTCCGTTGCGCCTCTTGTCCAGCCTAGAGTTACTTTACATCCCGACCAAAAATGTTCCTTTGTCTAATTATCTTCGAGTGAAGCAACACTACACCAAAAACGAATTGAATAATCGTGCATGTTTTCGCACAGATCATTTGCGATTGAAATGTTCCGTGTCATACTTGTGGCCCATGTTTGGGTTTGGGCTTCTTTGAGTTTCTACCTGTGTCCTAAATTTGGGTTTGGGCTTGTGTTCCACGCTTAAGTTTGTAGCAGTATCCCATGTTTGGGTTTTGACCTGTCTTCTGTAACCCATGGTTGGGTTCGTTTGGATTTGTAACTATGTTCCATGGTTGGTTTTGATTGGGGTTTTTTTAACTGTCGCGTGGTTGGGTTTGATTGGGTTCGTAGATGTGTCTCATGTTGGGTATGTACCTGTGTCCTATGTTTACATTAATTCGGGTTTGCCTTTGTCCCCTGTTTTGATTTGTTTGGGTTTGTACCTGTGTCCCATGTTTCCAGCATTGCCATGCAAATACAGAACGGTGGGTGATTTCTTGGCGTCCTCAGGTGGCTGTTGTGGCAAGAAAAACATATGCAGCATGGTGCCGTCACCGGAGCGAGTGTATACGCTCTGGTAGGGCAGATAAAACATGGAAGGTGCAGGAACGTAGACGCGCGAGTGAGCCGGCGATTCCGGATGGTACAGCAAATAGTCCTCCGCTCGGTACAATAGGCCTGTGAACAATAAAGAAGTCTCTCGAATAACGAATGGCGCTCTCCTCAATGTTGGAATGGACTGCCATGAGTGTGAAGACATTATAGGCTGTTACCTGTAGTAGCAAAACACAAGAGACAAAATGCGAAGAGCCCTCCGTAGAGCCAGTAGAGAATAAGGCAGACGAGAACGTAAGCCCCGGAGAACGCCCAGCACTTGAACGCAATGCCGCCCAGCAGTTTGATGGGCCGGCTGCGAGCCAAACGCACCCTGAGGGACATTTTGGCAGCACTTTGAATCGGACCCTTTTCCTCGTCGTAAGTCATATAAGTATAAGAAAAGAAAATTTTCTCCACGTTTTCCTATGCACTTTCCGTCACCAAAAAAGAAGCAAAAGCTCTCGATTTTCGCGTTTGCTACTACATGGACACGTTTGTTATCTGGCCATCGGGTAATTCAATATCGCGCACTCATATCTCTTGGATCGCGGTTGAATCATGACCGAGGACGGAATTAAGCGTTTCTCTTCTCTCTCTGGGGCTCTGGCCCCGAGTCACATTAGCATTGCGCAAACATATTCTTGTCGACGAGCAGCCCGCACGGAAAGTTACAACATAACCTCGAAAACTGAGACTGACATAACCCCGAAAACGTGCAGCCGTTCGCGCGTGACGAGCTGTCAATAAATTTACGTGACCTTGGACAAGAGGTTGATTGGCGGGCATCGCTTTGACAGGTCACGGGGATCGAGCAGAACTTTTTTCTAAGAATATGATATCGGATCACATTGGAACCAATCAGAGCGTTTTGGTTGGAGAAGTATGACAGCTGCTCTCCGTCGGTAAAGTAATAAACCCTTCCGTTTTCGTTTTCTCAACCCGAGCTCATTTTCTCGAGATCCCTAAGGGTGCGGCCTCATGCAGTCGCCGACGCTCGTTTGCAGCGATAAATCTGGTCACGTGACCCTATTTTGAATTTCCCGCGACTCAAATAAGTAGCTCATTTGTCGCTACATATCACGTGACCAAATTTGTCGCTGCAAACGAGCGACTGCATGGGACCGCACCTTATGGCCTCTGCACACTGCGCGCGATGAGCGACGAGCGATGAGCCATATCCAATAGGAGCTCAGGTATTTCGGAAACCCCCTGGGAGAGTGAAGCTCCCATTGGATATCGCTCATCGCTCGTCGCTCATCGCGCGCAGTGTGCAGAGGCCATTAAACGGAACCGGGAACGAAATTCAATAATGAAAAACCATTGCTATCCTTTCTCTTGCATTTTGATCTCCTCATTATTTCCATTTATCGTTTAATCGTCAATTTCCGTTATGGTTCAATGTTCGACCGATCTTTGTCATGTTTTAAATAAAAATTACGCAAACAACGCATTGTGTGTAAAGTATGTGCATCCGTGCTGAGCTTCGTTGGCACCATTGGCACCTGCTGGAGAGCGCTCCCACACGCTACTAGTGCCGTGGCCACAAGCGTTACTACTGACCTCGTTCCGCGTACGCGTTTAGCCAGTCGCGTACGGGCTAGCGGGTCAGAAGTGTCGTTCTTATACTTGTATTGTTACCGCCTCTTGGAGATTAACCGTACGATAATGGTGGTGACGAAGAGTACTGAGCTGCGGAGGCTCCGTCCCGCGGAATTTTACAATTTCGCGTTGATCCTGAATCCCTCAGAGAACTGGAAGAAACTCGTGAGTGTTGTGACAGAGGAAGCCGAGAGCGCTCTGAAATTCAACGGGGAAACAATAACGTGAGTGCACTTCGCAGTTTTCCTTGTTTACATCGCGTTGAAGTTAATCATAATTTTACGTTGTTTGCTCTCTTTGGCAGAATAATCGAACAGGCGGCGCGTCACGAGCGCAAACCGGCCGCCGCTATATTCCTAGAAGAATGGGCGACGATGGGACGCAAGAGGCCCACCCTTGGACTTCTGCTCGACCTATTGATGAAGGCGGAACTGTTTCGAGCAGCCGATTACCTGGCGCAGGAAATATTGAAAAGTTTGTTTCTCAAATTGTTCTTTTGTTGTTTAATACATCAAGAAGACCTTCGGGTAGCTGGAAATATTCTTATGTAGAAAAGAAAATGGTTTATTTTCAATTTTGAAGATTAGGGTATTGTTACTTTGAGCCATTACAACAAATTTTGTTTACCAAATAATTGAACACGGCAAAACTATGGCATTGTTTCCCACAAAGGCGGTCTCAGCTCTAGTTTATCGATCTGTAGCAAAATGATGACATGTTTTGTTATCAGGATCCATGAAATCTGTGCCCCAAAGTAAAAAAATAAAAAAAACGCACTTTAAAAAAATATTTTTAATTCTACATAAAAGTGTAGAGTATTCAGTAATAAAAAAAAACTTAAAAATGATTTCTCAAAACCTGTAAGTTCAACTACAAAGTAATGTTATCAAAATGTGCATAAAGTTCGAACAGGAACGAGGAATTATTTTTTGAGTTATTGCTTATGCCACTTTCGAAAATACCGACAAAACCACGTTCAAAGTTTTGATAAGTTAAAATTCGAAGATTTCGGCCGTACAATATACAATTTTATTCAAAAACATTCTCATTGTATTCTTGAGATGACTAATATTTTAGGGGAAAAAGCAAATAAAACTTAACATTTTTAAAGATTTTGAAAGTATTCTAAATAAAATAAAAATTGGGTTCCATCATTGCTTTCAAAACAAGTAAAATGAAAAATCATACTCCCTTGTCTGGTAAATGCAGTACAAAGGCAATAATTGCTCTGTGACCTTGATCAATAACAGTCGAAGCTCCGGCACGGCCATTGTTCGGCCCGGCAGTTCCAGTGGACGTGGAGGGGACCCTAGCAGCGCTACTGGGGCACCAGAGTCTGGTGACCGAGGCTGGGAATATGGATGATACGTCAGAAGCGGCAGACACGGGATCGCCAGTGCATCTTTCGCGTGTTGATTATCCGATGCACCTTTTGGATACGCGAACGAGCGAGACGGGGAACGAGGGTTACGCGTTGGCGGGTGAAAACGACGTGGGTGTAATCGAGATACGTTGTCGCGAAACTTGCTCGACGCAGGCACTCGACCACGTCAGGGTGCGCCATTTCCCGACCGGGAGCGACGGAGGACTCGTAGATTCGGGCAAACCGGAAGTGAAACCTTTCAAGGATTTACCGTCGACGAGATCGGATGAGGAGTGCTGGGACGAGTCGGAAATTTCGGACCTGATGAAATTCAGCGTGGAACACGCAAGGTCCGATCTGATAAAATTTTCCGCCGCTAGTTTCGACCGGAAGAACGTGGTGGAGATGCGCGAGTCGATGCTGCCGAACTTTGCGATTTTACGCGCTGATTCCTTTACCGGAAGCGATGAGGAAAAGACGAGGATAGACGAGGGAGCTGAGGATCCCCGGGGGACGAGAAAAACCAATTCCGACGTGGCTTTCATCCGGGAAATGTCATCCCAGGAGTTGCCGGCGATACTCAAAGACTTTCGAGTCAGCGAACATTTCCATCGGGAGTTGGCGTCTTCCGAGTTACCGGCTTGCATTAACGACCTCAGCGGTTTTTACACTCCGGAGGTTTCGTCAAATTCGTCGTCGGACATCAATCCCTCCGGTGATTCTTCATCCTCCTCGATACTCCACGACTCGTCCGAATCATCGGCGGAATCTTCGAGCAACGAGCACCTGGACTGCGAGATACGCGCGCACGGAATCCTACTCCCGGTACCGGGATACCTCTTCGATTCACAGCAACTTCCCGTCACGGTTTTGGAATTTCAAAAACGATGATGGCGCTCGTAGAGCGCTGAGTCTCTGTCCTTCCAATTTCTACAAAACATTTCTGTTTATTTCATTCTCCACTTGGTGAATGTTTTTCCGGAGAAACGCCACTGCGAATAATTCTTCGGTCCACGAGCGCGAAAATTTAACGCATTGCGGTGATGGCAATAATTGATGAGCTATAGGCGAAATTTATATTGTTAATACGTATTTAGTAAAATATTTAATCAAACGAGGTAAAGTTTATAATACATGTATGTATATATATATATATATATATATATTTATTAATTGGCCAGAAATATACGTATTTTGTGAATCAATCCACATATTCGTTGCATTTGATTTTTTCGTTCGCAACGTCTTTATCAGTTAGTAACATACCGATCGTCGGTAACGTATTGATGGTCGGTATATCATCGACCGATGGTAAAACTACGGCTACTTT
This sequence comes from Ophion costatus, assembly GCA_951751655.1. Classification (NCBI taxonomy): domain Eukaryota; kingdom Metazoa; phylum Arthropoda; class Insecta; order Hymenoptera; family Ichneumonidae; genus Ophion; species Ophion costatus. The sequence continues at coordinate 18,140,296 of OX632367.1, forward strand.
GCTATGCGTATATATAAATAACTATATCGTTTTAAATAGAGGAAAGATATGATTATCGATGATAGCTCATTCTTATTGTTGGCCGAACTTCATTCGTCAAATAACGCGGAGCGAAACCATTTCTCTCCTATGTAGGGCACCCGTAAGCTTCATTCACAGTCCTATATCTATATATAAGTATTACGGTTTTACCCGGCTTGAAAAGTCACTGCTCGGGCACGAGTTTCGTCAGTGTTCCCGAGCTCTCGTCACCAGCGTGGACACACGTGCTCCTCCTGTCTCATTCATTCCCTCGTCACATTTCGTCAGACATTCTACGACTCCGTCCCGTTCGGTACGTTTTTCATTCTCTTCCTCTATGCCTCGCAGACTCGGCGATATGGAAAAAAATCCTGTTTCATAATCGAACGAAAAAAAAAGTAGCGTTTATTCGAAAACCGTACGGACCGAATTTTCTTACACTTACGTGAGCCTGAACGCGCTCGATTGACGAAAAGAACGAAAACGCGGAGAACAGAAGTCCTACCTTGGTTTAATTTAAAATCCATCGCTGAGAGATCGAGTTATCATTGTCGTTGATTGGACTCACGCGATGTGTTTCTTGCGAAAAATAAAGAGGAATAGGAGCAGCCACTTGGCTCCAAGCGGAAACTTTCAAGCAAAAGCTTACGGTTCGCGATAGTGATAGTCGTGGGAAAGAAGCCTTGCAATATCTCGACGAGGAACAGTAACACATACGTGCTTAAATGGACTGCGAGCCGGTATATATCTATATACATACGTACATTAACGTATATATTCGTATTGACTGACGCTATCATTTAAGAGCTGACAAGAAAAGATTGGAGTGCCTACAAATTCATAGTTTATAGTATAATATAATATACAAACATATATTATTATTTATATTATATATATTGTAAAATAGTAGACACGCCGATTTTTCTTGTCAGCTACAAAATAACTGCAGTAGTCAATAATTTGAGAGATTTCGCGTCAATAATCGAACAATTCACGCCAGAATTTATTAAATCCGTCTTACATTGGTATCGAATTTTGATTCGATCATTGTTTGGATTTGTGTGGATTGTTAAAGCTCGTTGGTTCGTGATAATTTAACGCTGGATTTATGTCGAGTACGATTTCGGTATCCAACCTTAATTCGATTAAATTTTCAATGACCGAAAAAACTATTGCCATTATTCGATTCCGATATTCGTTAAAAAAAAACGGATAATTCCGATGCTGCGATGAACTCGTACATTTCCGCACGAAACATCTGGCGCTTCGAAATAATCGAACTGCCGAAAGATTGCACTATCCGTGGATTGGAAGAACGGGCTTGTTTTTCTTTTACGACCGTGTTTGGAAAAAAATCGGTCGAATGACGCGCGAAATATTCCGCATATAAAAGTTGCACAATGGGCGCCACGGTGCGCACCGACAAATACTGGGGGAGAATTTTTCCCGATAGGAAGAAAAAAGATAAGCTCAATTAATATTGGAACAAGGAACAATAGAATGTAAGCTAAAAATAGAAGAAAAATTCGGAAAGAAAAGAACGCTAGCTAAATATTTTTAAAGCGAAGAATAACATTGTAAAAATGAAGGTAGAAGCAAAAATAACAGTTTTTTATAGCAAAAAAATAATAATTTTCCAAATAAATCTTAAGGTCGACTAAAATATTGATTACACGGCGAAAATCTTTGTGTCGCTTCGTCGACTGATAATGATCAATCGACCGGAATGAATTTACGGTGGATGACGAAACGATAAGATTAAATGTCGACGTTTTCGAGTGTAGAGAGATTGTGGTTCCGCCGAATTCATTCACCTGTCGCGTGTACGAGTGTTTGATGTTCGTTGGTTTTTTTTCCTAGAACTCCATCCATTTTTTTCCTCCTCAAAATTCATCCATTTTTATTTCTGCCGACTAGATAGCACCGATGCCGAGCGACAAGGAAGAGGATGGATTCGCGACGAAGGCGATACACGTGGGACAGGAACCAGAGCAGTGGAGCCACTGCGCCGTTGTACCTCCAATAGTGATGTCCACGACTTTCCGTCAGGACGGGCCTGCCAAGCACAGAGTGAGAATCGACCCAATTCTTTGAAAAATGACAAACGTCCTTTTTACAAACGGGCCGTACCATTGAAGGATGGTTACGGTGCATATAGATATCCGCTGCCTCGACAACGACCCTGTTCTTTATTTCGCTATTCTGGAGCAGGCTTAATCAGAAACATCTCTATTCCAAAATATCTCATGGCTAAAATGGGTCTCTGCCGACACATCTCTATTCGTAAAGACCACAATGCCAGAATAATTAACTTCTGAAATATTACTGTTCTTAAATATCTTCATTCCACAATCTTTCGTATCCGAAATTTTTCCGTTCTCAATCTGCATTGTTGAAAATCTCATGTGACATTAAAACATCTGTATTCCGACAATTTCATCTCACAATATATCTCTTCCGAAAAATCTTTATTCCTAAACGCTATATTCTTTTGAGATGACGAGAGAATTAACCATTTTTTTAAATATACCCATATATCCTATTCGAGCGAGTGCCAAGTAGATTTTCATCGAGGAGGCAAGCTCCAAATTAATTGGAATCTTCCTGCCCCTCGATCAGTACCAATCATCGCCACTTAAATAATCCGCATCTCGAGACGCCGACGCGCGAAGACGATTGCAGCCTCTCATCGTTACTTTTGCCGAACTTATCGTTGGATGAGCGACGGTTGAATGAGCGGGACTTTTTTTTCGGCAGGGCTACGAGTACGGGAGAAGCGGGAATCCAAGTAGAAACGTGCTGGAGGCATGTCTTGCAGCCCTGGAAAATGGAAAACACGGGCTCGTCTTCGCCTCGGGTTTGGGAGCGACAACGGCCCTGACCTCGTTGCTCAGCCAGGGCGATCACATCGTGTGCGGTGACGACATCTACGGTGGTACGAATCGATACTTCCGCCATTGCGCGGCGAAATTCGGCATCGAAACTAGCTTCGTCGATGCGACCGTTGTCGGCAACGTGATCGCCGCCCTGAAAGACAATACCAAGGTTCGTTAAAGGTCTATTCAACGCGAAGCATCTAGTCGAAAGTTTGCTTGGCTTTGTTATCCTAGAATGTTATTGTAGGAAGAACATTTCTAAATATTTTTGGGAAAATACGAAAAATTATAATATTCAACTCGAAAAATATATTCTTAAGTAATACAAATACATTCTACAATTATTTTCAAAGCGTATTCGATCCTAAGAATAAAGTCTGACAACCTCTAAATATTTTTATGAAAATTCTAAAAAAATATAATATTCAATTCTGAAAATCCATTTCAATAAAATCTTTAAAAATTCCCAAATTATTGTTGCATACTATTTAATTCTATGAAATTCTAAATATTTTTAGAAGAAAGTATTTAGTTATTTCTAAATATGTTTCCAATGATTCTGAAAATATGTTATATCGACTTCTAAAAACGTATTCTAAAAAACCTTTAATGGGAAGCATCGAGTCGAAAATTTTCTCGACTTTGTTCCCACCCACAGTTATCATAGAAATAACATTTCTAAATATTTTTCTCAAAATGCGTAAAATGTATAATATTCAATTCTAAAAATATATTCTATAATATTAGACGTACAATAATCCTTAACGAATACTCAATTCTAAAAATGACGTAAAAATTTCAAAATATTTTTGTGACAATTCTAGAAAGGTCTAATATATAATTCTGAAAATGTATCCCAATAAAATCTTAAAAAATTCAAAAATTCTACCAATATATTTAATTCGAAGAAAGTTTAAATACTTTTACAAGAAAACATTTAGTGATTTCTAAATATTTTTTCAATAATTCGGAACATATGTGATATCGACTTCTAAAAACGTATACTACAAAAACTTTCAAAAAAATGTTAAAATGATTGCAAAAAAAATTCAATTTCGAAAATGAAATTTCAAAAAGATCTAAATGTTGTTTTGTGAACTTGCTTTTATGAAACTCTAATCTGTAGTCATGCGGGCAATGACGAAGCGAAAGTTTGACATATTTCTTGCAATTTTTCAGATGGTATGGCTTGAGACGCCGACGAATCCGCTACTGAAATTGGTGGACATCAAAGGAGTATCCAAAATTCTCAAGTCCACACGTCCCGAGATCATTTTGGTCGTGGACAACACTTTCCTCACTTGCTACTTCCAGGTAAGAAGCTCACCCATGAAGAGAGTAGCCTGACAAATGAGAAAACTGAGAAAGACTCACAATGATACCCTGGCTCGTTTGTACGTACAGCGACCTCTGGAGCTGGGCGCGGACATCGTAATGTACTCGTTGACCAAGTACATGAACGGCCATTCGGACGTCATAATGGGCGCGGCGATAACGAGGGACGACGAGCTGGAAACTAAATTGCGTTTTCTACAAAATGGTTCGTTCCGCGACAATGCGTCGACAAAAAAAGCGATTGCTTCGACCCTGTGTCTTGGTCTAACGATTGTCCGCTCACAGGACAATTTAATCCAACGATATTGAACACACTGATGAGAGAAAAAGAGGGAGAAAATAAAAACTTGTTCCTATCTCGTTGCAGCACTTGGTATCGTGCCGTCCCCGTTCGATTGCGGCCTCGTTAATCGTAGCCTGAAAACTCTCGAGATTCGAATGCAACAGCACATGAAGAACGGCTTGGCAGTTGCGAAATTCCTTGAGACTCATCCGCTCGTCGAAAAAGTCTTTCACCCGCGTAAGACGTTTTTCGCAACGATATGCGCACACACAATTATCTCCTTATTTTAGTACATTCGAAAAACAGAAGAAAAAAATACGTTACATATAATAACGAACTTTTTTTTGCTGAATATTCCCTTTTCGGAATCTATACATATTAAAAAGGGATAAAATTCCGAAAAGCCCATACCTCTGATTAATTTGGAATTTCGTGTACTTATGTATTTTGACTCGCTGATCACGAATATCATATTAAAAATACCCGCAAATTTGATTTTCAAGGTCAACACTCCCGAAAATTGATTTTTTAACAGTTTTTCTGTTTTATATGGATGGTAAATATGGATTTTAGAGGATAATATTTCCTACCAAAGTTGTAGCATATGAAAATATTGATCTTTTATGTTGTATACAATTTTTATCTAAAACCATTCCATTTCGAGTAAAATGGGATAATGGTCCAATGAGTAAAAATTGCTTAGCTTCATTAGCTTCGATATTATCTACTTATATATAGTAACGGATCGGTAATAGCAAGAATATAGATAATGTTCATTAGCCCACACAAACCCAAAGAAAAAAACCAAATTCAAACTGAAACAAAACCAACAAAAAAGCCCAAACAACCCAAAGTAAAGAAAAAAAACAAAATTAAATAAAAAGCCCAAGAAAAGCCCAACAAAAAATTCAAAACTAGTATATAATACAAAAAGAACCTAAAATAAAAGAAAAAAAATAAAAAGCAATAAGAAACATGCACTTCAAAGACTAAACTCCAACCTTTCCGCGGTAAAGTGCGTAAGTAGATAATATCGAAACTAATGGAACTAAGCAATTTTCACTTATTGGATCATTATCCCATTTTTCTCGAAGGGGAATGGTTTTAGATAAAAACTGTATAGAACATAAAAGATCAATATTTTCATAGGCTATAACCTTTATTAGAAATATTTTTCTCTAAAATGAAAATGTACTAAAATAAAACGGAAAAACTGTTAAAAAATCAGTTTTCGTGTGTGTTGACCTCGAAAATCAAATTTGCGGATATTTTCACTGTGATATTCGTAATCAGCGAGTCAAAATACACGGGTACACGAAATTCCAAATTAATCAGAGGTATGGGCTTTTCGAAACTACACCCTAAAAAAGAACATGCCTTGACTGATTGATCAACGCCGAGCCAAAACCACTGAAGCTAATTACATGAAATTGGGACAGTAGGTTGCTTCTGTGACGTCAGCACCCCCTAAGAAGGGATTTTTCGAAATTCAACCCTAAAGGGGAGGAAAGGGGTAGCAAAGTTTGATTGAAATTGATATTCGAGCTTCTTGATGCAATTGATGAAACGCGTATTTCAGCGTTTTAAAAAATTTAATCTCTAAGGGGAGAAAGAGGGTGGCAAAGTTTGTATGCAAAATAAAAAATCTGGTCAGAAGATATACTTGAAACTTAGTAGTATTAAAGGTCTTCAACACAACTAATAGATCACGTATTTTTAGCGTTTTTCGTAATTCGACCCCTACACGAAAGTTTGTACGGAAAATTAAAAAATCGGGTCAAATTTTTTTTTAAACTTTGTATTACTGCTTCTAAACACAAATAATGAAATTTCAGCATTTTCGGAAATTCAATCCTTAAGGGAAAAGGAGGTAGCAAAGTTTGTATGGTAAAAGAAATATCTGTTCAGATTTGGTTGAAACTTAGTATTGATGCTCTTCGACTACTATCGGATGATGCAAAAAAATCGCTTTTTTTAACACTTTACAGTGATGATCCCTTAAGGAGTATTCAACACAAGTCTACGTGATCGAAGCCGCGGGCGGAAAGCTAGTATTTTATATTATGTGTACTTATATTTTTTGTCTGTTTCTAGTTCTTCCGTCTCACCCTCAACACGAGCTCGCTCTCGAGCAGTGTACCGGTCACAGCGGAATGGTCTCCTTCTATCACAAGGGATGCTCAACCAAGTTCCTGCAATCCCTTAAATGGTTCACCCTTGCGGAATCGCTCGGGGGATACGAGTCACTCGCCGAATTACCGTAAGCTCTTTCTCTCGCGGAATATTGTACACTGTAAAGAGTAAAATTTACATTTACAAGCAAATTCCTTTACCAAAATACTAAATATAAAAAAATATAGTATAAAAAGTTGCATACCGTACGTGGGTGAATTGCAGGTCAGTGATGACCCACGCGTCGGTGCCCGTGGCAGACAGAGCGCTCCTCGGGATAAACGACCAGCTGATACGACTCTCGGTCGGATTGGAGACCGAGCGGGATCTGCTGACGGATCTTGATCAAGCCTTGAAGGCATCTATGATATGAGATCTCCAAATTGACACTTCGATTGTCAAACAACTCCTGCAATGAGTCTGGCAAAATCACCGAGCACGAAAATAATTATATTTTTTTAATAGCCCAAATTTGTGCTTTTTTTCATTTCGCGATGGCAATATTTTTGTATCCCAAAGCTGATGCGGGGAGGAAAAAGAATTGTACTTGGAGCAGTGTGTGAGAGTGTATGGGAAGTATACTTTTTTCGTCGTCGCTGAAGCACTGCCAATTTTATTTTTAGACAAATTTTATAACTTCTCACATCTGTCAACTTCGTCATGTGCATGAATTCTATATAGGTTTGTATAATAAAATTTCATTATGATGCCTTATTTATTCGTACACGTGAGACAAAAGTTCGCCAAACTTTTTCGTACTTCCGATCGAAAAGTTCGGCCGAAAACTCGCCCTTCTCTACCCAACTATATAAAACATTGCCACAAAAAAAAACAATCAAAATGCAGCACAGCCTCAACGCGGCTGAATCTGAATATATTCGCTTCGAACTTGACCACACGCCGAGAGTTCGAAGGCCGCGCGAGGGTCGAATCCAAGATTATGGTAATCACTGTAATGAGCTAACGGCACACATACACACATACATACACACTCGCGTTAGAATTGGTCGTTTATCACTCGATAAAGCGTTCAAGCGAGAAATTAACAGTGAAACGGGCCTGGGAAGGCAGGAAAGCAAATTTGAGTACAAGAAGAGAACAACCGGTTTCTCTTCCTGATACATCGTGGGGCTTTGATGGAGAAACTGCAGCCGGAATTGTCATGAAAAGAACATTTTTTAATATTTATACAAAAAAATATTTAGATATTTCAAAATATTTTTCTAAAAATGCGAAATTTTTAATATGAATTCTGAAAACGTATTTTTGCAAAGAGTAAATTAATTATTTTAAAACGTGTTTTATCCTAAAAATAAAATTCCAAAACTAGAATATCCAAATACTTTTCCAAAAATTGAAAAATGTATAATATTCAATTCCAAAAATCTAAGAAATCCGAAAATTATTTTAAAAATGAAATAAATAAAAACATGTAATTTTTCTAAATATTTTTCTTAAAATGCGAAAAATGTATACTTAACTCTATAAACTCAATTTAAAAAATACCGATTAAGTTATCTTTAAAAATGTTTCATCCTAAAGTTTTCTAAAAATTCTAAAGTTATTTTTAAAAATATTCAATTCCAAAAACACAATTCCATAGTTTAAAAAATATCTTTACTTTTTTTCTATCATTCCTTTTCTCAAACTATAATTTGTAGTCATACGTGTATGGAGGTTCGACGTCAGGTAAGAATTGAGCAGCTCGAGCAATATTTAATGTGTGTGTGTGTGTGGGGGGGGGGGGGGGGCATCTTTTCAAAGGATAAATGACAAGCAATATGCAAGTTTTCAATTTCCAATCTTCCCTCTCCCTCCTTCCTTCCTTTATCTTTTTTTCCACCAATGAAAAAAAATTCAGTTCCGCCGGAAGCCAACGCTGTATTCACTAGTCGCCGTAGCGCACACTCACAAGCGCACAGGAGTGCTGAATAAAAAGCCAAGGAAGAAGTGGAAAGTCTCGATTGTGGAGAGCATAGGACGGGGAGTGAAGGATCGAGAGGGGTGAGGTGGGGGTGGGTGGTCGACGAGAGGTTAGTGCCTGGAACGGAGAATAAAAGCGGCACTACGAGATTGGTGGGTGACCGAGCGAGTTAGTTACCGAGATCGCCTCTCGCGGACGTTCATATACGTATATATATATACACGTGCGTACATTCGAGCCGTAGAGCCGCGCGCGTCTGCAAACGCGAATCATCAGCTCCATCCAATTGTCGTTAGCGCGGGGACGAATCTGCATACGAAACTTAACCGCGCATGCAGCATGATCTCTCTGTAAGTGCGAAAAACACAAGGAAAAATTCGAAAAATATTTAAAAACAGGAATATACATAGTAAAAGAATAATTTTTGTATTCTTTTTATATTTTTACTATTTTAAAACATTAACAATATTCTTTTCCATGTGTGTGTGTGTGGGTGTGTGTGGTATATATATTTAGTTTCTCATTTCATTTTTGCTTATATTTTCTAACATAGAAAATATTTTTGGGAAAAAAATATAGAAAGAAAAATTTGGAAAAATATTAACCGATATAAAAAATTCGAATTTACAATATAATAATATTTCTAATATTTTGTGTACTCTACACATATATAACAGTGCCGAAAAAAATCATGATTTTTTCTCTTCTTGGCCACAAACAGAATATGAATATTCAAATAAAAAAATTGCCGCGCACAGCGAGCCTTCTAGCTCAACAATACGTCCGTGATTTTTTTTCAAATATATATAGGTGTATAACAATGTTTCGCGCGATTTTCACAAAAATCCTTCGAAACAGACATCGTTCTGTGGTACTCCATCGGTGTGCATAAACCTTTAGATCGCGTATAGGAAAAAAGGAAACCGTCCAAGCTAATAACCAGCTCTCGTTTTACAAGGCCCTCCGCCGCGTTGCCTCTTTTTTTTCCGTCGTACTTTTCGCGTGCGTCCTCCGGACCGCGCCGTGAGCTGAATTCGCATCGAGATGAGCGGAGCAGTACTTTTCCGTGGAATATATTTCAGCAATTTCGAAGGCACTTTATAGTCTTACCGCAAACGTCCTTCCGACCAATGAAATATTGGAATTTCGCGTTTATTATCTTTACTACAGTTCAGCTGTAACAATAGTGATAATAATAATAATGAAACGAAATAAAAATAAACTCGAAAGATAATAAAATTAAATAATAATAATTCCAGCAGTAAGAACAATAATTACTGAAATGATAATAGTCAATATAATAATAATTGATGATGATAATAATGAATGAAGGAATGATAATAATCATAATCATGGGTATATAATAATGATAATATTAACAATAATGAGGGAAATGATAATAATCACAAGGGCAGAATAACAATAACAATATTTTGAGAATTAATCATTTTAGTTTAGCAATAATAATTAATATTCCACTAGAAATAACAATATTTATAGAAACAACGGGCATGGCAACGAATCTTCACGTAATCATTGTCTTTCCGTCACTACATTTTGTTTCGGCCGATAATTACGTTGCTGTTCAAAGAGTGAACGTTAAAACGTTCAAGAGTTAAAACGGACATAAACGGAGATATTTTTAAAACATAAAATACAAATTTTAAAAGTTTGAGGCCTTTTTCCAGAAATGTTCAAGTGGTATTAGTACTTATGACGTTTGATGGCTCAAGCTTTTAAAATTTATATTTCATATAGTAATAATATCTACGTTTGTGTACCTTCCAAGTACTTGCACCTATTATGAGTTATCAAGGGACTTTCTTGTACTGATACTGATTTGTTTTTCAATTTTACGGAACATTATTTTTTACTTTTCAGTACAGTACCTTTTAAATAAAAGCTTGTTTTTAAAGAGTTTTTCTACGTTTATTTTATTTTATACTTTTTGGTATTAGAATTTGTGTAATGTTACGCACTATTAAATATTCTAGACTGTTAATAAGGTAGTTTTTATAATAAAAAAATTGATAAGATATTGTTATGTCGGCTGCGAAGTGGGCTAGACCATTATAAATAAAACATCAACTCATTCATTATAAGTGATATATAATTTAATATTATAAAAACGGTACAGTCGTTATTGGACTTCTCCCCCCGTTATGGTTTACGCCTTTTAGTGGTTGCAATGCTCCAAACGATCGCTTGGACAACCCAAAAAGCAGACGTACGATTTTCGAATAAAAATATGTGTGTGTGTGTACTTACAGAGACGAAAAGAATAATGGGATAAAATGCACTCACGTATATATATTTCAACAGCTTTACTTTTTCAACTACTTGATATTAGACTCAACTTTTACCCGATGAAATGAAATATAACACTATATTCGCACTATGATAAAAGTGATCCGTGGAATGTCATCTTCGGGACAACATGTGGATGACTTTTTACTATTTCCCGTCAATACCAAATATCCTAAAAGCCAGCATATTACCGATATCTGAAAGATGTCATGAAAAAGACGTCTTATGTAATTTGTCTTTATACCCTTTGGACAACGTTGAAATAGATACAATAGATAACGGTAAATAGATAACTTTAAAAAGTCATCAATTGGATAATATTTTGGGATACCTTTCAGGCATCCGTTTTCATCGCCGAAGGATTTCATAATAAATATAACTTCACGGCAGCATTATATGGGATGGCATTTGAAAGCTGTCGAATAGTTATCTTACGGTCATGTCTTAAAGATAACCCGACAACGGCAACTTATCGACGTCAATTGGACATTAATGCTATTTGGGTAGTGTTACGTGATCGGATATCATATTTACGGTTATCAATTTTTTAATATCCATATCGCTTGATGTCCAGCGCGATGGGCAACTCGGAGTACAAATTGCTCGTTCCTCTCTTTGCTCCAGTGTGTTGGGTCTGTTGACGTTGTCGGCGTTCGGAAGATGCGTCAACGTGACGGACGTGGTCCAGGACGATGGTGATTTTTTGACGCGAGCACGGGAGCTCCTGGCCCGCTTGAATCGCGAACACGGCGAATGGAACAATCGCCAGACGAAGGCGGCCTGGGCCTATGCGTCGAATTTGACCGACGAGAATCTCGCCTCGCAGCTCAACGTTTCCGCCCAATTTGCCAATCACGTGAGGGAGATGTGGCGAGAGATAAACAATTTTCCGTGGCGTGGCATACGGGACTACGACACACGAAGGCAGTTCGAGAAGCTCTCGAGTCCCGGTAGCGCTGCACTTCCGGAGGCGGTAAAGTTCGTTCATATTTAAGGGGCATTGTTTGTGGGATCGTTGTAGTTGTAAGCTTGCCATCAACTCGAGAAGGGATGCTCGTCGATTTTGATGGATTTTTGCGCGGGAGGCTTGGATGACTCTGGATCGAATTGGCATTGAGATGTCGTTTGAAGGTAGCGTTAATAGCGTGCAAAAATGCAGCACCAAGCTGGAGTAAATTTGTCATTATTTTTGTCTTCGCTTCAGGGGATCATCACAGTGTGACGGCTTGATAGACTCTTTAAAGAAAAATCAAGGCAATATCTTCAATCATTCTTGAATCATCACGGCAAAACTAGTGCAAAATGCTTTTTTGAGAAAAACACGTTCGAGCTCTCGCACAGTACTGCGGCAGAAAAATTGCAACTTACGTACGTTAAAAATTGCCGGCACTGTAGAAGGACTTCTGGAGTTCAGGTTTTTCTGTGGCAGCAATCGCGGAACGTCGGTTTTTTTCACCCTAGCTTCTTTTGTCGATGCTTGCGATCACTTGTCTGCAACCAACAAGCGTTCCTTCAACCCTTTGCGGAGTATTGGAGTTTTATTGCTCTCCCGAGCTCAATTATGCAAATTTTTCAGTGTTCTTTTCGCCAACATATTTAGAAGAAATTGTAGTAACAAAATACAAAAAAAAAAAATGATGCGAGTTTTTCTTATGCCTCGTGCCCTTAAGATGGCAACGCATCTATGAAGAAGTTCTATAAACAAGCTTGAAATTCAGTATATGTCATTTCGCTGAAGTGTAAACAACTTTTTTTCAATGTTAAACGTGTCAAATTTCGTGTCCAAAAAAAAGAGTATTTGTGGGGCATTTTACTGCACTAGATTATTTTTAATAAAATCTGACGCTGAAGTACACAGAATACTTGTTGAGACTTACGGCGACCATGCTCTGTCGGAAGCAACATGCAGAGATTGGTTTAGGCGCTTCGAAAATATTTATTTGGAGGCATCCCTTCGTGAAGATTCATGTTAGACGCTAATTGAACTCGGAATTAGGAACGATTTTAAAAAATAAAGCATTAAGGTATCATCACAGTGTAAAATTTTTGGCGAGAACTTGTACAACATCCCAATAAAATACGATTTCCGTGCGTAACTTTGCTCGTTGTATGCTCGCGATAAACTCGAAAACGAGTGCATTCGCGTCAACGGGGTTTCCACAAAAATAATGCTCGAAATCTCCCGACCGTTTTGCCCCTACTTTGGTAATCGCGGCGTAATGCGTTTTATTTCCAGAGATACAAGGAGTTCGGTGAGATAACGAGCAAAATGCAGAGCGCGTACTCGACCGCCAAGATTTGCGATTTCAAGCAGCCGAGCAAATGCGATCTCAGTCTCGAACCCGAAATTACGGAGCTCCTGATGACGACACGCGATCCCGAGGAGCTCAAGCACTTGTGGACCAAGTGGCGCGACGCTACCGGCAAAAAGGTCAAATCCGATTTCGTGAGGTACGTCGAGCTGAGCAACGAGATCGCTCGGCTCAACGATTACGAGGACATGGCCGCTTATTGGCTCAAGGATTACGAGGCCGACGATTTTGTTCAACAAATCGGTAACGATATGTGAATCAATCGATTAATATAATAAACCGATAAATTTTAACCTTAGCAAAGAGTCATTGACGCGTTCAATTCGATACGGATAATAGTAAATTCGAGAAAACGTGACAAAAATAAATTCAAATCGATTACCCCTAGAGACGGTAAATTATTTTGCTAAACTTGACCGTATTTTAAGTTCAGATTAATTTGTTTTTTTAATTATCTCCTTTGTCGTATGGATTTCTTCTCTTCTTCACGTGCCCACCTGATTCGCTGTTGTCCCCCCCCCCCCAGGTTCAAATGAATATTTATTGCAAATAATTCATATGTAATTAATCAAATCAATTATAAGTAATTACGCCTAGATCATGAGATAAAATCCAGCCGTTTAATTATCGAGATCCTTGTTCTATTATTGCTACCATATCAATAATGATTATCATTGATTCAATGAATTAATTGATAACCAATCATAATATTTAAGACAATTCATCAATAAAGCGTTTATACTGATTATTAATTTCATTAATTAATAAATAATAATGAATTATAATTCTTATTAATATTTGATAAATCCAGATTATTATTGTTGACGTTTTTGTTGCTGTCACCATTACTATCAATATGTTATTAATGAGCGATATTTTTTCAGTTGTTTTCACTACTGTTGTTATTAACAGTTAATTATGTACTTTATTCCATCATAGTAGTTACCATCAATGTTATTATTTATGCATTTTTATTAATCGTTGGAATAAACAAATAATTTTTAAAACCAATACAGAAACTTTGTGGACGGAATTGAAGCCCCTGTATTTGCAATTGCACGCTTACGTGAGGCGCCAATTGCGCCTGAAATACGGGGAGGAAATCGTAAGCGAGGACGGCCCGATACCGGCTCACCTCTTGGGAAACATGTGGGCACAAGCGTGGGGCGATATTGCGCAATTCAGTACGCCCTATCCAGGCAAACAGTTGCCGGATGTGACGGATGCTATGATCAAGAAAGGTGAGTTTTCGCATATATATACATATATATATATTGCAGTTAAAACCCGCTTTCAATTTAAACGCGTTTCACCTAGTAAAAACCCGTCCTGACTAAACGCCATTCTTGCAATTAGTTTTTCCTAGTTAAGGAGATGAGATCGTTAGCCACTATCCAAGATTAATTTTAAAAGAAATTATATGTTATTGTCTAGACTACACCGAGCCATTACGAATAAAAAAAAAAAATTTCACCACAAAACAGCAGAGATAAAAAAGGTTCACTAGAAAAGTTTTCTTTTTAACCTTAAATGTTAAAGAAACTTTATGAAAAAAGATCTTATGCAAAATTTCCCTACAAACCAATTCGAACAACTGACTTTCATATGCTTCTACAAGCAATCGCTGCGCCTCACCTGCAGATTTATTCGAATTAAAGAAATAAATCAAAAGTTCCGCGAATGATGCATATTCGGCTCAACACTCGACTTTTTCGCACGAAAAAAATTATGTGATGCTGACACAAAATCGCTAATATTTCAAGATCCTGCCAGATGGCCAACCTTAGGATATGACGTTTTACATCTGACTATTTCAACCATAACCCCCTGGTGGGGTTATCTTTTGTCAAACACCGGAGACTTATTTGCACTCCCAATAGTAGGACATGATCTGACCTATCGACAGTTGCAGGATTATCCATTCATAACAGGTCACCCTGCACCAGGTGTGGAAGTATGAAACTGGAATTTTTTGTAAAAATTACACGTCCGTTGTTTGAAAATGATAAAAACGAATGGAGACGGCTTTCTGCGTCACATTCAATTGAACCGCGAGTTCTTGTTGACTTTGAGTATTATCTCCATCAAATAAAACTTGCAATTTGTTGTTCGCGACCTTTTTCGGTGGTTTCCCACGCTCTTTATTTCTCACGTCAAAATCACCACTTTTGGAATTTTCGATCCACTCGAAACACTGGGTTTTACCAAGAGCATGTTCACCGTAAGCTTCGACAAGCATTCGATGCGATTCTGTAGCAGTTTTCTTCAAATGATAACAGAAAACTCGACATGTTTAAGGTTATAGAAAAATATACCGGTGTAGTGTGTTGAAAATCTTCGTCAGCTGTTAGAGGGAGATGATGGCGCTGCAGAAGCGGTCTTACGGTCCCTAAACTGATGGCTAGCACCATCTATAGGGAAATTCCGGTTTCACACTTCTACACCTGGCATATATAAATCCGCATTTGAACAGGATACAACGCAACAAGCATGTTCCGCCTGGCCGAGAGTTTCTTCGTCTCCGTAAACTTGAGCGCGATGCCCGAGCTTTTTTGGAAGAATTCGATTCTGGTGAAGCAGCAAGACGTAGAGATGATATGTCACGCGGGTGCCTGGGACTTTTACAACGGCGAGGACTTTCGCATAAAGCAATGCACGCGAGTGAACATGGCCGATTTGGAAACGGCTCATCACGAGATGGGACACGTGCAGTATTACCTGCAGTACAAAAATCAGCCGACGGTCTACAAGGAGGGCGCCAATCCGGGCTTTCACGAGGCGGTGGGCGACACGATATCGCTGAGCGCCTCGACGCCGGGACACCTGAAAAATCTCGGCCTCCTCGATCAGGTGTTCTCGGACGACGAGGCCGTGCTCAATCATCTGTACTTCGTCGGCCTTGACAAAATTGCTTTTCTGCCGTTCGCTTATATGATGGACAAATGGCGCTGGGCCGTTTTCCAAGGCGGCATAACGCCCGACACGTACAACTGCAACTGGTAAGCGACTCGGCTGTTCCAATGGGGCACACCACCTCCAGTCTGCAATTTGCTTTCACCTGGATCAGGGTAATTTCAGAGTGATGGGAAATCCGAAAGGTCAATACTTCGAAGCCGGGCTTTATTTAACCCCGGAGGATTAGTTTCGCAAATATCTGAAAGTTTCGTCGATTTCTTTGAAGACAGATTCATTGTTCTTGACAAATAATACTTGGAATTGGATCTAGAGAAGAAGTCTTACTGACTATGAGACTTACGACTCCTAGTCACATGTTTACGTTTGCTTTGGTTTGTTTTGTGACCAAACATTCATATTTATTTCATTTGAAAATTAAAATAAACGAAAATAATGGATATTTTTTCGATAAAATGATAGAAAATACTTTTTTGACCCTATATTCAGTAAACACTATAATTTAAGGATGACAGGGGATTGAACCATATTTTTAATATAGCCAAATCCCCTATTGCCGTGTTGTGTAATTGGATTTAACGTTCAACTATCGTTATCGGTACTATTAATATTATTTTTATAATTACTATGAATTATTGTCGAATTATATAAATTATTTTCATTCGATTGTTCGTAGCTTTCAATATTTCATTATGAAAATTTAAATAATTCACAAGCGGGGATGCAAATTCTTGAGTCATCTGAGTTTGATCGTCCCTTAAAAACAGATTTTACACTGTCGTCTGCAGGATTTATCCATTTATTATTAGATGAGTTTTTTCCCTGGGAGAATAATTTTCCCCAACCATTGATTGAATTTTCTTTCGATTGATTTTTTGTCAATCTAATCTTGAATTGATTTTTCATACACTTTTGTTATTACGTTGGTCGAAAAATCAATAAGTTTAAATCCAAAATAATAAGTTAAAAGTATTATCTATTTATATAAACAAATTTTAAAAAATTCCATCGACAATTGATTTTAGATACGATTTTCAACTAACTTGATTTTTGATAAAGTTTTAATTTATCGACAAAAATGCAATCACCTTTTTCGTAGGTGGTCACTAGCCGAGGAGTATCAGGGCATAGAGCCACCGGTGGACCGATCCGAGGACGACTTCGATCCGGGCTCCAAGTACCACATCATCGCGGATGTCGAGTACATAAGATACTACGTCAGCTTCGTCATACAGTTCCAATTTCACAAGGCCCTTTGCACGGAGGCCGGCCAGTACGATCCGTCCAATCCGCAGAGCAAACCTCTCAGCCAGTGCAACATTTACGGCAGCCAAAAAGCCGGTGCTCTCTTCAAGTAAGCTTGAAACGAGAAACTGCAAAAAAAAACAAGCAGTCAATAGTCAAATATATGCAGGGAAAGAAAATTAATGAAAAAAATTAATAAGCAGAATATTAATTTAAAAAATTCCCCAGCTGACTCGTGTAACGCTCCTCCATTTTTGCGCAGATCCATGCTAGAGCTAGGCTCGTCGAGGCCGTGGCAGGATGCGATGGAAAAGATCACCGGCCAGCGAAGAATGGACAGCAGCGGCCTCTTGGAATACTTCAAGCCGCTGGCCGATTGGTTGAAGCTCGAGAACGAGAGGACCAACGAGTACATAGGGTGGAAATCGAGCAAACGAAGTAAGTTCTTCCCGTATGATAGAGGCCACTTTCTGTAGGCTTTGCGGAAAATTTCTCGAAAAACAGTTGCCCAAATGGCAATTTATCGGATACTATATCCCGGGACGGTTCCCGAATGAACGTTTCCCAAAGAAACCCAAACAAACTCTATTTTTATTTAATAATTAATCGGGTAATTTCATAATTTTATAATAATTTAATTATTTAGCTATTATTTAAATTAGTATGTTAACATGTGCACTTATCTAAAAAAATTATAATTTAACGTTTTATAAAGTTTTTTAAATGAAGCAAACTGAAAAAAAAACGCAAGATTTTAAAAGCAAAATGATACAGCGAAATAAATTTTACGATTGACCAACGTAGAAAATGCGTTCCACGAAGTATTTGCCTCGATGAATGATGCAATATTGATGCAAATATTAATTATTTAACATTGAATTTATTCAATGTATTTATAATTTGATCGTTCGCAGTGAACAAATTTGTCCATTCGGAAAATTGTATTAGAGAAATTGTCTTTCGAGCAATTGTTTTCGAAGAATTTTCCGCCATCGTTTCCGTCGACGCCTATTTTTTTTGGAGGTATCGCAAAGTAGCCCAAAACTTTCGGAAGAATTCAGGGATCATTATGGTGGGAACCCCGTTGCCGCGTATATATTCGTTCTCGAGTTTATCGCGAGCAGACAAAACACAAAGTTACCCGCGGCATATAAACTTCCTGGCGTCGTCTCAAGTTCATCGTAAGCGTACAAACTCAAACAACTCGATAAACCCTAATCGCGACTTTCTCTTAAAGCTTGCAGGGGCAAGGTCGCGGCGGTTGGAAGTAACGCCACCCTCGTCAACTAGCTCCACTAGTTCCGCCGCCCCCGACTAGAACACGCCTTCTTCCCATCGTAGCACGACACCTGAAAGAAAATCTCAAAACGCACGTCAGTCAAACTCGGCGAGGGCGTACTTTGAATAAACCATCATGTCTTTCTCGTCCGACACAAATCTTCACGTCGTGTCCTCCGACAAAGTGCGCACATTTTAAAAAAATCGTATTTATTAAAATAAGTTTGACGGAGACATGTTACACGAGTACATAGTCGATCGGACGAAAAGTTGCTCTTCCGAGCGTGACGACACAGGACGAAAAATGGAAGAAATTCAACTAGCACTATCCTCCAATGTATCGTCCCTAGAAAATTAACTTTGCACGGTCTAAGGGATTTACGGTATTTGTAACTAGTAAACTCGGGAACTAACCAGTACGTTGCTCTTTGGGAGTAATGAACTTGGGGAGCACTGCGACTTGCGCAAAAAATGACAATACGGAAAGGAAGAAAGAATAAACAAATTGCAGAGAAACTTTATCGATTCGCTGTGAGTACGATTTTCACGAAATTTGTCGCGATACACGAATGTAGTATCGGGAGAGGTACACGCGATCCTTTACAACATGCGTTAATCTCGGCGTTCAACAGCGGACCCGCGAGAAAATGGGAGTAAAAAAAAAAGAATATCTGTATTTACGGATATCCTATTTTTTCCGTCGACCCTCGTTGGCGCGTTTTGGCATATTTGCTGATTATTTCGCGCCAAGTTTGGAGACACAAGAGCACTCGGTAATTTGGGTTTATTTTGGTTGGATTTGGCACTGGAGTGCGAAGGGGGTCAGGCGTGGCACGGAAGGGCGGAAAGGGGAGCGAAGTTGAGAAGTTTGTTGGGCCAAGATGAGATTACTTGGGTTTGGCACGGCCGCGACCGCGTTTCGCCGCTTTCGCTTCAGTCTTGTTCGCCGACGTGGTTTTCGTACCCGCCGTTGCTTTCTTGGCCTGCGGCACAAAAAACGAAAAGGGAAGCAAAAAAAAATTAAATCTTAGCGATTTATCAGTCATCGTCAAGACATCATCAACATGCCTCACAATTCAAATGAGCCGAAAGCGACAAATATAAGATTCAACAAAAATAAAAGTAGGGAATTTTTACCTTGATCATTCTGTCGGTGTCCATGTCGTCCTTATCCTCATCGGAATTATTATCACCGAATTCGTCTCCATCCATGAAGCCCTCGTCCTGCGAGGCTTGATTGCTCTTCTTCTTCGGCGCGGCGTTAATGAGATAGGGCGCAGGTGCCGACGATTTGTTGTATGCCCTCGTGAATGCTGCCTTCACCTTCAGCGACAAAATCAAAAGTCGCCATTTTTTTCTCTCGTCGTTAATAATTAATTAAGGAGTATCTCTCTCGGGAAATCGATCAAACATTATGTGAATAAAAACGAGCAAACCTTGCTGTCGATGGCCTGCAACGGATCGCGCTGACCTGGCCAGAGGGAAACTTCCACCAAGGATTCCAAATCCTCTCTGATTAAAGAAAATATTAACGAGAGTTGATTGCTCCTAGCCCGCAATAACGATAATCAGTTCGTAATGATTTTTTCAAACATTTTTGTCGTCGTGTTCGGGTCGAAACGACATTAATTATTTCATAGTTTTAATTAATTATTTAAAATACGAAATTATTTTTGTCTGTAATTGAAAATTATGTGAATGATTATTTATTATAAGCAATAAAAAATAATAATATTAAACAATAATCAATGATAATTAATCAATAATAATCTGTTATTTATTATTCAAAATCCCTATCATTATTTCAAAAAATTACCTACTGCAATTGAATTCAAAATTATTATATTATTTACAATTTATTCGAATATTATTATTATCCTATTATTATTCGTTTTTTAACCATTATTATTTCGAGACAATGAATAAGCAGCAGCAAAGTTCGATCGATCAATA
Organism: Ophion costatus; assembly: GCA_951751655.1. Taxonomy (NCBI): domain Eukaryota; kingdom Metazoa; phylum Arthropoda; class Insecta; order Hymenoptera; family Ichneumonidae; genus Ophion; species Ophion costatus. The sequence continues at coordinate 18,160,915 of OX632367.1, forward strand.
AATACGAATGATCAATGAGAATGCTTATTGGTCACCGTAGGCCATTACCTCATCAAATGATAATTGTTCATAACACTGAGAGCCTCGTCGATACCGTCGTTTTGACGAAGTGCCAACGGGCGAACAACTGCGTCCCTCAGATGGCTTAGGTAATCGATGTTGATGGATTCTTTGCTCGCGCCAGTCGCGAGCCTTGAGTGTACCGTGATTTCTTGAAGCAGTCTGCAAATTAATTCACACAGATAAAAATTTGACGATGAGAAAAATATGTGCTGGAAAAGTGAACACGAGAGGTTAAAAAAGCACACATTTTACGTAAGGAATGAAAATGGATAAGAATAGGCGTAATTCTTACAATTCTTCTCACTGCCTACCTGTCGAATTTGCCACGTTTCGAATTGCGGCCGAGCCAGGCGGGAAAATTCGCTTGGGCGTTGAGTCGACCCGACATGAGGGTGCCTGGTATCACGGAGGAAAAGCACGCCTGGGTCGGCAGCAGGGACCACGCACCGTTTCCTCGTATCGCGTTCTCCACGAGATCAGCCATCGCCAAACTGTCCGCACTGCGAGCTACGCGGTCCAGTGTCTCTTCCCTGCACGTAGAAAATTAGTTTGTCCCGGTTTGAATCGATTCTGCCTCACAACTCGTATGACCGAATTGTTTTTTCCTATGTCGAAATATTAGTTGCTAACAACATTAAAGTTGTTTTTTTTTGGTCGAAAATCGAACATTTTTTGCAACTTATCATTTTCGTAATTGTGAAAATTTCAAAAAAGTATCCGGTCATACAAAGCTATTGTTGTACCCGAAGTATAGTTTTTTATGTTTCATTGTAGATTGTGGGAATAATAATAAATTCGTTGTTTACCAATACTTTAATTGTTCAATTAGATGCAAAAAATATCGAGCTTGTTTCTCAATATTCCCAATAGTCATCCCAATGGTCTTATCAGTAAAAAGTACTCAAAATAGATCTGGGCCCCAAGCTTACCGTCAATAAAGGAAAAATAAAATTCAAATACAATGACAACAATTGGCCCCCGGTTAAATGTAACCCGTAAAAACTGATCTACAGACAAATTGAATAAATCACTCAGAAAAATAATTTGCAAGAGCACCGCCCAAATAACATACCCAACCAATTTATCATTTTTGTCATCATTCTCAATCTAATTGATTTTGCGAAAGATAAATCGATGCGTACCTGGGTGCGTTGGGTGTGACGGATAGGTAATTCTCTTGGACGAAAAGACCGGCGATGTTGTAATCGTGGAAGAACAAATCGCTCTTGTCGTGTATGCTCATGCTCTTGTGCTCCTCGGCGCTGAAAACTTTGCGTATAACGTCCCAAGGTCCAAGTCTGAGGTCCTTCTTGGTCTGGCGCGTTTTCGCGTCTTCCTGATTGCCCGAGGCGCTCGTAGCGAGCATTGCCAGCTGATTTATCACTTGTCGGACGTCCTGATTGGTCGAGATTATCAAGCGATCGATTTCCTCGGTCGTCACGTTGATGTTTTCTTTGTGACAGAGCGATTTCATTGCTCCCTGCACAGCGAACGAATTAATCGAAAACGTGTTAATTCCATATAGAGAAAACCGACCAGTGAATGGACATATAACGATACTGTAGGACTCAGATGGACTGTAAAATGGAAATATTATGAAAACAAATTTTTCAATGGTTATAGCTACCAAAAGACATTATTCTGATAGAAGAAAGCAATATTTGCGGTAATTGCAACGAATAATGCTGAAGAAGTTGATAAAAAAATAGTGAAACGACTAAATCGCCAGTGAAGGAACGAAACGACCAGTAAATAAAAGCTCAAACGCTAGCAATTGGACGTGTAGTGTAAATTAACTCTGTCAAGCAAAACGGTTAATTTTTTTTTATTAAACGCTAGATTCGGAGATCACTCTGTTGCATAATAATTTAATATTCCTATAGATATGAGTATTTTTTAAATGTGTTTTTTCCTAAGGTACACACTGTTCGCGTTTGTTAGCTTTTTCTTTCCTCCACTGTGACTGTTTCGTTCGTCTAGTTTTCTTTTTCTACATTCCCTTCTTCACTTTTTTGTCCCTATCCCCCCCCCCCTTCTTGCAGCCGCAACAACTTCCCCCTTTGTATCATATTCATCATGACATTTCTGTCATGCGTATAGGGAAACTGCGGAAAACCTATACCAATACAGCCGGTCATCAAGTTTGCCCCCCAGTCGTGGATCTAGTCTTATTTCGCCGCGAAATGCCGAAGAAAAACATTTCACGACGAAATGTACGCGACAGCATTATATTCGCCATTATGAATTCGTAAAGAATACCCAAAGCTTTTTTGTATCTTAAGTTCCAGAAAAACTACCAAAGTTTGTTTCAACAGAGAAATCGAAAATTAAATTTTGCCAAAAATAAAGAAAACGAATGAATTGATTTTATGACAACATTTAATGAAATTTACATTGTCATATCTTAACAATAATTAATTTAGCAATTTTCGGCAGATATGCTACATTTTTTACTCTGTTTTAAGATTTATCAGAACAGTGCCCATATGTCCAATCACGGGAAAGAGGTTGGAATACAGCACCAGTGAATACACATGTCTAATTCTGACCTATTATTACGAATTTATCTTAAAAATGTACAAAAAATCATAGATTGATTCTTTCTCAAGTAGTTTGAAAGTAATACTTACCCTCAAAACTTCTAAAAACTATTGTTTTCGCGTTCTGAACACCGACTGTGTACAGTAACTAAGTTGCACCGTGTGCAAGTACTACAAACTAGAAAAATTCCGTGTGGTGTTAAAATTCGATGTTAAACTGAGAAATTGGTTTTAACAATAGCTGTGATTTTTTTGGGAAATTATAGTGATTCGAGTTTTTATCGACAATTCAAATTCTTTACTAATTTCGAATATAAATCAGCTTTAGTCCATTCACTGGTCCCCGTTTATTCACTGGTCGGTTTACCCAATGTCAATGCGTGCACGGACAAAAAAAGATTCCGACCAAAAACTCACTCTTATCTGCTCGACCCTGGGTTTTTGGAAGCGCAGGTCAAACGTGTAATTCGAGAGTGTTCGCATCTTCGGATGTTGGCGATCGTTGCAGATACAAATGACCGGGACTTCGGAGTTCTTTATGAGGCTAATCAGTTCTTGGAGACCACCGCGATCCTCGTTGCCCGCCATGCCGTCCACCTCGTCCATCAGTAGTACGTGCTTCGTCGATAGTTTGCTGGCCGGGCGATCTGTGAAATTCCAACGGATCTTATAGCCGAACTTTCCTCGCAATAATAGAATACATAAATAAATAACACACATGCCTGTAAAATATCCCGTCACGGTGTTGTTCGTCAAGATTCCGGAGATTTCTTGCTTCAGCAGTGTTTTGCTCCTCGTATCGGAGGCGTTGAATTCGAGAAGATCGAGGCCAAGCTCCGCGCAGACCACCTGAACCGTGGTCGTTTTACCGACCCCCGGTGGACCCGAGAGCAAACAAGCTTTGAAGAAAGCGCCATCGTCGTTTTTCGCGTACGGACCTGCGATACCAAAACAAAAAAATCGATCATGTATCGATAGCGCAAACCATCTAACATTGTCATTCTGCAGTGTCCGTCTGCAGATTTATTCTTTATTTTTCTAGTATGTGATTACGAGTACCTATCAAATTATACGCAAATGCGTGTTTTTAAAAACTTGAAAACAGTTTCTCATTTACGACACGATTAAAAAACCGTTCCCTCTACGCAATTAATATTTATAATGCAAATGAGCCTTACTCGGTCTGCCGATTTTCACGCTTCCATGTTGATTCTTGTGCCAATTGCTCAGCCAGGTGTGAAGCTTCTTGGCATTGCTCTTGTCGCCGTGCTGCCCGATTATCTTGCTCATGGTCTTCGGCCTGTATTTTTCGACCAATGCCATCTGCTGGTTGTCGTTGGTCTGCTATTGCAGAACATACATCGAAGACATTAATTGTCGACATACATACATATATACATACACACATATTTTCATGATATGATTTTCATTTATTTATATATTCAAATGATAAAAATATATATATATATATATATATCAATGAATATATATAACTATATTATAATTGCAATTATATTATTATGATTATTGATATGTCATAACGATATAATTACTTTATAATTGAATACATTACTTATATATAGTACTATAATAGTGATGATAAATTATTAAGCAAAAATTTATTAAAAGAATAACAATGATCAAAAAATGTAATAAATGATCAATAACACGACATAGTATAATAATAATAATAACTTAACAAACACAAAATCAATTAGCTTATTACAGTTATTATTATGTATTATTCTATAAAGTATTCATATTGTGGTCCTTTTTTTTATAATAATAGTAATAATATTAATAATAATAATGACTGTAACTACAATACAGTCATCATTTCATTTAAAGATGATTTTATTATTAAAATAATTTATAAATAAATTCAGATTATAACATTAAAGTTTACATGTACATATAATATTTCAATGTTTACGTTCGATTCATGGAAATCAAATAACCTCCGAAATATTTGACATTTAAAAATATACTCACGATCGAGCGAATAAATACCTGCGAAGTTTCAGAAGCACTCGCAGCATCTTTACTCTGCGAATAATCTCTTTTGGATGTGCCCGGTTTTTCCTCGTTCCGCTCAGCAGGCGGCGATTTCTCATCTTTCGGCGTGCAAACTTTTTTGGGGCTCGGACTCCTCGCGACTTGGTCCGGCGATCTCGACCTCTTTCGCGCTTTCGACGCGTTGCGCGGCTGAATGACGGCGGACGCTTTCCCCGCTGGTTTCGTTCTAATGAGGTCCAGAAGCTCGTCCTCGGATATTTTCTTCGTTCCGAGAGCGGCGGCCTGGGACAGAGAGTGAGAGAGAGAGAGAAAGCACGTTTGAAGGACGATATCGAGGCTGCGAAGAGTGGGAAGGCGAGTAGAAAATGGCATAGTACTTTTTCGAGCTTCGACACGCCTGCCTCGTCACCGACCACCAGGTAGTCCGTCTTCTTCGACAACGACTTGACTGTACGACCACCATACTTCTGAATCAATTCCTCGGCCTCGTCGCGCTCTAGCGAGTCCAATACGCCAGTTAGAAGGAACGTGAGCCCGGCCAAGCAATTGCTAGCACCCTGCAAAATCGAAGAACCGTGAAGGATGGAAAAGCAAACGGACACTGCTCCCTCGTCACTTTCTTTCGCCTCAGAGCGAGCGAAAATGACAAAGGTATGAAAAGAGTTAGATTTAAAAGAACGAACTTCCGGTATCGGCTTCGAGCCGGGATTTCGAGCACCACCGCGCTGTAAATAATTCGTGTACAAAGCCGCGCGTTGTTTCTTCTTCTCGATCTGCTCTTCGTAGACATCGGAAACAGGCTCTTTCGCTGTTTTATCCTTCTTCTTAGTTTCGTGCCTCTCGATCACGACTTGGCTCGTTTTCTTCGGTCCCTTCAACACGCCAAAATTCAATTTGCCCTTTTCATCTTTCGTTTCCTTCGCGTTCGGCGCCGCGACCTTGCTCGTCGTTGCGCTTTCGCTGTTTGCACCTTCGCGTTCAGACTTGGCAGCGCTCGCGTTCCTCTCGTCATTGGGAGCTGCTGGAAATTGAAAAAAAAAAATCATTTTGCACGTTCTTTAAGCGTTTTATCAACCGACCGGAGAAATGTAAGTTTTATGATAAATTTTATTCATGCATTGAGAAATTGGATTGAACATTGAAGAAAAAAAAGTGTTCAGTCGATTTTTCGAGTCCTATCGGGCCTCCCATATTCTAGTGTTCAAAGTGCAATAATTTATTCGACCTAAACAACATTAAATGAGAGAACATGTGCTCAAAATTTCGCACGTCCGTCTCACCAACGTCGCGCCGTATCTTCTTCGCGTCCTCATTTTCATTGGACGTCTCAAGATGCTTGCGTTTCCCGTTAGTCTTCGCATCGTCCGGCTCCGAGTTACGATAGTCCGTTTCTATCGCCGAGGTGTCCAATTGGCTCAAGGTCTTCTCAAAGTCATCGTCCTCGTGGAACTCGGCCTCCTGCGTAATTAAATCATTGTGAGCAACGCTTCTACCTCGCGTCATAATTGAAATCTATTACTTTTTTAATCTTGAGTTAATAATTCGTATACTTTTTTAAGGGTGTTGGGTGACCTTGAAATTTAAAAAAAAAGTTTTTTTGGCAAATGGTTTTATAGTATCGGATATTAACTCTCATTCGCGGAAAATATTTCGTAAAAATTCCGAAGAGTGATCGCTTTGTGAAGGCTTGTGATGCCAACGTGGCGTTTCGTTTAAGGGATCGACACAGTGTAAAATTTTCAAAAAATCGATTTTTTCCTTGCATTATCCGATAGTATAGACGGTTATAAACCTGCTGTTCAAATTTTTACGCGAAATTTGAATTATTGCGGTTGCTACACGCTTTTCTCAGAAAAAGGGATATGACCAGCTGTGTGAGCCCTGGCACGGATAGACAGGTTTTTCTCGAAATGTCGTTTTTCAATACGGTATACATTCTCAATGGAAAAGTTTTCAAGCTATCCGTCGCAAACTTCGACACAACAGTCTTTACGCCATTCTTTATTTTGCTATGGAAGCTGTTTTTTTTTAAATCTCCATATTACCATGTAAACCGTGAGGACTTTTTTTCAGAAATTTTCAACCGTTCAAAAAAATGTAATAAAAATTAACGTTTAAAAATTTATTTTCTATTCTTCGTGAGTGCTTTAATTTGGCATTAAAAAAATAGATTGATTAGCGTATTTCAACCATCGACCATACTTCTCGACCCGTTCCCCTGTGATGATGCCTCAAATAATAATTTCATTGTTTATCAATATTATTCAATGAGAAAACTCGAACTTGACAAGGCTATGTATCAATCGTGTGTAAAATGCCAATGTCGTCATCCGATATTCGCATCAGAAAAAAAAAATTCAAAATCGCCGTTTTTTCCAATCTTCCACAGACCCAAAGTGGACCAAACGGACCTTTTTCAGAAGTTTCTTTGCCACACTGATCGAGTTGACCCTCTTAGCAGGTTTGCTGCCAAAAAGATTGTGTGGCGAGGCAGCCTTGAGGTTCTCGCTCTTCTTGGCCTTGCCACTGGGCGTTTTTTGTTTACTCTTTTGAGGCGCAGGCGTTTCGTCCTCCGAGTCGCTCACGATCGCAGATTTCTTTGCTTTCTTGGTAGCCTGTGACAAAAGTGCAATGAGCAACCAGACAACTCTGACGATACATGGTAGAAGACGGAAACGAGACAAACTCTGTTGGATTTGCTCTTAGCGGCGTTCGCATCATCCTCGTCGCTGGACGAGGGAATCAAGACGACCTTGGGTTTCGGTTTTTTCGCGTCGCCCCTCGGCGACACACTGAAGAACGATCTTATGTCCTGCAATGAGAAGTCATTCGTTACTCAATGCGTCAGGTCAGATTTTCCGGTCGGGGCTATCGATGCCGACATAACCTACTCTCGACATATTTTTCTTTTGCGACGCAATTGCGACGATCACGCGGAAACGTGTCCTCGAAAGAATACCGTTCGAGTCGCGATCGAGTTTTGTTTTTTTCCTACCGGCAAACGTCCACAAACGTAACGTCAAACGCATTAATTTTCGCAAAGAAATTATTGCGCGGGCGCGCGTTTATTTTACGTCCCGCGTAAATTCAACCAACGTACAGTCGGAGCGAAGAGTTTCACCGTGTCGAAGAAAAACGCGTTTTTTCCATGGCGCCCGTGCAGAGGGCAACGTAGCAGAATTGGAGGTTAGGCAACGATATTACGGCGTTGCAGAACGTTGACACGTGCCGAACCGCAAATATGCGAGTAAAGTGTGTTCCCGGGCGGTGATCGTCGAAAAATGAGCCCCGACGAGACTCGACACGAACAACATAACCTCGAAAGTGCGCGAAAACCTTGCACAATCTTCCCGAGCTAACGTGAGCGCGATAGTCCCGACCGGCGCGACCTAACCTCAAAATGGTCAAGGAACAGTACAGGGAAACCGACGTGGCGAGGAAAATGTACGTTGATATTATGTTTCGAGTCGAGGTCGCCGTATCGACGAGGGTCCAATGAGTTATGAGACTGAGGAACTTCCGCAAAAGTACCTCGGTCGAATATTCACCCGTGGACTTCCTGACCTCAAAATGAATTACCTTACATGCAAGCGATGAAATACGTGACCGAGAATCGACTTTTCAGATCCCATGTCTCGTTCGGAGTGGACAGTCGCCAAAACATGGAGCGCCAGGCGCACATCCATGTCGTGGCCAAAAATCTCTACTGTCAGGACAGCCTGCACACTCCAGTTCAGTTTGGAGTCCTCGACAATCGAATGGTAGGGAAAATGTACTTTCATTATTTTCGAACCGCCGAGGTCAAGCGGAGGTCTTGAAAAATTCTGATTTCTTTGTCTCGCTGCAGGGTACTTGTTCCAACGCGAACCCCTGCACCACCTGCAGCAAGCCCCTGAGCGAGTGCATCGGCCACTACGGCTACATCGACTTAGAATTGCCGGTCTTCCACGTTGGGTACTTCAGATCGGTGATAGGAATTCTGCAGACTATATGCAAGGTACCCTCTCTCTTTCCTCGTTCAACCAAAAAGGAAATTAGAACAATCATTCTTCACCAATTCTCCATCAGAAATGTTCCCACGTGATGTTGCCGCCGAGCGACAAGAAGGCCTACCTTATACGCGTCCTCAACCCTAATCTCGGCTACCTCAGTCGCAAAGCATTGCGCAAGCAGATCCTTGAAAAAGCCAAGAAGACTACGACTTGTCAAAATTGCGGCGACCTCAACGGTACCGTCAAGAAGGCTGGTCTTCTCAAGATCGTGCACGAGAAGTACAAGACCAAGAAGAAGACCGATCCTATAGTATTGGAAAAATTGTCCGAATACAGCAGTGTAATCGAGAAGAACAAAGAGCTCGAAAGCATCATCCAGAGTGGATTGGTCCACGTTCTCAATCCATTGGAGGTAAAAAAGAAACGAGCGAGGGCTGGGAAAATTCCTTTCAAACGCGTTTCACAAATTCATTCAGTGTGAGCTGTACTTAAACATTTTTGTGCTGCAACCTCTTAAAGTTGAACGTTATAATGTAACAATTGAGATATATTTTTATACGCAGCACTTTGAACTGTGTACAAAATTGTATCTGCGTCTATCTCAGGTCCAAGGGATTCTAGAGCGTATACCGGTAGCGGACGTGCCGCTGTTGCTGATGAATCCGAATTGCGGACTGCCCAAGGACCTGATACTAACGAGAATCCCGGTACCGCCTATATGCATCAGACCGAGCGTAGTGTCGGATCTAAAAGCGGGTACGAACGAGGACAATCTTACGATGAAACTTTCCGAGATAGTGTTCATCAACGATGTGATACAGAAGCACAGACAGAGCGGAGCCAAAGTCCAGATGTACAACGAAGACTGGGAGTTCCTCCAGCTCCATTGCGCGCTCTACATAAACAGCGAGATGTCCGGTATACCACTCAATATGCAGGTGAATAGTGTCAAGAGATGTCTTCCATCGACGAAGATCTTTCATATCGAATGGATGTAACATTCTCCCGGTTGATTGCAGCCAAAAAAATCGGGGCGAGGTTTGGTCCAGAGATTGAAGGGCAAGCAGGGACGATTTCGCGGCAATTTGTCGGGAAAGCGCGTCGACTTCTCTAGCAGAACTGTAATATCGCCGGATCCGAATCTGCGAATCGAGCAGGTCAGTGTCCTCAAGTATCGAGCGTTCACATGATAAACGATCTATTAGGGTTCCGTACCCAAAGGGCAAGACGGAGCCCTATTAATGACACTGCTGTCTGTCCGTTCGTATGTCACGAGTCTTTAGTTCGTAAACGGGGCGAGTTACAGACCTAAAATTTAGATATTTCGTGTAGAACGTTGATCCAAAACTGAATATTGAAATAGAAATTTAATTAAATTATTTTTCATGGGAGTCTCATACATGAACAATAAGCAAACAAATTTTTCACCCTGGCATGTGGAGTGTCATTGTATAAAGCTCATTGACTAGAGTAAATATATTTTTTTATTTTTCATCTTCAAAAATAAAGAAATGGGGGCGGGGTCGTCAAAGTTGTCAGTTTTGGACCATTTTTGTTACGGAGTCTATCTCAAAAACTAAACTAGTTAGAAATTTGGAATTTCTGTATATTATGTACTGCATTTAAACTGCATTTAAACAAGAAATACTGAAAACGCTAACAATAAATTTGTAATAAAAATATATAAAATGATTGTTATTTAAATATTTACAATACCAAATGACTTATCTTTGGAATCAGTGGCAGCCAAGATCGAGAGATTGACATCACGGAAGAAACGAGATTGCAAATTAAAAAAAGACTGAAGATTCAACTGTAGACGCCAAAAATAAGTCATTTGCCACTGTAAAGATTTAAATAATAACATTTTAATATATTTTCATTATTAGCTTACAGCGGCAGTATACAAACCTTTTTTTAGCTATCGTCATCCCATATGGTTTTAGTTTAGTACTGCCTAGGAACTAAGGCAGTAAAAAAGCATTACCTAATTAGATATCTAGTTTCAAAAAAAGTTAATTGGTCATATGTACGGAACCCTAACAGAGCGAGGCCCGACTCGCACTTGGCCAAGTTTTTATTGATACTAATCCCAAAGTTGATACTAAGGCCAAAGTGCTGCGACTTTTTTTCAAAGCTTGCCTAATAAATTTAATCGCTTGTTGCGTTTTTCTTGCATCAGGTCGGTGTACCGATTCACGTTGCGAAGATTCTCACTTACCCGGAGCGCGTAAATTCGTCCAACATAGAGCTGATGAGAACCCTCATACGTAACGGGCCGGAGGTACATCCGGGCGCGAATTTCGTTCAGCAGGGAAAGACGCAGTTCAAGAAGTTCCTGCGTTACGGAAATCGGCAGAAAATAGCGCAAGACCTGCAGGTAAGGCTTGCGGCGATCGGTAACCCACATCCGGTCGTCCATTCCAACAGACGCGGGGAATACGAAATCGCACGCTCGTTGTTTGCAGTACGGTGATATAGTCGAGCGGCATTTGAGGGACGACGACGTGGTCCTCTTCAATCGACAGCCGTCCCTTCACAAACTGAGTATAATGGCGCACAAAGCGAAGGTTCTCGAGCATCGAACGTTCCGGTTCAACGAATGCGTCTGTACTCCCTACAACGCTGACTTCGACGGCGACGAGATGAATCTTCATCTGCCGCAAACCGAGGAGGCTAGGGCCGAGGCCTTGGTCCTAATGGGCGTAAGTAACGCTTGGAAGAGATTTTTTTTTCAATTTTTATCTGTAGACGATCAGCGTGTAATGAGCAAAAAAATTGTTATGGTCAATTAACGCAATTGATCCTGGGAAATTTGATTTCCGAGTAATTTGAGTCTCGATCGATCCGGAGAGCGTTGATTCGTCTCTTGAAATAGATTGACTGATTTTTCTAGAGAATTTATCGATCTTGTTGGACAATTTTTATTACGTCAATTTCCCTGAGCTTCAATTTACTTCCGGTACAATCTTTCCACATGATTTTTGTCTGGACCACGCCCACAGGATTCCTAAGGACGAACTATATTTTATTGCATAAGTTTTTCTCCTGAAAAAATTACGCCGGTAGAATATTTATCAAACTTACTTGTCGATCAATTTTTCCCGCCTCAGTTAACCCGAACTTGATTTACTTCCGGTACAATTATTTCTTCGTTTTTTCACTTACATCTTCCCTAGATCAAATTCACGATCAATTCCCAAAGCCGAATTCTCCCATTTTTCATTGTTTTTTAAAATCACTATCCGATAAAAAAAGGGAGAAAAATCGCAATCTCTCAAGGGATTTCACCCGACACGCTTGATTTGCAGAACAAATCGAATCTGGTGACGCCGCGAAACGGGGAGCTGCTGATCGCCGCGACCCAGGACTTCATAACGGGCGGTTATCTGCTGACGCAGAAGGACACGTTCCTGAATAAATCGCAGGCCTGTCAGTTGGCGAGTTGCCTATTGGCGGGTCCAGACTCGGGCATGAGCATAGATCTTCCTCGAGCGGCGATACTCAAGCCGACCGAGCTCTGGACGGGCAAGCAAATATTCAGCCTGATACTCCGTCCAAACCGACATTGTCGTATAAGGGCCAATCTGAAAACGAAGGGAAAGGCTTACTCGCGCGACGAGGAATTGTGCTTCAATGATTCTTGTACGTATTCCTCCTCCCCATGTTCCAACAAAAGTGCGAATCTACCAAGAAATATTTTGTTCAGTTGTCGTAATACGAAACTCTGAGTTGATCGCCGGCTCGATGGACAAGTCGACGCTGGGCTCGGGCTCGAAGCAGAACATCTTTTACGTGTTGCTCCGTGACTGGGGCGAGGACGCGTCGACGATAGCTATGTGGCGTTTGGCCAGGATGACCAGCTATTTCCTCATGAACAGGGGATTCTCCATTGGGATCGGTGACGTCACCCCCGGTCAGGGTCTCCTGCGAGCGAAGCGCGAGCTTCTCGACGCCAGGTGAGATCCCGTTGAACTTTAATCCCGATAAAGTCGAGTCCACCCCTAATCACGTTGGTATTTCCTTAAACATTTCGTCCATTTCGTGGCTTAAGTTACGCCAAATGCGAGCACTACATAAGACAGCAGGCGGAGGGAAGATTGGTACTGCAGCCCGGTTGCTCTGAGGAAGAGACCCTCGAGGCGATGATTCTCAAAGAATTGTCGATAATTCGTGATCACGCGGGTAAAGCTTGCCTGAAGGAACTCCATCCGAGTAACAGCCCCCTCGTCATGGCTCTGTCCGGCAGCAAGGGAAGCTTCATCAATATATCACAGATGATCGGTAATTACTCCGAACAGACCCAAACGAACTTCCCAAACGATCAAATTTTCCCCAGGAAAGTCGCGCTTCAACAATGGCTGGCTCCATTGGCCCGACATTCAATCGTCAATTCGAATTGTTACATATTGCGGTGTTTAAGAGACTTCCGGTTACAGCTTGCGTGGGCCAACAAGCCATCAGCGGTCACCGTGTTCCCAACGGCTTCGAGGACCGTGCCCTGCCGCACTTCGATCGACACTCCAAGATCCCCGCGGCCAAGGGCTTCGTCGAGAATTCGTTTTATTCCGGTCTGACGCCCACGGAGTTCTTCTTCCACACGATGGGCGGTCGCGAGGGTCTGGTCGACACTGCGGTGAAGACCGCTGAGACCGGATACATGCAGAGGCGACTGGTCAAGAGCCTCGAGGATCTGTGTCTTCACTACGATATGACCGTGAGAAATTCCGTCGGCGATATCGTCCAAATTTTGTACGGCGGGGATGCTCTCGATCCGACCTACATGGAAGGTTAATCGTCTTTTTCTCAGCTACTAATTTTTGTGATCTTTCTGTTTCTGACATTTATCTTTTTGGCTGCAGGTAAAGATTGTCCGGTCGATTACAAAAGGGTGTTGGATCACGTGCGCGCGAAATCGCCCTACAAGGAGGAGGAGCCGTTGGACGGTCAGGACGTGATAAAAGCGACTACGGAATTATTGAACGGCGAAGAATATTCGTGTCTGAGTGAGGAGTTCAAACAAGAATTAGCGTGAGTACCGAAAATCCATAATTACCGGTTCTTCGATCCTACTCGCTACACCCACGCGCTTCAATGATGAAAAGCCAATGGCAAATAATCAATTTCGACAGGACCTTCTTGAAAACCATCTCGCGAAAGATAACGCGCCTACGGCCGAGCGCGTCGAACAAGGCGCGGGTCTGCTCGCAATTGGAACGTCTGACGGTCTCCCAGCTCGTCGAATTCATACACACGTGCAAAGAGAAGTACATGCGAGCGAAGATTGAACCGGGCACGGCGGTGGGCGCACTGGCCGCCCAGAGCATCGGCGAACCCGGCACACAGATGACCCTCAAGACCTTTCACTTTGCCGGTGTCGCCTCGATGAACATAACGCAGGGTGTGCCCCGAATCAAAGAGATCATCAATGCCAATCCGAAAATCAGCACGCCCATTATCACCGCGGCACTCGTAAGTTTCTTTTCTTCTCGAAATTTTTCATTTATTTATTTTGATCAATTTCACAAGTCGAACATATAAAAGTGAAGAAAATAAAGATTTTATTAGTATTGTACTGACGATTGAAAAAAAAAGAGTAATTTCTTACCGTCCAACGATTCGGCGATAGGAAAGCGACATGGACGCGGAGTTTGCTCGTCGCGTCAAGGGACGGATCGAGAAAACGACACTTGGCGAAGTGACCGAGTACATCGAGGAAGTTTATCTGCCCGACGATTGTTTCCTCCTCATCAAACTTGACATCGACAGGATAAATCTGCTCAAGCTCGAGGTGGATGCAAACTCCATTCGTTACTCGTGAGTTCTGACTCTTTTTTGCTTTGTTTAATGTTCGTATCCTAACTTTATTTTACAGTTTTTTTTATAAATATTCGTCAGGTTATGCACGTCGAAGTTGAAGCTAAACTCGAAACTCGTGAACGTGCGGGGTGACTCGATAATAACGGTGAATCCGAGCAAATTGAAGCACAGTTTGAATTACGCGTTGACGCAGCTGAAAGAAATGGTGCCGAATGTTGTCATCAAGGTACTCCAAACAAGACTCAAGCAATTTGTTTTCTGTAAAAAAAATCGCAAAAATCGCTTTTTTCGGATTTTTTTATGAACTATTAAAACACCCTATCTTTGAATTTTTAGCATATATTTATCAACATTTTCACAGTCCCTCAGAATTTTATCAAACAAAAACGAGTTGAATCGACTTTACACTGTTCGGAAGGTACTCATGTGTAAAAAATAGTTGGTTGACGGCTGCTATGGTTGCAGAGGTTTTGCTCATCTGAAAATCAAAAATCAAACGGCACTTTAATTTGTAGACCTGGAGCTATCGCCGAAACTAGTAAAGTACAAATATCGAAAATTGAATTTTTGGCACGGTTTTTAAAGTTGAGTTCCAAGTTTCGTCATTTTTTTCCAACTTTTTCAGCTTGAAAAAGCTATGGCAGATATCAGAAATATTCTGCTTTCGGTGAGAACTATAGATGTGCTGACTATACCATACAAAATTGAGCGAAATCCGTTCAATCGTTTTTGAAATATCATGGAAGCCAATTTGAGAAATACAGTTTTGAGAAAAACGCGTTTAAAAGTTCAAGTACGATTTACACAAAGAAAATGTTGACTCTCCATTAGTCTGCTATGCCGGGACCATATAATACGCACACATTTTTTGCAATTTGTGCAAAGAACTTTTTTCGAATTTTTGGACTTGTCATATGTGACGACCGCCCAAAACGAAAACGTAGTGATATTTTTTTATTATGTAATTTTCATTTGAGCTCGCGTATTACAAAATTTAAATGTTAAACAATATTGTAAGAAATCGCAAGATGGTATTTTTTCCTATATTACTTGCATTTTGTATAAATATTTAAATGTAACTTGTTATACATATTTATTTATATTTGTGCATGGAACACTGCTTGAAAAAATTTATGGCAGACATTCTTTTCCCGAAAATCAAAGAGATTGACGAAAATTGAAGTTTTTTTTCCCAACCTGAAGAGGAAGATTATCGTAAAAACACACCTTTTTGAAGCAAGAACTTGCAGCTTAATTTCGACGAAATTTGGCCAAACGGTGAAAAAAAATCTCAGCCATCATTTTTCTTCAGTACAGTGTATTATTTATTTGAATACAGCCGAGCTCTATCATAATCAATGAATTAATGCATAAATCTCTAAAACGTTACGTTTTTTGGCAACTTGCCCTCCACTTTGTATTTCTCATTTTTCTTCACTTTTCAAAAATGTCACGTAGGGCTTGCCGACGGTCGCCCGCGCGGTCATACACAACGACGATTCGAGCGGGAAGACGAGATATAAGGTTTTCGTCGAGGGTGACAACATGCGCGAGGTTATGGCGACTCCTGGAGTTCTGGGCTGCAAAACGACGTCAAACAACACGATCGAGGTAAACCTTGCGTCCTTCGTTTCCCTCAATTTTCCAAATATTATTCGTAGGCCTTTTCGGGCTTGTTTATAAATGAACAAACATAATTTTTTTTAAAATGCGCCTAGAGAATAACGACAAAACTGAACGAATAAATTCGCTGCTCTTTAACCAATATTACAAAGTATTAAAAAAAATCATGCGAAATTTGCGCCCTTTTTATATCTGCCCTTTGAAGGCGTTCAAATTTTTTCTTTCCTCTTAGATGAATAAATTCGTAGATAAATTCTCAGATAATAAGATGAACCTTAGAAAATAAATTCATTATTACAATTGTCCTCCGTCTTTTCCATCAAGGTCTTCAAGACATTGGGCATCGAAGCGGCGCGAGCGACGATCATGACGGAGATTAAGTTGGTAATGGAGAACCACGGAATGAGCATAGATCGGCGGCATCCGATGTTGGTGGCCGATCTAATGACGAGCAGGGGCGAAGTCCTGGGCATAACGCGTCAGGGTCTCGCTAAGATGAAGGAATCCGTTCTCAATCTTGCCTCGGTAAATATAAAAATCGAAGAAATTAAACATTGTATTGTACACTTTTCGTCGATTCGGCAATATTTGATGCGTTTTTTCCTTACATTAAAAACAAAAATATAATTTACTTGTACGAACAGTTTGAAAAAACGGCCGATCATCTCTTCGACGCGGCGTATTATGGCCAGAGGGACGCGATATGCGGAGTTTCCGAGTCGATAATTATGGGAATTCCGGTCCCGGTTGGCACAGGAATCTTCAAGCTACTTCACAAATATCCTTTTTTGATACTCATCATTCGTGTGTGCATGTGTATATATGTATATACTCGTTTGCGGAAAATTCTTCGAAAACAATTGCCTGAATGACAATTTCTCTAATATAATTTTCAGAGTGAACAATATCCCGAACACAGTTTATCGAACGGAGAACTTCTCGTACACAATTTACTGAATGAACAATTTCTCGAATGGATAATTTCCCGAATTTGTTTGTTTTTTTGTTAGGGTTGTTCATTCGGCAAATTTTTTATTCGAGAAATTGTTTATTCGGGCAATTGTTATCGAGAAATTGTCATTGGGCAATGGTTTTTCAAGAAAACTTCCGCAACGCGTATATACTACCGGCAGATACAGTATGCTCCCGAACTTTTCATCCCACCGTGGAGAATTCGAAAAGTGACGCATCCGTATACTTTTTCTGCCAATAGTGAATGTCCGTATTTATTGTTTTCCTTAAAACTGCTTACATCGGACAAGGAAGAACCCCAGGAGCGGCGCCTGGTCTTCGATGATCCGCAGTTTCACAAAAAAAATCCAAAGTCCTCGAAAAGTTGAAGGCATCGGGGCACGGGGCCACCAGTGAGGGACCGAATTCACTCGTGATGAGGCGCACACACACGAAAGGGAGAGAGAGAGAGAGAGAGAGAGAGAGAGAGAGAGAGAGAGAGAGAGAGAGAGAGAGAGAGAGAAAAACCTTGGCGACAATTAGGAAGATTGTCTATCGGCGATTGTTTCGCGACGCTTAGCTGTACGGGTTCTATCTTGGAAACGAACAGACAAGCAGACTCTTCACGAGACCTGGGAGAAAAAATCTCGGCGAGCTTCAATCACATTTTTTTTCTTTTTATTTTCAATTACTTCCCTATATATTTATGTATATTTTGCGGTGTTTTTTTCTTCGCGTAGAAAATCAGCGGTAAAAATGGAGAAAAGAAGAAAGAAAAAACAAAAATCCATAGCACAAAACTAGAAATCAACGAAATAAACTGAATACAATGTTTACCAAGTTCCTTTTTTGCTTTTGTTTTGGCAGTAAAAGCGTTCGTTCCTCGTGTAACAAAAATATCTCCGAGTTGCGTTATCTCCTGGAGTGCAAGTGGAGCTAAAGTCGGGAAATATATATGTATTTATATATCATATTTCATATGATACATATTGTATTATATAATCATTATTATTTATATATTTTAGTATATAAGCTATATGTATATGTAAATATATATTTACACACACGCACACACACACAAACATATATAATGTAAAAGTTATTGGTAAAAAATACATAGATAATAATAATTATACAGTATATATTATATATACATCAACAAATTATTGCGTCTATTTATTACTATATTTTCATTTTTATCATACACTGGTGGGAAACGGCTGTCGGGATTCGGCTCCGGCGGTACTTCGCGTTAAGCAGCGTTGTGCATGGCCGCCATTCGGAGCGGTGACCGCTTAATCGTGCACCGGTTGGCGCAACAACCAGTCAGCGAAAGGCCAATACTTCTGAGACATTGCTGTAGATACGCGAGTTAAAACGAGTCTGTGCAGCAGAAAATGAGAAGAATATGTGGACGTCTCTAGCGGTACGGGTTTTCCATAGTTTCCCCGCATCCTCCGAAAATGCGGTATTGTGTAGTTTAAGACGGCTGTGGACGCAATGGAACGTGAGGTTAGATGAGAAAAGTGTGAGTAGGGAGAGATAAGAAAGTCTCCAAGTGGGATCGGATGTGTATATATACACATCCGGTCCTTATTGGAGACTTTCTTATATATATATTATGTCATGGCTACGACTCGTGGCGGCGCAGAGCGTCTAACATAAAACGCTTCTACTGTGCTGTTGAGAAAAAGTTGTAAGTGATACTCAAAAGGACGTATGTAGTATGTTTACGATACGGCTGAATTACTTTATTCGATTCAACAAATAGACGAGAGTGGAATAATTTTCGTGGTAAAAAAATCGTTCGGAAATTCGGCCGAATATTATGAGATCTCAAGATTGACTAGACGGGTCGGAAAATGATCCAAACAAAATCGATAGGAAAGAAATCAAGTTTTATTGATAAAAGGTCATGAGATTTTCGATTCGTCGCCGCGTTTTCGCGTAACGTCGATTCACAGTTGAAAAGTCATCGGCTAAAGCCCATCTTACTGTATAAAGGGTCGCGGCGTGTTCGTCAGTGTCAGGGTTTCGATTTTTTTTTTCTCGGCGTCGAGACACTGTCGCGTCTCTCGAGATATATATATATATATACACTGCCGACCAAAAGTTTGAGTACACCAGTCGAAATTTCTTGCCGCACTAGAAGTTAGATAGCGGATGCAAAAATAAAGATAATCAAATTTCCCAGGCGGCGTTTTAAAAACGACCAATTTATCTTGATTTTGCTTTTTTTTAAATGGCTATTGTTCAGCTTTTTTTGCACGTCTAGAACTGCGTCTAAACATTTTTCAAAAACATGTTTTTTTTTGGTAATAATGCAATACTGGCGTGAAAATAATCATACGAAACTTTCTAAAAAACGAAAATGTAGGGTTTGATACCCTCTTTCAGTTTGTCATGGGCAAAACGAGCGAAGAAATTCGCCAGAAGTTATGCGGGCAGTTCTAGACGTAAAAAAAAGCTGAAAAATAGCCATTTTCAAAAAGGCGTACCGAGCCCAAAAAAGATGGTAAACAAAATGTTCTAAAAAGGCAAAATGAAGGTAAATATGTCCTCTTTAAAACGCCGCTAGGGAAATTTGATTATCTTTATTTTTGAGTCTGCTATCTAATTTTTAGTGCAGCAAGAAATTTTGACTGAAGTACTCAAACTTTTGGCAGGCAGTGTATATAACTAGAAACGTTACTAGGAAGTTAAGGGAGTAACTGGAGAGCTACATTTCGGAGTTCACGTTACGGTACCGCTTTATTGATATATTGTCGACATATCGATTCACTTTCCATGATTTTTCTTTAGTGTGCGTTCCCATTTTATGGGATTTCTCTATTTGCACCGTTTTTTTCCTTCATATCCTCCTCTTCGAGTCTTCGGGAAACAAAACGGAAAAGAGCAAGGTTCGTTAGCTCTGAAGCTTCTAGTTGGCTCAGATTTTCTCAACAGAGCCATGCAGTATGAAGAATTTGTTTTTTTCTTCGTTCCAAATATTACGTTTTACGAATATTCGGGGGCGCGCCACAACGCCGAATTAAAAAAAACCCTTGGAACTTCAAAAGTCTACAGATGAAACAACACGAGGCTAAGTTTTGTGCGATTCAATGGAAATCTCCTTGAGAAATTCCGTGAACAAGCGATCCTTCTCCAATTTCTCCGGGGTGAGCAGTAGAATGGCCGTTTTGTAGACGTGAAGAACCTCGTAGGACTTGGGCTCCTCCCTCGTGATTTCGACGAAGAAGCTCTTGAGTCGCGCGACCGAAACGTCGTAGACGTTGATCGACTCGCGCTGGCAATAATCCCACCAGAGCTTTATCGGCTTTTGATAGCGCTTTACCGCGCCCGCGTTGCACGGCCAGGACAACAAGAGCTCCTCGTGCACGCCGTGAAGGGCGCGGGCCTGCTTGAGAATTTCAACGATGCCCGGAAATACGTCCGGTCCCTCCCGCTGCAACGATACAAATTCGACGCTTTTTTTTCTCTTCTACAACTTGATCGCAAGTGCGCTTGCACGAAAATTGCCATCTTTCGGATTCAGCGGAACAAACGGAATGGGTTAAAAACAGGTGAATAATAGAAACGGCATCAAATTCTTGCGGGTACATGTTGCAATTGCAAGCGGAAGTTGGGGTTGATACAAGTTGGCACGATGAAATATTTCGAGGGGGTAAACCGAACAGTGAATGGACAAAAGGTTATTTACATTCAAAATCAGTAAAAAAATGAATTGTCGATAAAAAATCGAATCACTATAATTTAGCAAAAAAATCACGTCACAATTAAAACCGAGTTTTCAGTGTAATATCGAATTTAACACGGAATTTTTCTAGTTAGTGCTACTTGCAGACCGCGCAACTTAGTTAAGATACGGCTGTGTAGGGGTTAAAAATGCGAAAAAAATGGTTTTTATTAGTTTTGAGGGTAAGTATTACATTCATTACTTGAGAAAGAATTAATTTTTGATTATTTGTCAAAATTTTAAATAAGATTATATAAGTTAAGATATGACAATGTATATTTTATTAAATGTTGTCCTAAAATCAATTCATTTGTTTTTTTCTATTTTTGGCAAAACTTTAGTTTCCATTCCTCTGTGGAAACAAACTTTGGTAGTTTTTTTGAGCATTAAGATGCAAAAATGCTTTGTTTGTTTTCTACGAAATCATGATGACGAATATAATACTCATATTTATAAGAGCATTATAAATATGAGTATTATTTGAGATCACTATGCAATACAGTGATCTCCGAATCTAGCATTTAATAGAAAATAATCGTTTTGCTTGACAGCGTTAGTGTATACTACACGTCCAATAACAGGCGCCTGAGCGTCCATTTACTGGTCTTTTCGTCAATTCACTGCCGATTTAGCCACTTCGTTACTTATCTATCAATTCCTTCAATATTATTTGTTGCAAGTACTTGAAATATTTTTGTCTACTATCAGAATAATATCTTTTGGTAGCTCTAGCCATTGAAAAATTCGTTTCGATGATATTTCCATTTTACAGTTCGTCTGAGTCTTACAGTGTCGTCATTCGGCCATTCACTAGTCGGTTTACCCTAAATCAGAAAAAAATGTTTCAAACAAAAGTTTGACAGTTATGAGGAACAAAATTTGTAATGTCGGATATGTTTTTTAGTGGCAATTTTCAAGGTTATTTCAAGGTCAACTCGACTTTTTTAAATGGGAAGTAATATTTCTTACTATCAAAATAATTTTTCACGTAACAAAATAGGTTACCTTTTCTTTGAAACTTGTCCTTCTCTGACTTCAATTTTTCAAGATACTCCAATAATTTATCGATTTAATACGTTAAACATTTTATATATAAAATCTTTAAAATATCTTAAAGAATTGAAGTAAAAGAAAAAAGTTTGTTCGGATTTATTTGGGTTTAATATTTAATATATTTAATATTTAATGTATTTTAAAAATATAACCCGTATATAAAAATATATTGTTAATATTGTGTACTGTTTATCGGGATTTGTATAAATATTCAAAATATCGAGAGACAGAGAAAAAAACTGTACCTTTTTCTTCATCCGGTACTCTTCGTCGGTGATGCCGCACAGGAGTCTCTTAACCCTCTGGGACGTGGTTTCCTCGTCCGGGGATTCGAAGCTCATCGGATCCCTCGTGGTCGAATTGTTTCCGAGGTGTCTCCCCGGCTCCTGGGGCTCTCCGGCTCGGTTAGACCGCAATTCTCTGCGAGCCGTGAATTCATTGGCCGTTTCCACCAGTTGGCCGTGTTTCTTCAACGGGTCGCTGTCCCCCCGTCGCGGCGTATATTTGTTCGCGGATTTTCCGACCGCATTGTTCGGGGTCCTCGGATGGTCGCTGTCGGGCCTGTGAGCGAGCAGGGCTCTTTTGCTCGTCGTGTGATGATGATGCAAATGCGTGAAAATTTTACCGGCATCCGTTAGACTCTCGACCACAGCCTCTATTTGTTTGGACGAAACGCCGTGTCGATCCCTCAGGGCGGAGAGTGCTGTTACAATGGCGCTTATTCCTGTGCTGAGTTGATCCTGCATCTCGGCGTGATAAGTCGCTTTCTCGGTCGTTGCGACGGCGGACTTGGCTACTTCCGGTACGAGATTGGGGCCTTTTTTCTCAGCCGCATCAGCCTCCTCGAAAAAGCCACAATTCCTTACCGGCTCGTATTTCTTCTTTAGCTTCATTCTCGTCTCGTTCAGGAGACCTGTCCAATTAGGGTATCGGTCAATAAATATGTACTCAAAAACAATACGTGAATACGTCAGATTTCTCCGCAGGGTCAGATCGCCAATTGCACTATGACGAACTGTACCGCTGCGTATTAACTTTTTAGAATATTTTATTTAACTTGACTTTCTGTGAGATGCAAAATGGAAAACGAGATTTCACCCACTTCCCGACTACTTATGTTAAGACTCTGAAATTTTTCAAACATACATTTAAAAGATGACAATGCATGATTCAACTTGAAAAATATATATATATTTCCATAAAATGTTTAACTCTTCATGTTAAATTAGCAATATTGAATTATCCATGTAAAATCTCACTAACGCATACTGACAAATTCGTAGCCGACTGGGTTTGTATGTGAAAAGTTTATATGCAGCAATTAGTCGTCAGTTCAATCCCAATTGCAGTCTGTTTTTTTTTACAAGCATCCCATGTTCCTAACGTACAAACTCGTAAACTAGTAAACTACTAGTAACAACTAACTAGTAAACGCAATTAAAGACTGAAAAATAGAAAATAGTTTATATGTAAAAAAATAAGCTTTTATTTAATGTACTAAAAAGTAGAAAAAAATGTTTTTTACCAAATTACCTATATGTGACTATAAATAACAGCTTGGGGGGGGGGGGGGGCTCAAAATTTATACATACAATCTTCAATTTACATAAATCCGTTAACATATCAACCTTATTTAATTTGCTATAAAATATTTACAATACCAAATGACTTATTTTTGGACTCGGTGCCAGCCTAGAACGAGAGATTGATGTTACGGAAGAAACGAGATTGCAAATTAAAAAAAGACTGCAGATCCAACTGTAGATGTCAAAAATAAGTCATTTGGGCCTGCGAAGATTTAGATAACAATAATTTTATATATTTTTATTACTAGCTTACAGCAGGAGTTTACAAAGCTTTCTTTAGCTGTGATCAACCCATATAGTTTTAGTTTAGTACTACCTAAGAACCAAGAAAGAAACAACCATTACCTACTTAAATATCTCGTTTTAAAAAAACGTTAATTGATCATATGTACGGAACCCTCATACGGCAAGACCCGAGTCGCACTTGGCCGAGTTTTTTTTTCTACAGCTTGCCATTTTTGTAATTTACAAAATTTAAAAAAAATCCCTGGTCATACGAAACTTTCATTATCTTACTGAAAGTACGATTTTTCATTTTTCATTTCCAATGAGCCTAATTACCAGAACCTCCTACACCATTGGCTATGCGGCATATTGGCACTTTGTTTAAACAACTTTATTTATAAAGATTTATCAATTTAAGAAACTTCAAAGTTGTCAAGACTGCATATTAATTGTGTGTAAAATCCCGACCGCCTCGTCCCGATACTCTCATCAGAAAAAAATATTGGAATGTGCTGATTTTTGGGCCCCCAGATAAAAAGAGACCCGTCAAATACTCTACCTTCTTTCAATATTCGTCTCCACTCCTCGGGCATCGCATAATTGCCTTCGTCCTGTCTCTCAGGGACCTCAATCGCCAAATTGGACTGTGGGGCGTCAGGCTCCTTGTGCTCTTCACTGGGCACCGCATAAACAATT
The DNA here is from genome assembly GCA_951751655.1 of Ophion costatus. NCBI lineage: Eukaryota > Metazoa > Arthropoda > Insecta > Hymenoptera > Ichneumonidae > Ophion > Ophion costatus. The sequence goes on from OX632367.1 coordinate 18,185,216, forward strand.
TTGGCCGAGGTATCCGCCGTATCTTTGCAGTGCCACGCGTCGATGTCAAAGTCCGATGCGAGTTCGTAGCGCAGCATGCCGTGGTTGAAGTCCTTGGAGGTCTGGTTTTTGGGGTCGCCAGGATGTTGGAGCGCAACTGCGTGATCGCTGCCCGTGTGCAGCATGTTGAAGCCAGGCTCCATGATCTTGTTGGGGTTCGTCCGGTTGTGATTGGCTCCCGAAGTTGGAGACTTGACCGACGCTTCGTCGACGACGAATTCGTCGCAGTTCCACTCCTTCATCTCCAGGATCGAGTACTGCGAGATTTCGTTTGGGGTTAGGTGGAATCGTACTCGCGAATAATTTCGACCATCTCGTGGTAACGTTGACGTGTGGGGGATCCTTACCTCGAAGTCGATCCACCCAGGTCGAGCAAGGAATTCAAACCGTTGTCGTTGCTCTTTACCAGCCACGTTTGACGTTTATTCTACCCCGATCTTGCTACTGTCCCTTTAAACTGGATTTCCTAACCTCATTTCCGGTACTAGGAGCTTTATTGGTACTACCAATTTCCCCCGCCGCTATTGCCCCGCGGCCACTCGTTTTATTCACGTGAAGCCTACAATCACTGCCGAGGCGCATCGCGCGTTAATTATTTCCATATGCAGGAAGTAATTCGAGGCAAACAATAACAAGCCATGTCAAGTATCGTTCGCATTGTTATTGACGGACGCGATGGAATCGCGCACGTAGTGTGTCATGGCGGAGTTGCAAAGCGGCGGCGGTCATCCGGTTGCGAGAACCGGAAGTGCGGTGAGCTTGTGTACAAAAGTGGCAACTATCGCTATTTGCAGAGGTTCGCAAGCTCAGCAGACTTCCGGTTCCCTCAACCAGAAGTGCCATCCGACGCTCGTGCTTCCTAATTATTTATAACTTTCATATCACAAGGTCGTATATTTTTTTTAAACCATGAGCACGCGCCCATAGCTGTAGAAAAAAAGAAACAAAAATCATAACTCCGCATAGCGTGCGCGCGATCCGAGCGCAAGCATCGTAACCATGGAATCTTCGCCATTTGTTTGATCCAAATTAACCGTTTCCCGGAGTCCTCAACCCCTCCGCGGTAACTGCGTTGGAAAAGTAAAACATTGTTTTTCGGCACTCTGCCGCATGCGACAATTTCGTCAAGGGCTCGCGACCAGCGGACTCCATCTTAAACATTTTATACGCATTTACGTCGAATTTTTTGGAAGAAACAAAAAAATTCTCGTTGACATTCCCGTCGTAGTTGCGTACATATGTATTTTTAGGAACAGTGAAACGAAAAGAAGAAAACGTCAGTTGGCATCGTCATGGTTAATCAGCGCGAATTTTGGAAAGAGGTGCGAAAAAACAATCCGAAATACAATAAGAAGCCGCGAGTCGTGCCGGCTTTCACAATTCAGGCTATGCAGGTGAGAATCATTTCACAAATCAATTCGCGACCGTTCGATAATGCACGATATTTTAATTGTTCGGCTGGTTCGTTGTTGTTCAATTTTATGTGAAAGGAAAAGAGTTTTGCAAGTAGTACGTTGTATTTTAATATTGTTTCATTTTTTCATCGTCAATTTAAATTTATTACAGCCAACTAATAACTGATCAATCAATTAATTAAAGTTAATTTGTCTCGCAGACCACGATTTATCGACTAATCTGAGTGCGAAATATCACTATTAATAATTATAATGGTGATAATAATAATCCAACTTCAAAATAAGGCATAAAAAATTGTGTGCGAGACGAATTAATATTACCAAATTAATTGTGCGCATTACTAAATAGTTGCAAATAAATAAATAAGACAATATTGATTTTTAAACGCGCCTTTCGCAAAGCTCTTTTCGTTTCACATAGAATTGAGCGGCAAAAAACAAGAACAATTAAAATATCGTCATATTTCATGATTATCAAGGGACTAATTTTATTTATTATTATTATCGTAAAAGTAATGGTAACATATTAATATTACTCAAGGAGAACAACAATAATGATAAGACTAATAGGTTAATTTTCCAATTATTATTAATAATCTTATAATTATAAATCTTATCATGATTGTTATTATTATCAAGTAATATTATTATCAAAAATGTTCTTATCATTAATTATATGATTTTCATTATTGGTTTGAATGGATTATAATTTTAATATTGGTTATTAACGTTTCATTGTTATGCCTTTCACTTTCAAATTCCATTTGATCGAAGGAAAACACTGTAGTGGCCAAACCGCCACGCTGCGGTCTCTTCAAGCCGATAAAACCGAAGCCCTCCTCGTTTCGCAAGTTTTACGAACGCGGGGTATTTCCGGTATCGATGGACAGCGACGGTACAACAATAACGTGGAAAGTGAACATCGAGGATTTGGACTTTCACCATTATTTGCCGATGTTTTTCGATGGTTTGACGGAAACTGAGCCACCGTACAGTTTCCTTGTGGAACAGGGAATTACGGACATGCTGGAGCACGGGGGATCCAAAGTCTTGCCGGTCGTGCCTCAATTGATCATACCGATAAAGAGTAATTACTAGTTGGAGAATTCAAAGAGGGTGCAAAGCGAATAAATTTATATGATAAAAGAATATTTTAAAATAATAAGCTTTTATTTAATGTACTAAAAAGTATAAAATAATTTTTTTTTACCACGTCACCTATATGTGACTATAAATAAAAGCTAGCGGCGCTCAACTTTTTAAATGTTTAATAAATGTGATCAATTCAGTTTCGTTAACCGTATTTAATTTGGCACAATAAATAGAGAAAACATTATTATCACACATTTATACTCAGTTTCAGTTTCAATTTCAATTGAGGTCATCTAAGGTTATTTTACAGTAAATTAAATACAATTGTTGTTACTCGATTTATGTGAATCAAAGATTATGTTTAAATTTTGAGCGCCTTAAGCTTTTATTCATAGTGACATATAGGTGACTTGGTGAAACATGTTTTTTTACTTTTTTGTACATTAAACAAAAGCTTGTTTTCTAACTTATTTTAACTTACTTTTACATATGAATTTTTTTCTACTTTTTAGTCTGTAATTGATTTTACTAGTTAGTTGTTACTAGTACTTTACGAGTTTGTCCGTTAGCAACATGGAATGCTTGTAAATAATAAGAAAGACCGTAATTGAGATTGAACTTACGACTAATTTCTTCATATAAACTGTTCACATACAAACATAGTCGGCTACGAATTTGTTTGTATGAGTTAGTGAGATTTTATACGGATGACTAGATATCGCTAATTTTACATGGAAAGTTAAAAAATGTATGAAGTTTTTGTTTGACTTGAATCATGCATTGTCACCTTTAAGATGCATGTTTGCAAAATTTCAAAGCTCTAAGTCGTCGGGAAGTGGGTGTAACATCGATTTTCTGTTTTGCACCTCACAGAAAGTCAAGTTAAAAATAAAAGCTTGTAAAAAATCAAATGACGTTATTCTTGCAGACGCGCTCAACACAAAAATTCCCGAAATAATATGCGTGACAATGAGAGTTTTGCAGCGTTTGGTAAAGTCGGGTGACTGCATTGGCGAAGCTCTGGTACCGTATTTCCGGCAAATATTGCCGATTCCCAATCTGCTCAAAGATCGCAACGGTGAGCATTTTCAAACGTCTGCCATTCTTGGTCATTTTTTTTATAAAGAATTGCCCGTTTGATTTTTTGCCCCCCGAAATAATTGAGGACCATTTTACGATTTTACGTACCCCCTTTTTTCCCCCGTACTTTTTGTAGTGAATCTCGGCGAGGGTATCGATTATTCGCAACAGAAAGGAGAAAATCCGGCGGATCTTATACAAGAAACGCTGGAGATGCTCGAGCAGTACGGTGGCGAGGATGCCTTCATTAATATCAAATACATGGTCCCTACTTACGAGTCCTGCATAATGAACTAGTCGGATTCGCGTTTCCCGCGAATTCCGACAAGCATCTACCCAAACATTTAGTTTTTCGACGAATATAATCAAAGCTTCAACGATTCTCAACTCGGGCATCTCCGTCCGTCGAACGAACCCGATCTCTCATTTTAAATACCAACAAGCCGGTTTTTCTCTATACATAATTTTTTCCACTCTGCTGAGCTATTACTCCAAAAAAATACGCAGAAATCTTTCCTACCCTCCAACTTTATTGTACATTGTTGTAAAATCGAGGCTCGGAACTCCGCGTGAACGCGAAATAGCAAGAGGACGTCGGAAGAAAGAATAAAAACGATCGGTCACGAATGGTACTTTGTGAAAAAAAATCTTACGGATTCTTTCTTCGAATTTCCATATTGAATATATCGCACACTTCACTCTCGACGCACTCGCGTACTTGCAGCATTGTGCGCAGCGTTATTTTCCAGCATCCTCCTTCAAGGTCACCGTTCTATTGAACACGAGCTAAAAATAAAGGAGACAAAATTGTTGGAGTTGTCAAGTTCTTTTTTTTTAATCTCATTTAGTTACTAGAAATTGTACATAAATACTGAGGTAATCTAGTTTTAAAAAATGAATACGATATCATTTAGTAAATTTTCTAAATACAGCATCAAGATATATATTGCAAACCAGTGGTCGTGTTAAAAAATATATTTTAACGTTAAAGCTAGAGCAGCACAATTTGAAAAAAGCAAACTCCGATTTAAAAAATGAAACTCAGGGTTTCAAAGAGCCAAGAATGGAATCCAAAAAAGAGTTTCAAATTAGTGACAAAAACCCCGAAATACAACCTTGCTGGGCGAGGTGTCCGGATCAACGGAGAAGAAGCCGAGTCTTTCGAATTGAAATTGCGTGAAGGGTTTGGCCAACGAGATCAAACTTTCGTCGATATATGCGACGATTTCCCGCTTGCTCGCCGTATTGATGTCGCTCAAAAATCCATTCGGCACTTGATTCGTATCCTCGGGATTCTTGTGATTGAATCTAGAAGCAATCGTCACCGAATCAGATAAAAACAACCAAACCTACATTGGAGAAAAGAAGAAGAAGAAAGACAAAAAACCGCAAGTTTTTTATACAGACTGTGTGTCTACTCACAGTCGCTCGTAGAGCCTGGCCGAGGCGAGTTTCGGCATCGACACCCAGTGTATGAAAGCCTTGGGTTTATTCTTTTCCGAAACGGGCTCCTGTTTCACGCTCAGATTCGTTATGTTGCCGCTCGAGTCTTTGTCAACATTGCACAGGGTGAGCACGACACCGGCGTGTTTCAAGCCGACAGATTGCTTCGGCGTTAGACGACGAAAACCTCTTTCCTCTTGCTGCAAAAATCAAATAAAATAAGAAAAACAAACAAACAAATCTTCGCGAATTCGGGGAAAATTTCGAGTAAATATTCAAATGATTCGTTTGAACGTCTTCTCCGATCTAAGAAAAAAAAAACAGTTCGACAGAAACGTCCATCATTTTAACTAAAAATCAATTGTCAATTATTCTAATAAACTTTTATTGTATTTTATTTATTCATTGAAGTTTTGCTCTCAAAATGATTCGATATTTACTAGGTAGAATATTATAATTATTAATAAATGATATCATTATTGTTTTAAATAAATTGTAATTTGCGTATTGACTGCAACTCATACCGGTCACTTTTAATACTCCTAAACAATATTATATATTTATAAATAATTATGAATTTCTCCACAGAATATTTGATCGTTTTGAAAATGAAAATGAAAATTCAAAAGAAAAGAAAAACAAACATACTTATATCTTGGATAATAAGGAAGTGAACGTGATATTATAACTTGGCAAAAAGAGCACTCGGAGCACCTGGCAAATCTGAGCTCACCTCTTTGAAGTCGGAAGCCTCGATGTATACGACCTCGGAAAAAGTGATCGAGTGCTGGCCCTTCTCCGGGTCGTTGGGAAAATCGGGTACTCCGAGAACGATCGGATCGTCTTGGGGGAAATTGACGATTGTCACTTTGATAGGATCGAGGACGGCCATGTGTCGGGGAGCCGAGGTGTTCAAAACGTCCCGTACCGCGGCCTCGAGATTTCCGGGATCGACGACGGCCTGAGCTCCCGTTACGCCCATTTGGGCGCAAAAATTGTTGATCGCGAGGGGTGGGAAACCCCGACGGCGCAATGCCGTGAGCGTGAACAACCTGCGTGGAAAATAATAATAATAATAATAATATAGCAATAATAAAGTGAACACTAGCAAAAAAGTAATAATAATATCTTTGTAATAAAAATAAATTAACAATAGAGAGATACACTAACAACAGTTAATAATACATTAACAATAGTTAGATACACTTACAACAAAATAAAAATTTTATAAAAATTTTGGATAATAATAATAATAATGAAAAGGTCCCTTTATTTCCTTGCACCCTGATTGCATTTTCCATATGCAGTCTGGTGTGTTCCTTCTCAAACCCATTGTCATTTTGGTGGATCTGGCCTGCATTCTTTCAATTCTCTCTCTCCTTTTCGACCCCCCCCCCGATTTCTACCTCATAAAGCAATCCGCTTCTTGCTATCGCCTCCGTTATTCTTAATCTGTCTCTCAAGTTCCCTATCCTCGCCCTTTTTGCAATCCTCCACGCTTCGTTGACTGCTTTCCTTATAATGCTCTCTATCATTCTTACATGTTTTTCGAAAGTGTTACCGAACAACACTAGGTACAAAATAATAATAATTTCATAAAAATAGCAAAACAGTCCTAGCAATAAAATAATAATGATAAAAAGTACGGAAACAAATGTTTTTACGTACCTCGGATCATCCCAATCGGCGACTACGCCCTCGTCGATGAGCTTGGCGATTTTCCTCTTGGATACGACGGTATAGCCGACGTTGAGTCTCCCGTATTCCCATTGTACGGGACAATAGAGCTCGAGAACATTGCAAAGCCAGTAATACGAGGATCTGCGCGATTGAAACTCTTTGGTGCACAGCGAGTGCGTTATGTTTTCGATGCTGTCGCAGAGGCAGTGAGTGAAGTCGTAAGTAGGATAGACGCACCATTGATCACCGGTGCGGTGATGGGGCGCGTACTTTATTCGATAAGCGACGGGATCTTGTTTGCCCTCCTCGAGAGTAACTTTCATACGGAGAGTCGCCTCACCCTCCTCGAGCAATCCGTTCTTCATGTCCTGATACAATGGAAAAAAGGAACGTTACTCTCGGGCAACCGTGAGGCCGGGTAGGCAGCAGCAGCGACTGAGACGGAAATTAATGGAACCTCGAAGAGTCGCAGGCTTTCGGAAGAGGGCCTGTCCCTCCAAGGGCTCGGGGCTGGATTGAATCCCTTCATCTCGTCGCTGCTCTGATGGCACACGTACGCGTGGCCCTTCTCGATAAGTTGGACCGCCCATTCGTAGAGCCGTTGGAAATTGTCGGACGAGTGAGTGATCTTGGCGGGTTTGTAGCCGAGCCACTCGACCATCTCCCGTATACCGGTGAAGAATTTTTCCTCTTCCTTTTCCGGATTCGTGTCGTCGTAGCGGAGGTAGCAGAGACCGTCGTGAGCGGCGGCGTATCTGCGCAGGTTGCAATTCTTTCATAATCTTATCGTAAGTTGAGGGCTCGTTCGAGAATAGCTGCGGATCTTGTACCCAAAATTTATGTTGATCGCTTTGGCGTGACCGATGTGCAGGATTCCATTGGGCTCCGGCGGAAATCTCGTTCTAACCAAACCCCCGGTGACCTTGAGGTGCTCCGCGAGCAAACGATGCGTGCTCGGTGTGACTACGTAACCCTCCGTCTTGTAGTTCTCGCCGGGTTTGTGAAAGTGTACTTTCGTCTTCATGAGCTCGCTTATGGTTGTCGCGGCGTCCGTACCCTCGTCGATCGTCTCCGTTGGCTTTTGCTCTGAAATGTTTGCCTTCAAAGTTCTCCATGCGTCGTCGTTTGTTGTGCGTTTGTTCGTTGGGCAGAGAAGCCAATGAAATTTACTTTAATCAGTATGCAACATACTTTCTTACGATTATTTTTTCGGTGATGTGATCATGTGGGACAATTAATTTGGGTAGAAAACATTTTTTTTGTTTGTTAAGTGCAAACGAAACATTTTTTCCAAATTTTACATAAGACAATGTTTTCCTTACGGTTTGGAAAACGTTTTGTTTTTAAATTGTATGGAAATTGTTTTTTTTCTTCGACTGTACAGAAAGTGTTTTGGTTTACAATTATTTAAGAGAATTTTACTCTTTTAACAGCATAGCATTTTTTTTCTAACGTAATAGAAAATCGCTTTTTCCGAACTTTATAGAAAATGCATTCATTTTCTCAAACTGCATAAAAAAACGTTTTCTCTCTGACTATTCAGATAACCTTAGTTTGTTCTAACAGCACAGAATTCTTATTGTCTTTTTAATTGTATAGAAAACCTTTTTCTTCTAGCTGTATAGAAAACAACTTTTTTCAACTGTATGGAAAAAATGTTTTTCTCTTTTAAAAGTATAGAGGACATGTTTTTTTCTTCTATTTAACTGTATAAAAAATATTTGTTTTCTAACTGCGTAGAATAGCTTTTATTTTTCGTACTAGATAGAAAATATGTCTTTTTCTCTTTCAAATGCTGGAAGCGTCTTTTTCGTAATAATATTGTCTCCTAGTCACTCACCGTTCTTCGTCTTTTTCTCCTTCTCTCCATCTTTTCCCTTCTGCTTGGCAGGCTTCGCAGTTGTTGCCAGGTCAGCCTCGGTGCGCGGTCCCAAAAGATCCAGCAGCTGTACGTCGACCTCGCTCTTTATGGCCTTGCCGTCTGCCCATTTGAGGGCCTTGCGCACCTCCTGCAAAAGGGGCCCCGCGTTGAAACGATATCTGCAATAAAACGGGGCCTGCGACAAATTCACCTTTTGCATGCTCTCTTCAATGTCCTCAAAGCAATGGAGATAATAAATTACAAGGTCTAAGCAGGGATGCTATTTGAATCTGGCTTTGCATTATTGGAATCGAACGAAAATCTATTTTTCTGTGCTTTCCTGTATTTCTTAAGCACATTTGGGCTCTAGAAGTGGTGAAATATTTTTGAAAATCTTTATTAAAAACCCACAACCAAAAAATGCGAAAAGATACTTTATATTAAAATAAAACGAAAGTGAAAAAAACAAGAGGAATTTTCGTTGTACTCAAACGATGCAAACTTCAAGACCATAAGCGGGGGAGAGTTAGAGCGATACAAAAATAGTCGCGTTACCTCTTCTCGACAATCTCCTTCTCGTGTTTCTTGACGAGTTTCTCCACCTGTGCTTCGATCTCTTCAGGGGTGACGATGATTCCGACGCCACAGGCTTCCTCGAACTTGGCAATGTCCGTGACGGCTGTGATGTTAGCCAGCAGGTAATCCAGGGCTGCGTCAACTCTCAAGGTGGTGTCCAATTTCTTCAGCCCTATGTATTTGGCCACCAGGCCGATCTTTTCGATAATTTGGATTTTGATTTTGGACGCCAGGTGGTAGAGCAAGACACCGGTCTCAGGGGTGACGGGCCCATGCTTGACGGCCTGTGGAGACGCAAGTTAATTATCTGGACGGAAATTAGCTGAGGCATTTCGTATGGTTTTTTCGATACACTTTTTTTTCCGTCGCAAACTAATTATTTTAAAAACATTGTAAAACATTTTTCGGGAATTTTAGAACATATCCACGAATCTTCTAGGATTCGATCGTGTGCAAATTTCGCGCGGCACAAAACAAGGTAATTGACAATCTCTTCAAATATTCGACTTCTCATCTCAAAATCCCACGATAAGTTGGGGATAAAACGAAAAAAAGGGGAAAACAGTTTATAGGTTAGGGCCGCTTCATCGAGCAAACCTCGCTAATTGCCGTCTTGAGATTCTTCGTGACTTGGGCATTTTTCGCAGTTTCCTTGGCCTTCTGTTCGCTAAGGCCAATCGAGGCGAACAGTTTCACGTGCTCGTCCGTCTCGTTGTTCATTTTTCACCGGCTTCACGGCTTTCCCAAAGGACGGAAACAACGAAAAAAAAGTGAGACCCGCGCGACACGGCTACCGTATGTCAAAGAGCCACGTGCTGCGGCTGGTGCGCGCGTTGGCCACTGGAGGGACGCAAGCGCGCCAAATTTAAACGCGGCATAAATTCTCGGCCCTGACGAAGTGTACAGGATTGATGTAAAGGGTAAGAGAAAAACGCGTTTAGTTTTATAGGGCGTCTTGAAATGGTCTGACATTTTTATTTAATAATAAAACGTATTATTTATTTCAAAAGTACAAATATTTTTATTTCAATATGAGGTACAAACTGGATGTTACGTGTGGAACACAATATCCGATAAATGGCCACCTCGTTAAAGTTTGCAAACATTCACTCTTTTTTTTAGTTTTAAGGCTTTCACCGCTCTTTATGTAATTTGAAGAGTATTTGGCTTCCTGATGGAAGCCACATACTCTTCGGATTCACTGTTTTGACGATTTTTTCAATAACATTTTGCCATAGTTGCAAACTAATTCCATTGATGGTGCGTCCACTTGCTTCATTGAGTTCCGGAATGGTCGGTGGATCATTGGCATACACTTTTCTTTTTAGAAAACCCCAAAGATGTCCAATGGCGTCAAATCTCACGATCTTGGTGACCAATTCACCTGGCCGCGGTGCGAGATAACACGACCATGAAACTTCGTCTGCAATAACTATGCAGCAAACAACAATTTCTATGCGTTCTCGATCGTGTAATTCTCCATGACCAAACCTCGATACTTCCTGATGCCAGTTGGCAAAGGTTAATACTCTATGTTCACCACAAAAAAAATGGCGCGCAATTAAAAATGCCAGGTAATTTTAAGACACCCTTCAGAAGCGCTACGGGCGATAAAAATCAGGTTTCTCTTTGCACATTTGTACGAAAAATTGCGGATGAATTTTGCTTCATTTCCTGCAGTCCAAAGTCGGCCAGGAAAGCTCGCGGCGTTTACGTCAATTTGTGACTTGGCCCACTTCAGCGAGATAGTATCTCGAGCGACGAAAAGTAAGTGATTTACGATACAAACACACTGTGTGCGCTTATCAGTTAAGGATGTTGAGTCCCAAATCGCAAATGATGATAAAATTCTGAAAATTTGGTATGTTTTTGTATAAAGTATTTCAGAGGTCGTGTAAAAATTTCACGACAATTAGGAAGCTCGTTATTGAGCAATTAACATTCACAAATTAAATGCTGTCTTATGGAAACTGATGTAACTTTGCAATAAGTTTTTTTTTACCTCTCAATTTTGTAATATCTACAATATACTGAAAGCAACGGGAACAAAACGAAGTTTATTGATACATTTTTTTTATTTCTTTTAAAAATTGTTCTTAACAAAATGTTAATTTTTTAATAACGTGCTTCCTAATCGTCGTGAAATTTTAACACGACCTCTTAAATACTTCATACAAAAAAATACCAAATTTTCAGAATTTTCTTATCATTTTTTATTTCAACCCTTAAGGAGGTTGAAGTAATGATGATAGAATTCTGAAAATTTGGTATGTTTTTACATGAAGTATTCAGGAGGTCGTGTAAAAATTTGATGACGATTAAGAAGCTATTTATTGAACAATTAACATTAACATGTTTCATAGGGACTCAACATCCTTAAATGTCCATTGAGTTAAGGCGATACAATCCATGTATTGTTAAGGTAGTACAAGAGGGCGTGTACAAAAACATTAAATCAAATAAAGTGTAGCGCAGACGTGCACCAAATAAATTACAATCGAAATATTTAGCACGGCTGCTGAAAAAATGTGAAAAATCGCAGGCTCTGAAATATTGAAGCGTCAGCGTTTTGTTTTTTTTTCTCGTAATTTGAATACAACCTCGAAACGCCGAGTTTGGGCTCATTCTTGCTAGTCACCATGATGCAACGGATCGTGAAGCACACAAGATCGAATAATCGCATCCACGTGCGTAGTATTTTTTATATGGTGTAAGATTAACAGAGGACCCCTTGAGATCGTATCTCGCACGCGATTTTTCGAATGATTGGTTGGTAAAAATCTCGAGGAAAAACAAAAAAAATATATATATATATATATTTGTTTTTCCTCGAGATTTTCCTCGACAATTTTATATATATATATATATATATATATATATATATATATATATAAAATTGTTCGATAACTATCGCGTGCTTCTGATAATCGGCTTTCGAGTATTGAGAACGGATTTCAAGTTAGATATGATATCGTTGAACTGTTTCCGCTGCTGTACAGATAAAAATCTTACGAAAGATATTCACACGTATATATACACATTTGGTAAGATTTTTTCATATGAACACACCCACCCAGGCACGTGTTTTGAAATTTTTACACTGAAAAAATAATTCGAGAAGGCTTTCAAACCAAGTTATTCTTTTTAGTACTTCATTCTGATGGTTATATATATATACCTAGGGTGTTTGGCGCATAAACCAACACATTTCATTGGTATTATATTTTATTAATTTTTCCACCCTTAGTCCCGATGCCCTAAGTGTCACGGTAATTAAGTTATGATTTATTGTTCGTTTTCATGCGTCGGTCCATGCGCCTAACCAGTCAAAAGTTTCCGGACACGAGATAATTGCAGAACTTCCGATCACTCTGGATAATTGCAAAATCATATTAGAATAATGTAATTCATTATATAAAGTTATGTAGTATCTTTGTAAAATAATAAATAAAATGAATTATATTATTCTAACATTATTTGGGAAATATCTGAAGTGTGCAAAAACTTTTGACCGGTAATGTATATACAGGGTGTTAGGAAGGTCGATGCAAAGCCTTAAGGGGGTGATAGGTCACCTCGTTAGGAACATATCTAACCTAAGTTGCCTTAGTCCTAAGTCTAAGAATTTCGAGTTATCATGGTAAGTATGATTTTTGGAAAATTTCCCAAAATTAGGTACTCATTCGTTTACTTCTAAATGGGACGTGTTGACTCGTCGAAAAATACAAATAAAACTAAACTAAAAGATAAAAAAAATAACAATGCAACTATGAAATTAAATTAAAGAAAAACTTTATCCGTTACCATGTACCAGTCCCTCAATATTCTCTAGTAACCGAATAATCTCGCGACTGCCAATCGAGTAAGTTTCATGCTAGTAAAAATTGACGAGTAGTTCTCGGCTCTAGTGCTCGGCTGGCGATGATTTTCTTGTACCAGGCGTAGGATCGTTTCGGCGTTCTCGTTCTGTTCGGATGGTCAAAGTCGACGCTGACGAGGCCAAAGTGTTGGCCGTATCCGTCCTGCCATTCGAAATTGTCGAGAAAACTCCAGACGAAGTATCCCCGTACGTCGCAATCGTCGCGATTCACGGCGAGGAGCAATTCCCACAGATGATCGTGAAGATAGCCAACCCGTTGATGGTCGTCGAGGCTCGAGCCGTCGTCGGCCATGCCGTTCTCCAGCACGTAAATCGTCCGACGGCCGTAACGAGCCGTTAATTGTCGAAGCAGATCGCCGAGGCCTTGGGGAACGATCCTGAGCCAGGGGCAGTTGGTGGACGGCCAACTCTCGTCGCAACTCTTTATCACACCGGAATCCTCGTACCAGAGAGTATCGTCGGACTTTGGTGCTGGCTCGGTCAGCCGAGACGTGTAATGATTGAGCCCGATGAAATCGGCAGTGCCCCGCACCCGATCGATCTCCGCTCGGCTGAATTCCGGCAGACGGGAACGCGGATAACCCTCGAGCTTACTGTTCTCGGCTATGCGGCGCTTCATCACCGCCGGATAATCGCCACTGGAGGAGAATATCGGATTCATCATCCAACCGCAATGGAAGTCGAAGTAGACGTCCGCCGATTCCGTGTCGTTCGGATACTTGGGATAGTACGACATGCACTGGAGGGAAATGCCGATTTGGCCCATCTGCCGGGGCCGATACTCCTCGTCGTACATCCGATAGACTTCGGCGTGGGCCTTGAGCTTATTGTGCATACAGAGGTAGGGGCCGATCCCGGATATGGACTTGCCTGCGACGGCGGCAACAGAATATTGTGGCTTGACATTTCGAATAGACGATCTTTTGTGTTGAGTTGTTTTCGTAGCCTGGGTCCTTGAGGGGACCAGGCATCGATAAATGTCGATCTTTTTCGGCTTTTTAGGCTATTTTAATGCATTTTTTTTTATAGGTTCACATTATAGATAGTGATATAAAAGTTGTTACACGTAATTAATACACTTTTGAAATGCATAAAAAAATCGTTTTTTTTTAAATCTAAGTCACTATTTATACACGAGAATTGTAGTAAAAAAAATGTCCTTAAAAAAATGGTACGTCCGCGTTTTTGATGAAATCTCGGAGATGGATTATCCGGAACAATTTCTTTTATATATGCAAAAATAATAAAATGGCGGACTTTTTCGAAAAACAAAAACAAAAAAGCGTGTTTTTTCACCGTTTTTGGCAACAAAAAAATTATAAATATCAACATTTAAAAAAATTCTTGATATGCGCTATACTTGTAAAGAATATGTGGTTAAAATTAAACGCCGAAAGACGTTTACAAAAAGTGCGTTTAAAGTTTGTTTGGGTTACATAAATACATAACCTTTGTTAAAATTTATTTCGAAAATGTTTTATTAAGTATAACAACTTTTATATCAAAATCTAAAATATAAGCCTATCAAAAAAATGAAAAATGATGAAAATTGCCTTTTTTTAGCGTCTAAAGTGAGAAGTCTTCTTAATTAAACACGCGTACCTGGCGCTTTTTCGCCGGTTCCGTAGGCCTGCTTGCAATTGTCCGCGAGTTCGTTTATCGTGAGGAAGAGCTTGACCCGGTCGCCCAGCTCGTTGAATACGACTCGCGCGTAATCCACGAACCACGTGACCATCATCTCGTTCGTCCAGCCTCCCATGTCCTCGAGGATGGCCGGGTGATCCCAGTGATAGATAGTGACGAAGGGCTCGACGCCCTGTGCGCGGAGATCGTCCAGCAAGTTGCGGTAGTAACGAATCCCGTCTCTGCTGACTTTGTCGGCGAAACCAGTTGGTAAAATTCGCGACCAACTGAGGGACAGACGATAAGAATCCACCCCGAGATTCTTCAGTAGAGCCAAATCCTCCTTGTACTTGTGGTAAGAGTCGCAGGCAACGTCCCCGTTGCTCCCGTCCTCAACGGGCGAGGGAACCTCATGGGTGAATCTATCCCAGATGTTTACACCCTTGTCGCTGACGTTCCAAGCACCCTCGATCTGATACGCGGAGGTGGATACGCCTAGAATGAATTCTGCAGGAAACTTCATGGACCCGTCAACCTCCACCTCCGACCTGAGAAACACAACTCCGCATTAAGGGGTCTTCTCACGTTAGACGCTTAAAAAGGCTACCTTCATCAATTTTCTTCATACGTTTATATGATAGATATTGATACAAAGTTGTTACACTTAATAAATACACTTTTGAAATACATTTAAAAAATTTTAACGTATTTATGTAACCCAAACAAACATTGAACGCGTTTTTCTCGAAACAACGTTTTTCGACGACTTGTTGATAAAATCTTCGAAACTAAAGAAACGATCCTCATGAAATTTTAGCCCCATATTCTTTAAAACTATAGCTATAGCGCATATCAAGGATTTTATTAAATTTTGACATTTACTATTTTTTTGCCGAGAAACGGTGAAAAAACACGCTTTTCTTGTTTTTTTTTCGAAAAATGTCCGCCACTTTGTTATTTTTGCGTATATAAAAATCGTGTGATATGCGCAACAGCGATTAATATAGTGAATCTAAAACGATTTGATTTTTTTTGTTTCGGATGATCCGTTTCCGAGACTTCATCAACAGCGCAGACCTACAATTTTTTCGGACATTTTTTTACTACCATTTTCGTCTATAAATAGTGAATTGAATAAGTAAACATTTTCTTTGTTATGTATTTCGAAAGTGTATTTATTAAATGTATCAACTTTTTATCAGTATCTATAATATAAACCTATCAAAAAAATTCATGAAAATGGCCTGTTTTTAGCGTCTAAAGTGAGAAGAACCCTTAAGGTACGAGACACCTTTAGCCGAGGCATCATTGGCTGATTTTGTTTTCAAGGCAGGAAACCAGTTTAGTAGTCCGGTTTTTAAGTGATTTTCATGATTAAAAAAAGATAAGGAATGAATGAATCGAATTTATTCAAACTTTGGGAATATATTATGCATATTTTCAAACAAATATTTAATTTTTTTCGAAGCATTGCCTTTGAAAATATGGAACATCCAACCTGCGGCCCGTTGCAGGTCGTCAACTGACTTTGCTGTTTGTGTACAGTCTGGAGGCCACAGTTTTTATCGGAAATCAATTCGGTTTCAAAGCTACCCGAATAATATATTTTCCTTCTGTATGAACCTAACACTGACCAAAAAATCGAAAATTGTATTCTTAGAGGTGTTTAAAGAAAAAGGTATAATTTTTGCTATTATTTTATAACCTTATTTGCTATAAAAAATATACTTTAAATAATTATACCACCCCAAATGCAGATTCATATAGAGCGTAATTATATAAAGAAAGCAACTATCACTTTATGAAATTATAGATTAGAAACTTTTCGAGCTAGAGTGTACATGAAATGGAAATAACTTGTACCGAGAAAAACACGTTTGAAAAAAAACGATCGAAGACAAAAAATACAAGGGCGTAATGAATTATTTATACTGCTTACCGGTTAACTAGCGATTCGTTTTACTGACAATTTATGGAATGAAAAAAAAACGATGTTTTGCATCCGCCAAATTGGTGTCCCGCCCTAAAGAAAATATTTCTTCACCATATTTTAGACTGGGGGAATGTTTTATTACTACTTTTGACTGTTACATGCTGCTTTTCATTAATCTTTAAAAATGGCGGTGGTATGGCACGGTCTTCTAAGCTGCATTTTCAAAACTGGCGTGAAACTAAAAAACTAATCGTCCGATTCTGATGCAATTGTGTATAAATCTTTCTAACCTTATGTCTAAAACATGACCCTAAATTTTTTTGAAACTAAAAAGAAACTATTCTTTATTGCAAAATGTAGCCATTTTTTCGGAAAATTCAATATTTTCGTCTAAAAGCGTAGCATTTAATCGATTTTCAACATGTCTCACATTTTTTTGGTTCATAGCATGCATATGGCTGTTGATGGAAAAAGATCTCGACTTTTTTTTTCAGATTAATCCCTGCGCTGACGTTACGTGTCACGCGGTCAGACAACATCCGCCGCAACCCGTTTAGAAGACCGCACCGTACCTCCGCCATTGATAACGAGTAATAAAAAAAACTACCATGCACCAGCCAAAAGTACAAAACCTACTTTAAGTCTCAAAAATGGGGAAGAAATGATCATTTATAGAAAAAATGGAAAAAGGCATTTTTTCGTTTTTTAAAGGTATCTTGATTCATAATATCAATCGATATGCGAATTAAGGAGGTACGATCATTACGACGAATCCAACTTTCGGATTAAAAATGTTTATATGATTTTGACGAATAGTTTAGGTATTTTGACCGTTTAGTTTTGTCGCAATAAAACTGCAAAGTCGAGCACTTTGAGTTACCGAAGCGTCTTATAGAGCCGGTCAACCGGAAGTGCGGTGATCGTGGTTTTTCTGCTCACGTATCCAACTAAACCCGTTGGAAAACTGAAATTCGATAGATTAGATATAATAGATATTGTAAAAAATAAGAAAATCAATTTTCACCGTGTAGTTAAAGCACTACATTACAAGAAAGTTTCAATTTCCGGTTGAATATGGTCAGAACGACGAAATAGCACCCACAGACTTAGCAACGTCGCGAGTAACAGCTGATGCATTTGGCGAACATAACCCAGCTTTGTTTTGAAATTGATTTGAATAGAAGCTACCACAAAATATGCAAACAACAATTTATAGAGTTTTATCATTTATCACGTATCAATAATGTGTATAATTATATTCTGCCTATCGTGTTAATTCCGCTGAGGTAATTCAAGCCTATTTTAATAGGCTCGAATTTTATTACGATAATGATATTACGATGATTACTACCGAGTCGTTGACAATCTACTTTTTCAGTTTTTATTTGTTTACGTGCAATAAATTCATCATTTACCACAACATTTGGCACACTATAATCCATAATACGAATAATCAACATATGTAAACATCATTTGAAGCAGCTGTGGGTAAAATAAATTTATACTCTGATTTGACCCCGTGGAAGTGATCGTACCTCCTTAACGTACACTCCTGTGCAAAACCCTGTGAGTTTTTCCTCCACGAAGCCATTCGAAAGATTCTTATTTTTACTTCCAATCATATAGATACGACGTGCACTCGTTCGTGCAAATTGCACACAAATTTATTTGGTACTTGCCCAGTAGTCGTAGCCAAAAAGCACGCGATTAGCACAAAAGTTGAGGGGTCCATATCGAGAGTCTGTCGCAATCGGATTCGAACAAAAATGCGGCACACTACTGGACCAACGATTGCCTCGCGGAGATGCGAAATGACTGATCGAATGAATAACCGCTTTTCTTTATTTCCCTGGCTAAGATATTCGGCCTCGTCGTATCGCGTTACACTAAACGATCGATCGATAACATTTCTTAATCGCGACAAAGAGTTTCCGATCTCAGACGGGCAGAGGCATGTTCGAGGTACCCCGTCTAAAAAATTTCAAAAAAGCAAGCTTTATTATTTTTCCTCTTATCCTCCGGCATTCTTTTGACTCATTGGGTGACCATAATCGCGGTGGTATTTTTTATCGTTTTTTTTTCATTCTTATAAACTGGCGAGTCATTCCATGGAAAAAATTCTCGATAAGTATGGCGTCCAAAATGAAAAATCGAAAGGGAAAAACGATCGATAAAAAAGCATGAGGAAGAGTATATGTTTGAATAAAAAGGAAATATTTTATTGCGCCGATTTTTCGCGAAATGGCTATCTAAATTTTTGTTCAGTGTAAACCTGGCATTTACCTGGAGCAATCACGATTAATTTGAATTTAATTAAATTCTTAAATTTACTCCATAATAATTGAATCCCGAACGAATAGTTATACTATATTGGCAAATCGGAATAGTTATACAATAATACTAATAATAATAATTATACAAATAAAATTGGAATAGTTATACAATATTGGCAAATTGGAATTCTTATACAATAGTACTACTACTAATAATAATAATAGTTATACAAATAAAACTGGACTAGTTATACAATATTGCCAATATTGGCAAAATTTGCAATATGATACTATTCGTGCGTATTTGAATGTATTATGATACTATAGTAATTTAATTAACTCTAATTATTATTTTTGTATATAATAAACTGTAAATATATACAAAATTGAATTTTCATAATATAATAAATATAATTTTTAATTATAATAACTATAATTATTATAAAATGTTATGATAATTTGACTAATATTATAATATTCATATATATCTTTACAAATAGTTTTCGTGCGATTTTTCAATCACACATATTTTTTTCCAACATATAACCTTTTCTATTTTAAAGGTAACGGTAACTAAATTAAATCCTATTATAAGATCGAATTAAATTTGTTATCGCTTGCTCCAATTATAATATAGAATAAATTATAAAATAGTTTTATTATTGCATTACAGATTTTAGAGCATTCATTAATCTTATTGCTACGGATATAAATATAAAATGTGCAACAAATAAATACTACCATTGTTTCGTTTCGGACTTATTCTCACGCCCATTGTCCTAGTGATCGCCGTCTCACTGCTCATGCTCGTGCTCAATCTCGCTCGAAATTTTATTTACACAACTGTAACAACAAATGAAAGGTCCACCTTGTCATTTATGATCGGGAAAACGTCCATTCGGGCCTCACTTCGCCGAGCTCTGTAGCGACGTGTCAACAGCCACTTCTTTTTAAGGGGGTAGTGTCAATTTAGAGGCCAAAAACGCAATTTTTTTACGGCCGGTTTATTAATACCAGGTTTCGTACCATCATTTTTTCAATAAAATAATACATGTTTGAAAAAGTTTCAAACGTTTTTCTAAAAACGCTCTTTTTGAAAAAATGCGTTCAGAGTTTTAGGTAGATTTTACATGCAGATAAAAGATGCTCGCTCGTACTTACCTAGTCACAACTTTCGCACGCATAGAGTAGAATATCCACCATGTATATCTAAGTATTTAACAATAGATTCACCTTAGGTAGGCCGAAAACTCTTATAATATATTTCGGCATTGAGCGCCATCTGCCGCTTTCGTACCTGCTCGAGACCGCTGCACTTGAAATCGTATATCTCCACAAAATACGGTCAGATCTTTACGAAATTTATAGAGAATACTTTCAAGATGTTGTACTTTGAAAAGTTGAAATAAAAACACAATCGAGTTATTGGAGCTGCTAATTGACCCTAACCCCTTGAATTTGATTTCTATCACGGCAAGGTATTGCCAACTATTTGTCATCCTACCAATCGCTGACCGAAGGAATGTCCGTTGTCACGGACGACAATTAAATTGTACGACGCCACGACGAATAAATGGTACCAATAGACTCTCAAAAGGGAAAGCTGTCAAACGCCCGTACGGCGGTGGGACACGTGCTAAAGACAGAGTGCGACAGAGACGGCGCGCTGCGAGGCTGCGGCGCCCGAAGCATACATATACCGAGGCTGCCTCGCCTTTGGATGGCGTTATCCGCCTTATGAAGGCCTTAGGCCACAGGAACGGGTACAAAATCATGTGCGAATTAAACAATTTTTTTTCGTATGAAAAAGTGATTCACTCATAAAATTCATTACACATCTATTGAGTATGAATATCAACCTGTTAGAAAATATATTATATATATATTTTTTTTCGCCGTACAAAATGGCCGACTACTCGAAACTTCTCGAAACAGCTTTTTCCAATTGGCGTGACAAATAACTCCGACAACTTTCACTCGATGTACTTCAAATATAAAAGTTATGTTCCTAATTGCATTTTGCAGAGAAGTACGTACGGAAGTTCTGATTAATCGAAAACTTTTCATTTTATGAGCAGTTTATGAGCAGTTATAATGAAACTTCTTACTGAAAATTCATTTCTTAAGTTCAAACACCTGCAACTTTTGAATAAAACAATATTTTTTAAATTCCGTACGTACTTCTCTAGCAAGGAACATCCCTCAGGTGACACCCTTCGATTTTGTCGAAATTTGGATATGTTATAAAACACCGAAAAGTAAGCGATACGTATTTTTTTTATCGGCGCAAAAACGGTTTTAAGGGGTAAAACCACCCCTCGAAAAAAGGCCTCTCTAGGATGGTTGACCCCTTAATAATTTTTTTTTTGCAATTTTACTATAGTGGATTTTTCATTGCTTCGGATTTAAAGAATTTTCGTTTTTGTTTCATTAAAATCGGTGGACTCCTTGTGAGAAAATGCTAAATTACCCCTAGAGATGCCTTTTTTCGAAGGGTGGTTTCACCCCTTAAAACCGTTTTTCCGCCGATAAGAAAAATACGTATCGCTTACTTTTCGGTGCTTTAAAACATATCCCAATTTCAACAAAATCGAAGGGTGCCACCTGAGGGATGTTCCTTGTAGGTATTCTAATGTAGATTGACGAGAATTTTTCGTTTCTTGTTCCAGGTAAAAAATTGTGGATGCTAAGTGTCACGCCGCAGAGCGCCTAAGAAAAGATAAAAGAAAACATTAGTAGTCGGCGATTTTCTACATCGAAAAAAAAATATATATATATTTTCTAACAGCTTGATTAATCACTTTTTCATACGAAAAAAATTGTTAAATTCGCACATGATTTCATACCGGTTACTGTGGCCTAAGGCCTTAAGGATGTAAAAGTGCAATTCGTCATCCATCACCCTGTGTGCTAATTATTTTATAATAATAAAGAAAAAACTTTTTTTTTTCAAATATTGATTTATTCGTAAATTGTTTCTCTGGTAAGTCAATGGTATTTGTAGTCTCAAATTCCGTGACGGATAGTCCTTTATTTACTGCGATGGACAACGTGCGGATTTTTTTTTGTTCACTTACATAAAGATACACATGTGCTCGGGGCCAAGGAAAAAATCGTTTTATTAACAGGTAGTATAGTTTGTCTATGAGTATAGGTTGGACGGAAGATCGGGAAGTGCTCGGGCAAGAATCACTTGGCTGTACCAATCGTAAGAAAGCTTGGGAGTTCTGGTTCTGTTCGGACTTGCAAAGTCGACGCTAATAAGACCGAAATGTTGCGTGTAGCCGGCTTCCCATTCGAAATTGTCAAGGACACTCCAAACGAAGTATCCCGCGACGTTGCAATTGTCGCGATTAACGGCCAACAGCAATTCCCGCAGATAATCGTGATGATACTCGATCCTCTGGGGGTCCTCGAGGCTCGTACCGTCGTCGGACATACCGTTCTCCAGCACGTAAATAAGCGGATTGTTGTAACGATTCTTCAATTCTCTGAGCAAATCACCGAAACCTTCGGGAACGATGCGGAGCCAAGAGGAGGCGGTGGTTGGCCAACTTGCGTTGACACTCTCGATCACACCCGAGTCTTCGTACCACGGAGTGTATTCGGACTTTGGAGCTGGCTCGGTCAGTCGAGAGGTGTAATGATTGAGTCCCAGGTAATCGGCGCTACCCCTCACCAAATCGATCTCGGCTTGGCTGAATACCGGCAGTCTCGATCTCGGATAACCCTCCAGTTTACTGCTCTCGGCGATTCGACGCTTCATCACCTCGGGATAGTCACCCTCGCTCGAGAATATCGGATGTATCGGCCAATCGCAACGGAAGTCAAATTCCACGACCGCTGACTCCGTGTCGTTTGGATACTTGGGATAATAATAGCCGCAAGGTATCACTATGCCGATCTTGCCATTCTGCCTCGCACGGAATTCCTCGTCGTACATTCTGTACACTTTCGCGTGAGCCTTGAGCATGTTGTGCACACATAGATAAGGACCGATTCCGGGTATCTTCTTGCCTATAGGAATCGTGCAATCACATGAAGCAAACGAAGCGCCGAATTGCAGTAAAAGGAACTAAACATTCGACTCTGCACATTTTGCCCAAAATACGTCCAAACATTGTGCATCGTAAGTGAAGATGCTCCACTCAACGGAATAGCGACATAGACAACCATCAATTCAAGCTGCATGCATAAGTTATCATCGATACTTCAAGGGCCCGTGTTATCAATTTAAACGAAATTTACCAGGAGAGGCGTTAGCGTCGATTTTCAGTCAGTCACGCGCGTTGGATGACTCTCAATTACCCCTACCTGGACTTTTAACACCGGATCCGTAAGATTCATCGCAAAATATGGTCGGTTCGTTTATCGTCGCAAACATCCGGACCATGTGTCCAAGTTGGTTGAAGACGACGCGCGCGTAATCCACGAACCACGTGACCATCAGCTCGTTCGTCCAGCCTCCCATGTCCTCGAGAACGGTGGGATGATCCCAGTGGTAGATGGTAACGAAGGGCTCGATGCCCTGTGCGCGAAGATCGTTCAGTACGTTTCTGTAGTGACGAATCCCGTCCCAGCTGACTTTGTTGGCAAAACCCGTTGGTAAAATTCGCGACCAACTGAGGGACAGCCGAGAAGAATCCACCCCGAGATTCTTCAGTAGCAATGAATCTTCATTGTACTTGTGGTAAGAGTCGCAGGCAACGTCCCCGTTGCTACCGTCCTTGATGGGCGAGGGAGTCTTGTGGGTAAATTGATCCCAGATGTTGACACTCTTGTCGTCGACGTTCCAAGCACCCTCGATCTGATACGCGGAGGTGGATACGCCTAAAATAAATCCTGCAGGAAACTTCATGTATCCATCGGCCTCCACCTCCGATCTGAGAAACACAATTACACGTTGATCCTCTGCCACGTTTCTGTGCAATTGTTGCTAACCTCGGTGCAAAGCCACAAAATACTATACGAAAGACAATCCTACAGCTGTCCCGGGTCCTTCACCCACCCTTGGAAAGCTTATTTTTATTTTCGCTCCTATCGATATCATCGAAACACTCGGTCGTCCAAATCGCTCACAATTTAATCGGTACTTGCCCAGTAGTAGTAGCCAAAAAGCACGCGAGTAGCACGAAAGTTACGGAGCCCATGTCGAGAGCCATGTTACGTGATCACGCCGAGCTGGATCGAGTTTTACGTATCGAGATCGAACTGTCCTCTCGGGGGCATCGAATTATGTACGGCACACCTTGTGGATCGACGCTCGGAGCACTCAGATACGCAATGAATGGTCTGAGATAAGTAACGCCTTTATTTATTGGCGATTATATTTTTTCGAGTCGTATCACGGTAGTGGGTGATTAACGGAAAATATTTCAAGAAATTCTGTTTTCTCATTACACACGATTCACTTATTTTTATTAGATTTAACGGTTTACTCTCCAGCTGAAAATAACAGAAAGATATCTGTAAGTCCACAGTATAAACGGCGCGCGCCCGTGTCCTGCTGTCGATTTTTTTCGCATACGCAACAAGACGTCCGTTTAGTTGCAATTAACGTCGATTGAAGACTCATCCGCTGATGGTTCGTTAATGTTTAATCGAATAATCAAGTAACATGGAGTCCATCCAAGCCAATGTACCCAATCCATTATTTATTGAATATAAACAATTTATTTCCCAAGAATTCTCAGCCTTCCCAGATAGAACACTGGCGTATAATAAACATATACATGACGTTGGCATTGACGCTTTAAGAAGTATTGGGTGCGTCCATTGAAGAGCTAAATGTCCGCCTAAGATCCGTATAATGTATATATATATTCTACTTTCATTAAACGCTATACTTTACGTATATAAAACGTCGAAAATAGTCAAATGTATTGTTTAACAAGCGTAGAATATATGTACATTATATAGATATTAGCCAAACATTTGGTGCTTTAGCGCACGCACTAAATACGTCTGACAGACGTCGATGGCGGCATCGTAATAACGTATATTAGATATATCATAAACGCCTTATATACGAATAATAAATTCACAAAAGATGTAGGGGAGACCGGGGCAAAATGGTATAGCGGGGCAAAACGGCACTGGGGCATAATGGGATCAGGGCAAAATGGGACAGAGAGGAGTGGAATATCAAATTGGGGCAAAATGGGACACACAGTCATTAATGCATTAATAGACTACACCAAACTTGCGAAGATTCTAACCGAATGATAAAAAATTATTATTTAAACAATTTCATTAACAATTAAATTGTTCGAATCGAATTGTTACGCCAAACAAACCCGTTTTGCCCCGGTCCCATTTTGCCCCGGTCCCATTATGCCCCGCTATACCATTTTGCCCCGGTCTCCCCTATACGATACATATGGCAATACGCCATATACTGTTACAATACAATCTACGTTCAGTATATGTCCAGTAGACGTACATCCGTATGTTCAGTAAACATACAGCACAAACGTGAAAGTACGTGGGTTGTACACTGTCATCCCTCGAAAAAAACTCCAAGGGAACTATCAGAGATAAAATTGCGGTGTGCTTATCGGCCGGGGTCGAACCCGGGGCTCTCGATTGCCGGTGGACTGCTCTGACTACTGTAGCTCAGTGTGGCCCGTAGACCACTGTAAAGCACTGAGCTCACCGCAGCCAGCTCGCTTTCCACACTCGCCCCGAATAGCCTCGATATTGGTAACGCAACGTTACAACTCCCCCCCTGCCGGAGTCGATATATATAAATATCTCGACATATATGAGATACATATATGACATACAGGGTGGGCGGCGCATCGAACTGCACAATTTTTGGGAGATTGGGAGGAGCCATTTGATACTTTTTTTACCCTTAAACCCGAATGGCCTTAATGTCATGGTAATTAAGATATGATATTTTTACGTTTTTTTTTTCTTCAATTACTCGAAATTTCGCCTTTGCATCGTCATATCGTTTTTTGTTTGTCATTGTAATAGCACGAAATGACTTTTGTTGTATTCTGCAATGTACGTTTATTATAAATAAATCATTATTTGATACAATCGGGTTCAAAAAAATTACTCATGAGCTTCCAAAGTTTAAAAAATGTGTATATGTATGAATAGTGTCAACTTCTAAATTCGTTGTAAAAAAAAACTAAAAGCTATTTTGAACTTGGCTTTATTTTTAAAAGTTCTCTAGATTATACCCTTTCCAACGGGATGCCACATGTCGTGGAAATCATTTATTATGTGGTAAAAATAAAGAGAATACGTTTTTTTTATAATGAATTTAGGAGTTGACATTTTTCATACATTTTTAAGACTGGAAGCTCAAGAGTCATTTTCTTGAAACCAATTTGATGAAATAATGATTTATTTATAATAGACATACATTGCAGAATACAACAGAAGCTATTTCGTGCTATTACAACCACAAATAAAACAGTTATGGGGATTTAAAGGCGAAATTGCTGGTATTAAAAAAAAAAACCATATCTCAATTACGGTAACACTTAGGGCATAGGGTCTAAGGGTGAACAAATTCGCAAGTGACCCCCCGAATTTCCGAAAAAAATGTGCCGATCCATGCACCAAACACCCTGTGTATATAGTGTTGTGAAATATATTCAATTGTAAGAATTTTCTATCCACATTTAACACAGATCGAAGATGATGGTTTATAGGTAGTTGAGATGAACTTTATTAATGGAGAAATAGATTTACCACGTTTCTCAAATACACATATACACTCTATAACATCCCACATCAGTTAATTGTCAAATTGGCAAAATGTAGCCAAAAAAAAATTATCGAAGATATATCTCTATCAACCGTGCATCTCATATCTGTGAAGATAAAATCGTTGCACTTTAACTATGACGTATTTCAAACGTATAGTTTATGTAAATTGTACAATAAGTATTTAGCATCAAATTAGGCACACTATATGTATAAGTAATATTTCCTCGACGATCAAAATTAATCTTACTGCATTGAAACTAAAATGACGTAATATATCATTCAATCTTATTGGTATTTACCTATATTCGATTGACATACGTTTGTATAATACACGTATCGAAAGCGTGGATGCCGTTATTTATATAGGTCCTCCTATCATCAAAATTGCAATAATGATGATATTAATCCACATTATCACCTGTAAACATATACCTTGTTCTTTATACGTATATTAGACGAACTTATATCGATCGGAAATTGGTGAACATTCATAAAGTTGAATTTACGTGTGTTATACTTGCGTCCAATACCCTTAGATATGGTTTAATGGGTCAGTTTGATGACAGATAATTATTTTACGTATATGAAATGGTCGGAATTTCACGAAGATTTGAATATTTCATTATAGTGCAGATACGCATATACCAACATACATACCATATCTGTTTTTATCCAAGTATCACCATTGCTGCATCCACGTATTGTTTACGTATAGTATACGAATCAATATGAATCGAAAACTCGTTGAATCTTTGATGTCGAATATACGAATATTATACGTTCATTGAGTAGCTTCATATCTAGGAATCACAATCGCAAGATCACGACCGAATATTATACACTTATTATTGAAAAAGAACAAGTCCAATGTACGTACATAATACGCGATATTGACAGCAATGCAGTTGGATTCATTTTTATCGCCGAGCAGATATTCCTTATACATGTAATATATGTATAGAATTCGATGATAAATGCTTCTTGTATAATGTATGTAAAACATAAGTATCTAAAATTCTTTCACTCTTATCAGTTAAATAGCTCCTCAATATACATTCAATATACGTATAATACATGCCTATCATAGACGTATACACATCATATACATATACATGTAATTATGTATGTTAGACCTTCCCGTTCTACCTGGGTTTCAAAATCGAAGATAATATATCGACTGAATATTTATTAGGGGATAGAGAATACGTCTTATCGCATCGATGTTAAAACGCTCAGTTCCTCAAGTGCCTATCCGAAATAAATGACGTTTACAATCGAATTGTTATCAACCACGCTCCATAGCTCGGTGAATTATTAATCAATTGGAGAACCGGTCAAGCTGGTCAATCGTCTTCGAGCGATTAGGACGTTGAATAAGTTCTCGCTGTTTTTCAACAGATGGCGTTACCATAAGTGCGTGCGTGTAGTTTAAAAGCGGCAACAACACTGTAAACGTCTAAAATTAACCGTTTTTGCGCGACTTTTTTGTTAGGTGGAAGGACAAGTAAGAGGATAATAATCAAGGATGTTTATAGTCATATCTTCAAGTGAACAAAAAATAATTTTTTTTTCTATTTAATCAATGCAATTTTTATTTTAACTTTCATGAGTATAGCTAGAGCAATACGTAGGGGATTTTGAAAATATTAATTTTTGTGTAATTTGCAAGCACTTAAAGTAAAAACTCCATTTTCGCCAGAAAAGAGGAAAATCATTTATGAATAAACAATGTTATAATCAACTCATGGAAAATCCCGTACGTATTTTTCTTCGGAATGATATTTTAAATATTCGCTCAAAATTTGGAGCGAGTAGAATGAAAATTGTTGGCGTCACGCTGCGTGCCTACGGTCCTTTTTTTTACAAGTGCCAAACTTTTTTCCCCTTATTCTAGATGGCTCAAAGCATCCCTAAGGCTACTCTAAAAAAATCAACTTTTTGAAAATTTTACAGTGGTATTACTCCTCAAGATGGTAACGCATCTGTACAGAAGCACTACGAAGGAGCGTAAAAAACATTTTCTTTCATAGTGTTAAACATGTGAAATTTCGTGCCAAAAAATGAATATATACGGGGAATTTTACTGCAATACTTTATTGTCAAAAAATCAGCAGGTGAAGAGCACAGTATTCTTGTTGAGACTTACGGCGGCCATGCTCTGTCGGAAACAACATGCGGAGATTGGTTTAGACGTTTCAAAAATAATGATTTTGATGTGTTGAATTGGAGGCTTCATGGGGACTCATGTCAGACGCTAGCTGAACTTGCAGAATCATCAAGAGTTGATCACTTATTGGAGAACTTATTCAACATCCCAATATTTTGCATTATTTCCCTATTCTCTTTCCAACGAGGGTAGACTGTGACAATTGAGGTGCTCGGCCCGCGGCATGGTCGTCACGGCGTAATTTCTCATCGAAGCGTGGAACGTGAGGTGAACGTCAGTTGGACAGAGGGGCGGGAAGGACTTTCGTGCGGATCAGTTGTTTGTACCAATGGTAAGAGAGTTTGGGCGTTCTCGTTCTGTTGGGATGTTGAAAGTCGACGCTAACAATACCGAAATGTTCCGAGTAACCCTTCATCCATTGGAAATTATCGAGAAAACTCCAAACGAAGTATCCGGCGACGTTGCAATTGTCACGATTAACGGCCAACAGCAATTCCCGCAAATAATCATGGAGATACTTGATCCTTTGATAGTCCTCGAGATTCGTACCATCGTCGGACATACCGTTCTCAAGTACGTAAATAAGCGGATTGTTGTAACGTTTCTTCATCTCTCGGAGTACATCGCCCAAACCTTCGGGTACGATTTTGAGCCAAGAGGAGGCGGCGGTTGGCCAACTGGCGTTGGCACTCTTGATCACACCCGAGTCTTCGTACCCCGGAGTGTTATTGGACTTTGGTGCTGGCTCGGTCAGATGGGAAGTGTAATGATTGAGTCCCAGATAATCGGCGCTACCCCTCACGTAATTGATCTCGGCACGGCTGAATACCGGCAGTCTCGATCTTCGATAACCCTCCAGTCTACTGTTCTCGGCGATTCGACGCTTCATCAACGCCGGATAGTCACCCGCGGTGGAGAATATCGGATTCATCATCCAACCGCAACCGAATTCGAAGGCCACATTCACCGTCGAAACGTCGCCTCGATGCTTGGGATAATAACTGGGACAATGTACGACTATGCCGATCTTGCCCTTCTGCCTCGCACGGAATTTCCCGTTGTACATCCTGTAAACTCTCGCGTGGGCCTTGAGCATGTTGTGCACACATAGGTAAGGCCCAATTCCAGGGATCTTCTTGCCTAAAATAATGGCGCAAGAGGATCAAGGCCTTAGGCCACAGTAACGGGCATAACATCATGCGCGAATTTAACACTCGTATAATTAATTACACATCTATTTAGTATGAATATCAAGCTGTTAGAAAATGTATATATATATATTTTTTCGATGTACAAAATCGCCGACTACTAATATTTTGTTTTATCTTTTTTTTTAGGCGCTCCGCGGCGTGACATTTAGCATCCACAATTTTTTACCTAGAACAAAAAACAAAAATTCTCGTCAATCTACATTAGAATACCCAGAGAAGTGGTAAGAAATTTAAAAAATATTGTTTTCTTCAAAAGTTGTAGGTATTTGAACTGAAGGAATGAATTTTCAGTGAAAAATTTCGTTATAACTGCTCATAAACTGCTCGTAAGATGAAGTTTAAAAGCATTAGGAATGATTTTAAATACGGCATTAATTTTTACGAAAAAAACAGCCAGAATGTATTCAACATTCCAATCCCAAAGGGTACAATCATGCATTTTTATATTTTTCTTACGTAAATAAGAAAAACATTTCTATTTCTACTAACTTGGAAAAGTATAACACTATGGATGATTATTATGAAAAAACTGCGTCAGCTAATGTTTTATACAACTTAGAATAAAATTTTGAGTAATTTATAATTGTACCTACTTATTTTTATGTCACGAGATTAATTAACATTAAGTGTTGCCGAAATATGGCAACTTCGTGGATATTGAGGTTGGCAACAATGCTTTTTCATTTGCCAGCCAAGGTTCTTAATCTTTCATCAAACCTTGGTGGTCCAATATTGAATATACAGGGTGTCTTGTTACGAATGGATAATCCTGAAAGTGTCGATAGGTCTGATCATGTCCTACTATATGCTGGAATTTCAGTTTAGTAAAGGTTCCACGGTTTTCGAGATAAAAATCGTCTGATTTGGTTTTTCGCAAGCCATTTCTACAAATGATAGCTGTTTTTAGCCGGTAAAAGAAAATACTTTTTATTATTTATTTAATCTAGAAAGGTCTGCTTTTTAACCTCGAATATTTAAGAAACTTTATGAAAAAAGATCCTATGCAGAACTTTCATACAAACCAATTCGAACATCTGACTTCGATAGCCTGCGGTGTAAAAAAATGTACTACGCATGTCGTGCTAATTGCTTTAATAGTTAGTTATTGTCGATTCAGGTAAATTTTAGAAACGGGCATGCAAAAAACCAAAAGCAGGTGTTTTTTTTTCTTAAAAAACAACGTAAAGACCGAAACGTCGAAAACCGTGGGACTTGTACGAACTGACATTCCAGCACATGGTAGGAAAAGATCTGACCTGTCGACAGTTGCAGGATTATTCACTCGTAACAGGACACTCTGTATATGGTTTACGATGGTCAACATAGGGGTCGCTTTTTCCAAATGTTCACAAAGCTTCGGTTTGCGTTAAGGGGCTATACCAGTGTGACACTTAAAAAAAAAATTTTTTGCCTTTTTTGGCAATTTGTACTTTTAAGAATTTCCTCTAAAAATGTCAAGCCCGTATCTCTAATACTCCCCGAATGGCAGCCTTCTAAAGAGCAACCAATCGTAGGTATAAAATGCCCCAGTTAAATCTTTAAACGCGTTTATCTCGAAATAAGATTTTTCAAATTTGCTGACATTGTAACTCAAAGAGCAATTATCCGATTGACTTGAAATTTGAACTGAGTACGTACGATATTTTTGATTGGATGAAAATTGCCGATTTGGCATTGAAAAAACGACCATTTTATAGCCAAGAAAACACTTTTATTCATAACTACGCTATTTTGTTAGATTTTGATATTTTTCGGAAATTCTATGTCATTGTACAGGAAATACTTTCCAGTTTAACGAAATTTTTTTCCTTTTCGGTTTCGGTTGATCAATCGGCCGGAATCATGTCAGCGCAGTGGAGAAACTTTTTTTTTGTCGCCTCCGAAGGCAACGCATAAGTCGCTTGGATCTCAATATTTTTCTATGAAAAAATGATGTATTATAGGTCAAGTATAGCCAAATATATTCTTAATTTTCCGAAACATTTAATCGAGTACTTTTCTTCCAAAAAATTCCTGAAAATCACCCAAATTTTCAGCGTCCACACTGGTATAGCCTCTTAACCCGTTGGTAGAAATGCTTCTTCTTGGTGCTAAATAGCCATAAAATGACATCTCCTGTGGCGTTTGTAATTTCTGGTGTTTTGTGGTGAGTAAACTTTCAAAAGTTCGTAACGCCTCAGTACAGTCTGGACAATGGCATATGTTTTTTTTCAAATTCGAAACTGCTCTTACCCGCAGCACCTTCACCGGTACCGTAAGCCGCTCGACAATATACCGACGGTTCGTTTATCGTCGCAAACATCCGAACCATTTGTCCGAGCTCGTTGAAGACGACCCGCGCGTAATCAACGAACCACGTGACCATCATCTCGTTCGTCCAGCCTCCCATGTCCTCGAGAACGGCGGGATGATCCCAATGATAGATGGTGACGAACGGCTCGATACCCTGTGCGAGAAGGCCGCTCAGCAGGTCCCTGTAGTAGCGAATGCCGTCGCGGCTGATTTTGTTGGCGAAACCCGTTGGTAAAATTCGCGTCCAACTGAGCGACAGCCGATAAGCGTCCACCCCGAGATCCCGCAGTAGCCCTGTATCCTCCTTGTACCTGTGGTAAGAGTCGCAAGCAACGTCGCCATTGCTCCCGTCCGAAATGTGCGAGGGAACCTCGTGGGTAAATCGGTCCCAGATGTTCACACCCTTGTCACTGACGTTCCAAGCACCCTCGATCTGATACGCGGCGGTCGATGCACCAAACGTGAATCTTGCTGGAAACTTCGAGTATCCAGCGAACACCCTGAGAAACACCATTCCCTGTTGATTCATAATATTGATCGGTAGGCGAGTCAAATCATTTTATACGGAACCCCCGAGATAGTCTTTCACGATACACTGAGGGAAATCTTCCCATCTATATTTGAACTATATATTTATATTTCCCTGAGAGGACAATGATATTTTACAGCCATAGTTACTGCCAAAAGTATAGTACAGCTTATTGATATTTTCGCAGTTGCATGAATTATGCGCATATGTTCACCGCAACCACCAATCTGACAACCATACGGTTATTCTTCAATGCTATATAATAGTGTAAGTTTCCATAAAATGGATATTCCCTGATACTATCTAAAATTTACTTTCACGACATTCTAATAGTGAACTGAGCTATATAAACGTTGATGAAATATGTTGCTTGTAATTTGCGACGATTTTCATCATATTGTATGATTTGTATCATATTGTAAGATACGATGTGTTATTCAAGTGTTGGTACAAGGCATGAAGCCTGTCCACTAAATGCCTAGAATATCTCATGAATCTAAAATAAAATAAAATACGCAATTGAAGGTTCTACCTCGATAATTTGATACTGTAATTCACGATTCCCTGACCTCGTGTAATGCTTTATTTCGAGGAAAATATTTCGCCTAATCGGAATCGAACCTAGAACCTATCTGCCTATCTTCTGCGCATCCTACGCACGCTGCCACTGCGCTACCGAGTAGTTTTGCCATCTTTAGCACAGGCATGGCATAAGAGACAAAAGTAATTCCGGCTGTACTTCCGAATGGCTGTTACCTGCGATTCAGGTGAAATTTTGCGCAGATCTTTCGTTTTATAATATAAGTCACTGTTCAAATGGATTTTTGGCGCTTCGCTATGGCTTTGTGCCGTATAGTAGTGACGTATACCATATCATATGATGCTACCTGCTAAATGCATCGTAATGTGTGTCCGACAAGAACATAAGGTGAACTACAAGAAGATGTGTTGAACTGATATCCTATTTTTGCAATGCAACAAACATACTATGTGACAGTCTGTGAGACATGCGTAGTCCTTAAAGAGGTACGATCACTTCCACGGGGTCAAAAAAGAGTCTAAATTCATTTTACCCACAGCTGCTCTGATCGATGTTTACTTATGTTGATTATTCGTGTTATCGATTATAGTGTGCCAAATGTTGTGGTAAATGATGAATTTATTGCACGTGAACAAATAAAAAATGACAAACTAGATTGTCAACGACTGGGTTAATATTATTATCATCTTCGTGATAATAATATTAACATATCCACCATAAAAACCGACTAAAAAGACAACAAAAAAATCAGCCGGAAACCTATTAAAAATAGGCTTGAGAGACCTCAACGGAATTAACACGATAGGCAGAATATAATTATACATATTATTGATACGTGATAAATGATGAAGCTCCATAAATTGTTGTTTGCATATTTCGTGGTGGCTTCTATTCAAATTAATTTTAAAACAAAGCTGCGTTATGTTCGCCAAACGCATCAGCTGTTACTCGCGACGTTGCTGAGTCTATGGGTGCTATTTCGTCGTTCTGACCATTTTCAACCGGAAATTGAAACTTTCTTGTAATCTAGTGCTTTAACTATACGGTGAAGATTGATTTTCTTATTTTTCACAATATCTTTTATATCTAATCTATCGAATTTCAGTTTTTCAACGGGTTTGGCTGAATACGTGAGCAGAAAAACAAAGATCAGCGCACTTCCGGTTGACCGTCTCCATAAGACGACGTGCTTCGGTAACTCAAAGTGCGCGACAAAACAGTTTTATTGCGACAAAACTAAACGGTCAAAATAGCTCAAATTTTTGTAATAGGCGCATAAACTATTCGTCAAAATCATATAAAAATTTTTAATCCGAAAGTTGAATTCGTAGTAATGATCCTACCTCCTTAAAATGATCGAGCTGCGGTTGCTCGAACTGCAAATGATGTACGTCTCAAGTAAACTTTGCTATAATTTTTTCCAAATAGTCCCTTTTCACAAGGTCCTCTAACAGATAATACTCGAAAAACGTTAATGTCAGCCATATGAATTGTACGAACTTGAAAAAATAGTAGAATTTTGATTGAACAAAACCTAACGTACAGTATGCAACATTCGTATTTGTACGTCGATTTTGTTATAGCACTGAATTCCGTATCAAGCCTTTCACAATAGTGAATAATTATTTCGGAGATAACGGATAGGCAAACACGTCATCCAAATCGTAGGTTTAGCTATGCTGTATTTCGCTTATAATCGTGTTAACGTCGTTCGTTGCAAATACCATGGACTTTTATCTCAGTGTAGCTATTGAAAATGTCTTATCTTCATTCCTCCTCGCATCACTAACGCCAAAACGCCTCGTTAGTTCAAATCGCACACTTTCCATTCGGTACTTGCCGAGTAGTTCCAGCAAAAAAGCTCGCGATCAACACGAGTGTTGCGGGGCCCATGTCGAGCGTCGGCCTCAACGGGATTCCAATAAAAACTAAACCCCTTGCTATGTCTCGTTAACCTCCGAGTCAGCGCGAGGTCTGTACAGCGTCGAATTTCACAAGTCAAGGTCGAAAAGTGAAGTCTTCCCGAGAATTTCGACTTTAGTACGGCAAATTTGTGAAGCGCCGCCCCTTGCGCTTAGATACCTTATCGCTGATCAAATAAATCATATCTTTATTTATGCATTCGACAAATATCTAGTCGAGTCGAATCGCGATGCACGTAAAAAGTGAACTGAAAATGTTCCACGATGTTGTGTTTACCGATCACACATCGACCGCTTTTGTTTGCATTAGAATCATCGGCTCTTTTGAGCCGAGAATGCTAGGAGATTGTCCCGGTGTCCTGTCGTTTCAATGAAATCATCTACATCGCTGTAACCCTAACTTATCGATATTTCTGATTCTTACCCGAATTTTTCGACATTCAGTTTTAGAAGTCGAGGGGAGAGTGAAAAAAAAATTCAATTTTTACGCCAAGTGTATGAAAAACCAGGCCGTTATGAACTTTTTTATTTGCAAATTTTCTTTTCGCCTCACCAGCCACAGTAATTTATAAATAATTGTCGTTTGAAAAATGATCAATCAATTATAAGTGATAAAATGTATAGTAAATGCAAAAAGGTTACATTTGTCCAAATTTTATATTCGAAATTAAGGAAAAATTCGGCAACCTGGTTTTTCTACTTGACTGTAGTGCAGGCAACACTCGCGCTCGTATATTTTAATAATCCCAGTGGATTTTCGTAATCGGTATAATTTACGGTCGTTTGAAATATCAACAATTCACTCGTGTTTTCCGTGCAGTGCTGTGAATATTCCTACTTACCATGCGAATAGCTTGATGCGGTTAAAAAATTATATATATTATTCGTTTAATTGCAATACGGGTCAATCGATCTCGGCAGGATTATTCTTATATCAAGCAGTCATCAGTGGGGAAAAATGACGAAAATATGAGACTGCTTGTAGCCGTTTTGATGGTAGAGTGAAAAAAAAATTACGTTTATTGCAGCATGCATCGGTTGCCTCGTGGCCACTCGTCGTTACACGGTACAACGTTGGATTAGTGGCGGTTGAATAGAGGAGGGGGAAGGGCTCGCGTGCGAATCAGTTGCTTGTACCAGTCGTACGAAAGCTTGGGTGTTCTAGTTCGGTTGGAATGTCGAAAGTCGACGCTAACCAGACCGAAATGTTCCGTGTAGCCCATCTGCCATTGAAGATTATCGAGGAAAGTCCAAACGAAGTATGCCGCGACGTTGCAATTGTCGCGATTAACGGCCAACAGCAATTCCCGCAGATAATCGTGATGATACGTGATCCTCTGAGGGTCCTCGAGGCTCGTACCGTCGTCGGACATACCGTTCTCCAGCACGTAAATAAGCGGATTGTTGTAACGATTCTTCAATTCTCTGATCAAGTCGCCGAAACCTTCGGGAACGACGCGGAGCCAAGAGGAGGCGGTGGTTGGCCAACTGTCGTCGTCACTCTCGATAACACCCGAGTCTTTGTACCACGGAGTGTTATAGGACTTTGGAGCTGGCTCGGTCAGTTTAGAGGTGTAATGATTGAGTCCCAGGAAATCGGCGCTACCCCTCACCAAATCGATCTCGGCTTGGCTGAATACCGGCAGTCTCGATCTCGGATAACCCTCCAGTTGACTGCTCTCGGCGATTCGACGCTTCATCACCTCGGGATAGTCACCCTCGCTCGAGAATATCGGATGTATCGGCCAATCGCAACGGAAGTCAAATTCCACGACCGCTGACTCCGTGTCGTTTGGATACTTGGGATAATAATAGGCGCAAGGTATCACTATGCCGATCTTGCCATTCTGCCTCGCACGGAATTCCTCGTCGTACATTCTGTACACTTTCGCGTGAGCCTTTAGCATGTTGTGCATACATAGAAAAGGACCGATCCCGGGTACCTTCCTGCCTACACAGAGAGAAATGTATGGTAAGCTCAACCATATTTCAATCATATTTTATATTACCCTGAGGGGACAATAATATTTTGTAGTCATGGTTACTGCCGAAAATATACTACTGCTTATGATATTTTAGCAGTTGTGTTAACTGTGATCGTATGTTAACCGCAACCAACAATGTTTCAAGCATACGTTGTTTGTTTATGCTATATAATATAGTAGGTTTTCATAAAATAGATGATTCCTTACACTATCAAACAATAGTGGTTTTTACCATATTGAATGGTATGTCTACTAAATGTATATGATATTTCATAAATTCAATAATGTTCAATTGAGAGAACCTGTATGATTGTTTATCATGATTTGTTATTCCCTGACCTCCTGAAATTATTCCTCTCGAAGGAAATATTTCACCTACATGGAATCTCGAACCTACGACCTACTTATCTATATTCAGGCACGCTGCCACTATGCTACCGGGTACTTATGGCATTTCGATCCTAGATTTCGCATAACGGATAAAAGTAATTCCAGCTGCATTTCCGAATAGCTGCTACCTCTGATATAGGTGGAATTTTGCACAGATTGTCTTTTTGATAATATATGTCACTGCCTAAATGGATTTTTGGCGCGGCCCAATAGTTTTCGAAATATCGGATTTTAAAAACTGATAAATGAATGCGCTAATATATCTATATCGATCATAGCGTGCCATCGCTGTCTCTACTTTATTGACCAATGATTTACGTCTTCGCTATACGATTACCATAATGTTGTTCGTATTGTCACTTTTCGTAAGATCTTGTAACAGTTTATACTCAACAAG
Source organism: Ophion costatus (assembly GCA_951751655.1). Classification (NCBI taxonomy): domain Eukaryota; kingdom Metazoa; phylum Arthropoda; class Insecta; order Hymenoptera; family Ichneumonidae; genus Ophion; species Ophion costatus. The sequence goes on from OX632367.1 coordinate 18,223,273, forward strand.
TGTTAATGTCATCCATATAAATAGTACAAACTTGCACTGAGAAAAATGTCCATAGTATTTATAAAAAAATGCCCATGGTAAAAGTGGGCATCGTAAAATTCATATAGCTTATTGCTACCGCAATCATAATATGGTCAACACAACTATAAGCGTATATCTGATCATGCCGTTTTGGTAGTGTGTGTTTTTTTTATCTAGTATCCCTGAAATAACTATCAACTACTGTGAAAGACTTTACAATATCTATATAGTCAATTCAGTTCATATTTATACAATAGTTAGTAGTTTTTTCCGGGATCATAGATAGTCGAGCACGCCGTCAAAGTTGCATGTTTAGATATATTTTTCGCTTATAGTTGTGTTAACAATATTTCGGACAATAAAAAAAGGAATGTAACTTTATTTATGAAATAACTACGTCATTGAAGTTTAAAATAAAAAAAAATGAACAAAAATGCAATTTCTGCATGAACATACTTAAAAACTTAAATCAAACTGTGGTCAAACGTTGCGGTTTGCCGAGATAGTATGAGTGTTCGACGCTAGGTGCCGTCCGGCGTTACGGGACTTCCCCCTACATCGGAAGTAAAGATACTCCCCTCAAAGGAATAGCGACACAGACAACCACGAATTCAAGCTGCATGCATCAATTGTTGGGATGGTGAATGACTTCTTGCTGTTTTTTTTCTCCTAAAAACTAATGCTTTAGTTAAAAAAAATCGTTCCTAATGCTTTCAAACGTTCCGAAAGTGCTGTGTGATCAACTCCTAATGATTCTGCAACTTCAGCTAGCATCTGGTATGAGTTTACATGAAGTAATGCTTCCAACTCAATACGTCAAAATAATTATTTTTAAGGCGTCTAGACGAATGTCTGCATGTTGTTTCCAACGGTGCATGGTCGCCGTAAGTCTCAACAAGAATTCTGTTTGCTTCAGCTGCAAACTTTTGTTGAATAAAGTAATGTGGTAAAATTAGTAGTAGAACGAAGATTGACATGTTCAACACTGAAAAACTGTTGTTTACATTTCGGCGAAATGACATGCACTGAATTTCAAGCTTGCTTATAGTGCTTCTTTATAGACACGTTTCCATTTTAACCACACGCACGCAGTTTTGGTGGCAAACCATCTGTTGGCAAACAGCGATAACTTATTCAACGTCCTAATAAAATAAATACTGCAAGTGGCCTCATTTTTAATTTAAACGGAATTCACCAGGAAAGGTGTTAGGGTCGATTTTAAAATGGTCATGTGCGTCGAATGATGCTCAATTACATCTACCTACCTGGAACACTATCACTGAATCCGTCAGTCCCGTAACAAAATACCGTTGGCTCGTTTATCGTGACAAACACCGGGACCATGTGTCCGAAGTGTTCGAAGACGACCCGCGCATAATCAACGAACCACGTGACCATCAGCTCGTTCGTCCAGCCTCCCAGGTCCTCGAGAACGGTGGGATGATCCCAATGATAGATGGTGACGAAGGGCTCGATACCCTGTGCGAGAAGGCCGCTCAGCAGGTCCCTGTAGTAGCGAATGCCGTCGCGGCTGATTTTGTTGGCGAAACCCGTTGGTAAAATTCTCGGCCAACTGAGGGAGAGCCGATAGGCGTTCACCCCGAGATTCTTCAGTAGCCTTATATCCTCCTTGTACTTGTGGTAAGAGTCGCAAGCAACGTCGCCGGTGCTACCATCCTTAATGGGCGATGGTATCCGGTGGGTAAATTCATCCCAGATGCTTGGACTCTTGTCACTCGCGTTCCAACCACCCTCTATCTGATACGCCGCGCTGGATACGCCTAATTTGAATCCAGCTGGAAACTTCAAGTACCCACCGGCCTTATCCTTCGTCCTGAAAACGCACGTTTCCATAAATTGATAATAATAACCGCTATACGAATATGGCACAGGCCTCTCTCACGTTTCAGCACAATTTTTATACATCTTTGTGCAAATTCCAGAATAGACCAATCACGATTTTTCCAATTCCCCGTGATAATCTTGCACATACTATTGAAAGATTGTTAATCCCGTTTATAGGGGAACTCGGGACAAGACGAATGCAGGGTAAGGTGAATCATATGCCTAGCTACTAAATAGTGTGTGCGAGCACAGTGCTCCCGTAGGAGTTTGAAGGGACGGGAAGGTGAATGAGTGTGAAAGTATCAACTGTGGCGGAAGCGTGCGTCTCGAGTGAGAAAATAATATCGATTTTTTGGACAAAACGATCTAATTTTTGGTCAAGTTTACCATCGTTTCAGTTCATTTGAGTTTCTGATATTGATAAGAGACAGGTAGGTGGACACAATGAAAGTACTAATTGTTAATATTATAAGAACGGTTTGTCAGAAATTTTTCAAGGTTATTGCGTGATTTTTTGTTAATTCGTTAACCGTCCAATAGGGCAAGATGAATACAAGCTATGGCAAAGACGCAATACTTTACAACGTACCACTATTTACGTTAGAAAGGGTGAAATGAAACTAGTAAAGTCTTTGGTTCCTCTCAACCGGTGTTTCTACCAGGGGAAGAAAAAGAACTTACAAATGATTAAAATAATATGGAAGGTAGATTATTCGGACTAGATGATACAGAACTTAGACGATTGGCTTATCAAATTTCTGGTATTGAGAACGAAGCCACTTTTATATGCGAAAGATGCCAATAATTCGTATCGCATCATTCTCCCAGCGCTGTTTCATTCTGCTCGGCGTACGCGGTAAAATAGGAAAAATAAATGTTTAATTGAAAATATATATTGTATAGTAATAATCAGAAACACTGATTTCTTTGCTTCCAAAATTAAAAGATTAATAAACGTTGATTAATTTAAAAGAATAATTAAAGTTGACTGACTCGTATATGTATTGTTTTATTTGAACATGGCCTTAGCGTTATCATCTTGCCTTGATATCGAAATCCAATTTTGACTTACCCCTCAGCAGCTAAAAAGCACGCCATGAGCACAAGAGTTACGAGCCCCATATCGGCGCAAGTAAATTCCAGACAAAAATGCTCTTTCTTCAAAGTTGCATTAATTTATTATCGCGAATGAGACCGGTTCAGGAAATAATTTCACTCGTCGCGCGACCGAATGGTAAAATCTCTTCGAGCGTGTCAACTTTTATGCGAAACACTTGTGGAGCGACGCGCCTCATGCAAGTGCCGAAAAAAAGGTGATCAAATAAACACCGTCTTTATTCATTCACGGCGAAAATATTTGAGCGCGTCACTTCCCGATATGGAGTTATATTAATCGAGTGTATTCCCTAAATATTGTGATTTCTGATCACAGACAGGTCATTTATTTTCGGTTAATTCTGCGACTTATCTTCCAGCCGGCTTTTTCTCATACACGATTATTCTTCTCTTATGGACGTGCCCCAAAAAAGTTCTTTCTACCCTGAATTTGCTGGATTCTCCATATAGAAGGTGTCCGAATTATGCAAAAATGTTATTGAAAATTTCGTCAAAAGAGTGAACGTTTGCAAACAGGGACGAGGTGGCCATTAATCGGATTATGTGTTTCACACATAATTTCCATGTTTGTACCTTATGTTGGAATTTAAATATTCGCACTTTTCAAATAGTACGTTCTGTTGATGAATAAAAATGTCAGGCCATTTTGAAGCACCCTGTAGAGAAAAAAAGAAAAATTCATTTTGCGTAGTAGAAATATGTGTGAATCGAGGCGCGCGTATCTGTCGTGTGGCGTTTACTCCAACATCGAGAGCGACCGTTTCGGAGCGTGTGTGTTGCTTCGGCGCGGATAGAGGGCAGGGTTATTATAAGCGGATGAAAAGGCGAAGGCGATTTGCGGGCGTCCGATCTTTCCCCCGAAGTATAAATTTGGAACCACCCGCACACGAGATATTCTAGCCAAAAATGGACACAAACGCCACTCGATTCAACGACTGCACTGCACCTTACTGTCCGCGAGCTCTCTCTAATTTTGAGATGACGGAATGCAAGTTTGTTACCTCTTGGGTTTCACCAAATTTCCATTTTTCGAAAATTGACTTTTGCAAATTTCGAAATGTGAGATTTTTTTCCCTTTTTCGATCATAGGCTAAGAGTGAAAATGTCACTCTCGTGATGGAAAACTGCACGTGAGTTTTGAAACTCAATATTTGTGTTTATACATGATAATGATAATTTGGCTAATTGTTGAGTACTAACAATGAAATTCAGTCTGCCACGCTATTTCCGAAGAAACGCATTTTTTCTTCGCGGGAACACTGAATTTAGATCGCTCGGCTGGAGGTGACCGCGAGCTCGCACTATATTTCGACATGAGTCCTTTTCCTCGCAGATGAGCCTTTTTTTTAATTCATCAATTTCTCACTTGGTACACACGAACAAAAATCTTTGTCCAATGCACGTGAAAAATCATTCTTAAAATTCTTACTCGCGATATTAACTTTTATTACCAAATATTTTAATGGAAAGTCAAGTTTCTTTATCCATATTTCCAGGATGTAAATATGGATATTATTATTATTCTTATTCATATTATTATTCTTATTATTCTTAGATATGGAGGATGTTAGAATTTCCAGAATGGAAATATAGATAAAATAATAATAATAATAATAATTATTATTATTATGCCGGAACAATAAAAACTATTAATGAATATAACATATTTATCAATAATTGAGCCTTTTGTTTTAATTCATCCATTTCCCACATGGCACACAACAACAAAAATCTCTGTTGAATGTGTTTGAAAAATCACTCTTCAAATTGTTACTTGCGATATTAACGTTTATTACGAACTATTTTAATGAAAAGTCAATTTTCGTTATCTATATTTCTCGGCTGGAAATTATTATTATTATACCAGAACGATAAAAATGATTAAACTTATGATTAATTCTTGAACATTAATCTTATAAATATTCTTATGATTTTTCAAATATTGAACATATTAACATTACAATAAATTTTTTATATTATTATCAACGTTATTTGTAGATATAATATATGTATCTATAATTGAATAAAAATGTCAAATTATGGATGAAATGCAATGATTAATTATTTTTATTGAAACCTTTTCGACAAATATTGCACTTTTGTATATTACGATATTTATAAATATCGAACAGAAATAAGTTTTCCGTATTGCCGAACAAAAGTTCTAGCCCAAATTTGCGGTTGCAGTACGCAGTTTTTTCAAATTTTATTACGAATCAAAGAATGTATCTCTATTTATAATTTAAATAGATGAAATAAAGGTTTCACCTTCTCAATAATTATCGAATCGAATGGATTTTAATTAGCTCAGTAGCTAAAAAAATATCAACAATTTTCAAACGTTCGTCACGACTAGAATCCGTTGGTAGGAAAGAGCGCGTACTCCATCGTACTGGGAGCCTCGCGCGTTATTTTCCTCGTCATTCTGATTTACTTTTGCAACTCCATAACCCCGAGCAAGACGTTCCGCTTTAAAATAGTATACGCGAAAGCCAACAGCCGAGTATTTTTCGTCTAAAAGTAAAAGATCTACGCGTTGTTCCGTGGCGCACGATGGCGTGTGTTTCGAAGTATTATAACACTTTTACAAAATTTAGAGATACAGAGATAGAGAGAGAGAGAGCGAGAGAGAGAGAGAGAGAGAGAGAGAGAGAAATGTCAACTCATCGCGATAATCATCCCTCGTTCGTGAGCCTTTCCAACTAAAATGGCTCGATGGTCCATTTTTTCTTTTCAAAAAGCACCCAAAAGATGAACTATCTGACCCCGATCCTCGTATATTTTTAAACAGAATATCATTCCGAGCTCGCTACTTTGCGTCGAAACTGACGAACAGCGTGGCATCTTCGAATGATCGTAGGGCGGGACATTTTTTTTTTTAACACGAACGCATGACTATCAGGTTCTAAAAAAGTACATCTATTTAAAAAAATAGGGTAAATATTCGAAAGTGGGGCTCCTGCGAAAATCAGGCTAATTTTGGTTCGGGTTTGTTTAGGGGTTGTTTGAGGATCGTTGGGATTGTTTAGGGTTGTTTGGGGTTGTATGAACCCTTGAAGACAATTAGTCTGGTTCTAGCAGGAGCCCAACATCCGAATTTTTACAAAAAATAGCTTTAAAAGCCAACGCCACTGTAGAAATTTCAAAATATGGATTTTTTTCCACTGGCTCGAGGGGTACCGTCACTGTAAAAGTTTCGAAAAATTGATTTTCTTTTCATGCGCTCAAGAGATGCTTTGAGCGGGTCTGCGGTGGCAATGGCTGGCCCGTGTGCGAGACGTCGACCGTTTTTCTCGGAACAAAGTTTTTCAAAACTGTTCTGAGCATAACCCCAACTGTTTTCATTCTATTCACTCAAAATTTCGA